>CM076575.1:1482851912-1483277555 GCA_034641835.2 Pinus albicaulis
CAATGTCCACAACTGTCTAGTCGACTCCGGTGCCTCTACAAATGTCATGCCTTTATCCGTTTGTAAGAAACTCAACATCCGCCCGGAGAAGACTGATGCAAAAATCATACAGCTCGATAGATCACAAGTACTCGCCATAGGAGAATTGAACAATGTCATTATCCGCTTGTCATCAGACTCTAGGGTCCATCAGTGCATCGACATTGTGGTTGTCGATATTCCAGAAGCATACGGCCTATTGCTCAGTAGAGATTGGTCCAGCAAATTACAAGGCTACTTCGCCACCGACTGGTCCCACTTGTGGCTCCCTTACAAAGGACGGAATAATCAAATCAGGGTAGAAAGTGAACCTTATATGAAACACACCGTTACTGATCTGGACGCCGTTAATGAACCCATCAGATTTGCACAAGAAGAGCTCGGCATGTGTCTTCTGGAGTCCATATTTGGATGCTACCAACCCCCCCAGTCTCCTATAGGCCCCGAAGTTCAATCTGAGGTAGCCTTTGTCGCTGAACAACAAGTAATTCCTGACTTATCACCCGCAGAAACTCCTTCACAGCCTAGTGCCCTGAAGGAGCCAGAAAATGACCTATGGACCTTGTATTATGATGGATCCAAGACTAATGACGGAGCTGGTGCTGGTTGCATCTTGCTTGACCCGCATAAGAATAAATACTTGATCTCATGCCGGCTAGAGTTCCAGTGCACCAACAACTCGGCTGAGTACGAGGCATTAATCCTCGAGCTTAAAAAGGCACTGGACTTGAAGGTAAAATGTTTGCAGGTCATTGGAGATTCCGAAATCATCACCCGCCAGGTACGCAACACTATTCACTGTTTATCTCCACATTTAAAGGCGTATCAACAAGAGGTATGGCGTTTGATTTCTGGTCTTGATGCATTTGGAATAAAATCTGTCTTTAGGATGCACAACGCAGCAGCAGATACTCTGGCCAATGCTGCTGCTAGATTCACGCCTTTGAGGGACGGCTTTTCTATTGAAATTGTATATAGGCCCTCTGTGCCGGACAATATTTCTAATTTACGCGTGTTTAATGATGATCAACAGATTTTGGATTTTATGTGCAACGCTGAAGTATTCAAAGACGCGGCAATTGATGAGGAAGAACATGAGCGTGCGTTACAGAAAAGGAATGAGGAACACAGAGAGAACATTATGCCCAAGGGGGTGGTATCATTAGAAAAGATGTTTGATCTGCAAAACCGATTCCGCAGGCCTCCGAACACCAAAGTGCAAAGTTCCATATTGGCTCATCGGCAAGTCAACTTGGGGTCAGATGAGAACCCTAAGTTTGTTAACCTTGGCAAAGACTGTAGTGATGAAGAGGCACGGGCTTTCACCCAGCTATTTCGGAAGTATCGTGATGTATTTTCCTGGACATATGAAGATCTACGTACATACGATACTCGTATCATTCAACATGTAATACCCATGAGGGAAGGAGTTAAACCCTTCCAACAGAAACTCAGGAAAATACATCCAGCTTTGGAGCCAATGATTCTAAAAGAACTTAAAAAGCTTTTAGATGCTCGCATCATTTTCAAAGTTCGTCACTCCACGTGGGTGTCGAATTTGGTACCTGTGCGAAAGAAGTCTGGTGAAATTCGCTTGTGTGTAGATTTCCGCAATGTGAATCGGTCCTCAAACAAAGACAACTACCCGGTGCCCCCCATGGAACAGATATTACAAGCTGTGTCTGGATCTGAGATGTTTTCCCTATTGGATGGCTTCTCCGGCTATAACCAAGTTTTGGTAGCTGAACCTGACAGATTGAAAACCACATTCCGGACAAAATGGGGAACCTTTGCTTTCAGACGCATGCCCTTTGGGTTGATCAATGCGGGAGCCACCTTCCAACGAGCTATGGACATAGCCTTCCGCGGTCTAATAGGGCAGAGCGTGGTGGTTTATTTAGACGATGTTACTGTATTTTCAAAATGCAGGGGCGATCATTTACGTCACCTTAGACAAATCTTCGATAGATGCAGGAGGTATGGAATATCACTCAATCCTAAAAAAAACGTTTTTGCTGTAGCAGAGGGAAATTTGCTAGGCCACATTATCACTAAACAGGGCATTGTGGTTGATCCGGAACGGGCTAAAGCCATTGCTCAGATTCTGCCCCCGAACAACAAGAAAGCAATGCAATCCTTCCTGGGGAAGATTAATTTTGTCCGTAAATTCATTTCAGATTTTGCGCAAATTGTCAGGCCACTGCAGGGAATGATTAAGAAGAATGCTGCATTCAAATGGAATCCCGAAGAGACAGAGGCTTTCGAAAAAATCAAAAGGGCTATAGCTGAAACTCCTTCCCTCCAAAGTCCAGATTTTGATAAAGGTTTCATCCTATACACTTTCGCTTCAGACTCCTCGCTTGCGGCTGTCCTCACGCAGAAAGATAATAACAACGATGAACGGCCCATTTCTTTTATGAGCACCGGTCTACAGGGAGCTGAATTAAACTATCAGGAAATTGACAAGCAAGCCTATGCGGTTTATAAGGCAGTAAAACATTTTAGGCCCTACATCTTGAAAAGTCACGTCACGGTTTTTGTACCGCACCCAGCAGTCCGCTCACTCTTCGTACAGCAAGAACTAGGCGAAAGGCGGGGCAACTGGATGGCATGTTTACAAGAATACGATTTAGAGTTCAAACCAGCACATACCGTCAAAGGACGGGGCTTATGTCAAATGGCCGCAGAGGCTGCAAATACACGCGAGATGGAAGAAGAATGTTGGGAACAAGAAATCGACATGTATCAGAGCGACCATGTGCCCCAGCAAAATAGCCCTTCTTGGTATTCTGACATTTCAAGATATCTGGCCCAAGGCACGATGGACCCTGTTCTTACTGCCCGACAGAAGCGCGCAATAAGATTAAAAGCCGCATCTCACCAACTGATCCAAGGTAAGTTATTCAAGAAACACCACGATGGGGTCTTGCTACGCTGCTTGGAAACTGACGAAGCACAGAAAATCTTAACCGAGTTGCATGACGGACCAGCTGGAGGTCATTTTTCCGGGGATACCACTGCCCATAAGATAATGCGTGCAGGATATTATTGGCCTACTCTTTTCAGAGACGCGCATGCATATGTCTGGAAATGCATTCAGTGCCAGAAGTTCGCCAACCGAGAAGCACGGCCTGCCGCACCACTACTCTCAGTAGCAGTAGAGGAACCTTTCCAACAATGGGGTTTGGATGTAATTGGGGAAATCATACCTCACTCTTCTAAACAACATCGGTATATCCTTACGGCAACTGATTACTTCACCAGGTGGGTTGAGGCAACACCGTTACGCCGAATCAACGATCAAGAGGTAATAGAATTCCTCACGCATTTCATCATGACCAGGTTTGGCGTTCCGACTTCTTTAGTTTTTGATAATGCGACTTATTTCTCATCTTTTAAGTTATATGATTTTGCGCTGGAAAATGGAATTATTATGAAACATTCTGCAAACTACTACCCCCAGGGAAATGGTTTAGCTGAGTCCACTAACAAGAACCTTATCCGTATTATTAAGAAGACTCTCCTCTCCCACCAGCGAAATTGGCACAATTCCCTTCACAATGCACTGTGGGCTGACCGTATTACTCCCAAGTCCTCTTTAGGCACCTCCCCATTTTTTCTCGTGTATGGAAAAGAAGCTGTCCTCCCTTCTCATCTATCTCTCCCTGCCCTCCAACTGTCCCAAGAATGTCATGGTACTCCGTGTCCCACCTTGCAAAACCGAATCGACACCTTGCTGAAATTGGAGGAAGAAAGGCAAAAGACCCGGGAAAAGTTTGCCATCCATCAGAGCCGAATCAAAAGATGGTTTGATAAAAAGTCCACGGGAAACAAAACTTTTGAGGTAGGAGACCTGGTCCTTAAGTGGGATAAAGCCCATGAGGAAAAGGGGAAGCATGCCAAGTTCCAAGCACTTTGGACAGGCCCGTTCCAAATTAATGAAAAGATAGGTCCCCACACATTCAGATTACAAACCCTTGATGGACGAGTCGAGGTCCTCCCGGTAAACGGGCATGACCTCAAGCACTATTTCACTTAACAGCCCTTCGAGGGCTGTCTGGTTTTGTACCATAGTTCCTTGTCTTTTGTTTGTTTATATATATATATAAAAAAAAAAAAGAAGAAGAAGAAGAACCTAAAGGAGGATTTGTTAGAACTACGCAGATTGGCATACTGCAGCAGGTTCTCCGCTGATGGAAGGCCTTTCCCGATAAACTCAAAGGCGGCGGAAGTTGTTTGCCCTCTACACCTAGAGGTAGCACATTACCAAGCACAAGTCGTCAAGCAGGGGAACTTACCTCGCCAGGCTGAGAGGGTGTCCTCAAAAGAAAATGCAGTGTAAATGGTAACCGGACTAGAAGGGAAGAGAGATACTCTAAAACGACGATAGGGCATCTGGGAAAAACCAAAGTCCTCATACCGGACCAGGAGCAACCTCTCTGCAAGCAAGATAAGTCGGGATCCCTCATCCGCCCAGGCTAAACAGCCATTTCAAATAAGTGCCATGAGCACATTTAAATAAGTGCCTTAGGCACATTCAAAATAAGTGCAACAGCACACAAATAAGGGTAAAGGCTTGAGAAAGGCTTCCTGCGCAGAGAGGTGATGTAACGACTCCGCCGGGGTACTGACCAGGCTCGCTGGCAGCGGAGCAACGTTCACGATTCCTAGGCAGTGACTCCGCCGGGATCGAGAGGTTCGCTGGCAGCGGAGCAACACGATGAGGACAAAATAATCATACCAGACCCTGTAGCCGCCTAGAGTTCTCCAACCCTTCCAGTCCGGAGACCTGAAGAAAGAATTTGTTTGAATGGCGCCCAACCGGACCAGCAAGCTAGGCAACTCAGCTGGACGACCGAAGGCTAGGAAATGGCAACCGCATGGTAAAAGAGGACAGTTAGCATAAGCCCCTCCCTCCCCCCACTAAGGCTAACCATCAGCAGAGACTCTGAGTTCGTCCAGTGAATCGCCATTTGTTGCAGTCTCTACAACACCCTCCAAAAATTTTAACTACCATTTCGAATTTTCGGAGCCCCCTTAGAAACACAGAGAAAGTGCTCAGTCACTAAGTCGCAAAGGTAAACATTCATGAAAATTGCGACCTTGCGACCTAGCGACCTCAAGGTCGCCAGGTCGCCAGGTCGCACATCCCCTAAACGTATGAAAATTGTGACCTAGCGACCTAGCGACCCAGGTCGCCAGGTCGCCAGGTCGCATTTCAGTCATTTTACGAAAATCGCGACTTAGCGACCTTGCGACCCAGCGACCCAGGTCACCAGGTCGCAAGGTCGCCAGGTCGCAAAACTCAAGATTTTACGAATCTGCGACCTAGCGACCCACATTAATGGCCCGCACGTGCGACTTCCTATAAAAGGGGGGGTCGCAGGTCGCATTATTCACATTCATCGATTTGTAAGGAAAACGCCTCTGACAGCTCGACTGACGAGTTTTTCCCGGGTAAGTTGCCTTTTCTTCCTGCTGTTTCCATTCTAATGATTTTCTTGCTAAACCCATCTCCCCTTCTAGCCTATAAATTGTTTTTGGTCATGATTTAATGTGTTCTGAGAATTTTTCCAATTGCATATTGCATGAATTACCAAAAACCTCTCTGTTTGCTTTTCACCCCATGGCATCATCCCCTATTCTTTAAAATCATGCCACAGCTCTCCCTGGCCCCAGAAACCTTGCAATTTCCCAAGAGAAAGAAGGCAAAAGGGTGCAAGGCCGCGCGCACCAAACCCCCGGCGAGAAAATCTGCGACCTGCGACTCAGCGACCTAGTCGCGAGGTCGCAGAGTCGCAACTTTCTCCAGATTTACAGAGTTGCGACCTGCGACCCAGCGACCTAGTCGCCAGGTCGCCAGGTCGCACTTTTCTTTGTTACGTAGATCTGCGACCTAGCGACCCAGCAACCTCAGGTCGCCAGGTCGCAAGGTCGCAAGGTCGCGCCCGGGCCCTGTTTGTGTGATCTGCGACCCAGCGACTCACCAGTCCAGTTCTGCTTTAACGCATTTAGGTTTTGTCACTAAATTGTAACTTGTTTTTTTTATCGCCATGATGTTCTTATCGTGGGACTCCTTTCTGAATTTGACAGGTGAAGACATAGAGTGCATACCTGTGCTCTCAGATTCTAGTGACATGGCGCCCCCGCGGTCTCGGAGAAAGGACAAGGGAACAGTGGAAGAGACTGATGAGCTGGTGGTGGTGTCCCCACCCCCAATATTCCGAGATACATTATGTACTTTTTCGAAAGACGACATCATGAGGTGGTACCAGATTTATCAGGAGTTCGCCAAGTTGCCAGAAGAATTTTCGGAAGACCTCCCAGACCGAGAAATATACTTGGCGGTAAAGAGGTCCAAACTACATCTGGCAGGGGCACATCCAGCCATATTCCCATGTCCGGAGATCATAGACTGGATAATACAAAAGACAGACCCAGAAAAATTTGTGATCAGAGATCACGAAGGCAGAGCTTTCACTACGCTGGTAGGCTCAGATGCACACCTTTATTATTCACTACCGCGCCCAAACCAGCACTATACTCGAGAATGGGCTGCCACTCACGCCGTCCCGATCGTCGATACTATTAAACAATGGTGGGAGGAGCCCGAGAAGTTCAAAGTGAAAAAGAACCAGGAATACCCAGTGGCAAGCCTAAGAAAAGTTTATAAATTGGTTGCTGCCATGCTCTGCAGGCTTTACGGGCCCCCAGATTGCTCCACTTTCAACGGCAGTTGGGCCACTATTATGGAGTATGTGACAACACAGGGCACCCGTTTTAACTGGGCCGGCATACTGATGACGTCAATGCAGACCAACTTGAACTCGGCATTGGCTCCGGACGAAGGAATGCCTGCTGAATTTTACATGGCTTCATACCTATTAGATGCGGTGTGCGCCCGAGTGGAGTTTGACGGCTGGGAGCACAACTGGGACCCCGAGAACACGCGCGCAATCCATCTACAACTTAAAGTATTCTGGGAGTCCAAATACCAACAGGACCTAGATCGGATCTCCCAAGTATTTGTTCCCGCTCTGTACAGGCATTTATTTGGCCAAGACGCCCCTTGCATGTCATGGCGGGCCAAGGAGACCCTGGTTAAAGTGGTGCACTGGTTCCCTTTCCCGGAGTACACCTTCATCCGAGTCTTTGGAACTTACAAGGCGCCACATGTTATGCCTCGTTTCGTGACGGACAAAATGCTGATGCAGGAGGTGTGCTTTCAGATGTCACATGGTTTCTCCAACATCTTTTCTAAGGGAAAAAAGAAGCCATGGCCCACTCTGCCCCTCACTATTGGTGCATTCACAGTTAAAGACTTCAAGGAGGTGCTAGCAGAAGCAGACGCAATGAGAAGTTATCAGCGGGGGGCAATTGAACACCGAAACTATGACCCAGAGAGATTGGTCCCTGAACACTGCCGGAGAGCCAACCTCAGGTGGACTTATCAGCATCTCGAACGCCCAGCAGAAGATGAGAAAAGAAACTGGTATAATTCTGAAAGACAACTTGCTCCGGGGGTTGACGTGGTCCAGGAAGACTCGGATGATCAGAACTTAGAAGACAGAAGACGTCAGTTAGGAGCTTCTTCTTCATCCATGCTCCAGAAATCTCGAATCAACACAGGGTCAACTCCATCCGCCAAACAAAAGGAGGCAGAAGCAAAGGCCCAGCAGGAAAGGGAGAGGAAGCTAAAAGAAGATGAGGAGGCGCGCTCAAAAGGTACAACTGCAGCACAAAAGAAGAAGCTGGCCAAAGAGGCCAGGAAAAAAAAAGAAGACAAAGAGGCACAAGCTGCAGCGGAACAGGCGCTTAAGGCGGAGTTGGACAAGGCGGAGGCAGAACGCCAAAAGAAAGCCGAGCAGGCAGCTGCAGCTGAACAAAGGAAGAGGGCCGAAATAGAAGCAGCCGCAGAGGCTGAACGACAAAGGAAAGCCGAGCAGGCAGCTGCAGCTGAACAGAAGAAGAGGGCCGAGATAGAAGCAGCAGCAGAAGCTGAACGGTGGAGGAAGGAAGAGGAAGAGAAGAACACAGAGGAAAGAGAAGATGACACGCTAGATGATCTTGAAGTAACTCCTCTCGACGTACCTTTGGGCCGTACACAACTCTCTGATGTTAGATCGCCCCCGGGACAGGAAGAAGATGTGTTCGACCTGACCAGACTCACATTTGATCAGTTTTCGTTCAAGATCCGTCAGGAGAAGAGGAGGTCGTTGGCACATAGTCCCTCTGCATCATCTGCAGTATCCACAGGTAAGGATATAGTTTTGGATACCAGGACTAATCCGGTAATGATAGCGTCAGCAGGTACTGCCTTCGCTGTGGCTACAGAAGAGAATGTGACCCGGATGAGTAGAGAAATAGTAGCTCTACAAAACAGACTACACGCAGCTGAGCAACGCGAAAAGATGGCAGAGCAGGAGAGAGCAGCATTGCAAGCGGAAGTCCAGCAACTTCGAAACCAGGCTCTGCCAGCAAAGGAAGTCTCACTTGCCATTTTCAAGGAGTGTGAGGTGTTGGAGATGACTATGAGACAGGTATATGGTGAGATGTTCACCATCAAACAAACAGTCGCTCCTCTGGCAAGAGCACGAATGGAAACCAGGAAAAGACAAGATCAGCTCAAAGAGGCTTCACAGGCTTTGGACAGGATGATGGGTTGGACCATTCAGTACCCTCAGGCACCTAAAAATTTGCCTAAGAGGGACTGGATCCACACGCAGGATGCGAAAGTTCAACTCCGCATAGCGATGCAATCTGGAGACAAATTGACTAAAGACCTGGACCAAGTGATGTCCTCGTACGACCATCTGATTAGTGGTATCGACTCAATGCATACGCTGCACCACATCCCATCGCTTGGAGCATTAGAGGAAGAGAAAACCTGGGAACAAGTAAACCAAGATATTCAAACATTCTTGCAACCCATCAAGCAGGCCGCAGCTGATCCGGAGCCCTCCGCATCTCAAGAGCATCTCAGTCAATTCATCGCCGCTCCCGCGCGGATTTATACCAAGCTTGCGTCGCTCTCAAATCAGATTGGACAGAAGAGGGAGACCCTAGTACCGAACGCTTTGGAATGCGTGTATAGGTTGAAAGAGGAGGTGCCCCTGGTGTCCCCCATAGCGGCAGAATACCAGGCATGGCAGGATTTCCTTAAGGAACAACAGGTTGACATTAACAGTTCGCGTCCCAGCAGCAGCAAGTCCTGAGCAGCAAGAAGAACCAGGTCGCAAATCGCAACAACAGGACAGGTCGCAGGTCGCATCATCTACCCAGGTCGCAGAAGGAGTTGGTCGCAAGGTAGCCCAAAAGTCAAGAAGGTGAACAGTCAAGGAAACCCAACAGACAATTTTGGCATTATAAATACTCCTACGGGACATTGTGCAGGGGTTTTTTCTTTTGGGAAACTCAGGAGCTACAAGCATTGTATTTAAAGATCTGACACTTGAGCATATGAATATAGAATCTTGTTAAAATACCCTATGGTTATGATGTGTTTTGCTGTATGAACACTTTGTGTATTTCTTTCAACAGTTTCAGAATATCCTATGATTAATGAATCTGTTCTTTTCATGAGATCGTTTATACGTCATGGCTATCCGTGTTGTATCAATGATGTTTATCTTATTATCTGTTATATTAATGAATGTTAATAAACTAGATTGTTAGCATTTCGTTTCATCTTTCAGGAAGTGCAGAGGTATCTTATCTTCAAGAACTATTTTTTGTGTGATCAGGCCACTGTACAAGCAATTACCCCACAAAACATGTGTTGCTAATGACATCTCTTGAGGTGTATGTGCTTTATCTATAATCTTGCTACACATAGTGTTTAATTCATGTTTAACACGTTAATCTCGTATTCTATATCAGGTGAATAAGTGTATATTCGCAGGTTCAAGCAGGTTCTTTTGAGACCGAAGAGAAGTCATCTTAAGTGGGAGCCGGACCCACACTCCGGACGGGATCCCTACTCCAAACGGTTTAAGGTCTAATCGGGACTTTCTACCGGGGAGATCCCCTACTGTTGGCCGTACAAATTTTCCCGTCACAACGGGAACATAAGGAGTCTCAATTTGGAGAACATGTATATCTGTGCATTAGACCCAAGAAGAGGTCCCTAAAGAGAGGTTCATGAGCCAAATTGACACCATGATTTTGTGGAACTTTTGAAGTATTGGAAAGGATTGGACCAATGGCTTATAAATCAACCTTACCCCTTTTAGTAAAAATATAGGATGTTTTCCACGTGTCCTTGCTTAAGAAATAGATATTTTACTAGCCGAAAATGAATGTAAGGAAAGCTAGGTGGCTAGCAACCCTTAATGAATTTGACTTTGAAATCAAATACATAAAAGGAAAAGAAAATAGGGTCGCTGATGCACTCAACAGAAAAGTGCAAATAAATCACGTAATTGTTATTAGCTTTTATGGGGTTGACCTTGGACAACGAATCTTAGACGCGGTAATGCATGAAGAGCAATATCAACAGATAAGGGAAGAATTAAAATGAGCAAATAACATAAGAAAGTGTGAATAATATAACCTCATAAAAGAGGGCTTGATCAAATTAAAAAATAGAATCTATGTGTCAGACAATAGTGAATTGAAGTATCTCATCCTCAAATAATTCCATGCCAAACCATACTCAGGCCATCCTTGGTACATAAGACAGTCATATCCATCAAAAAGTTTTACTATTGGCCTAATCTGGAGAAAGAGGTAGCTGAATTTGTTCCGAGATGCATGGAATTCCAATAAGTAAATATTGAATGCAAACACCCAACATGGTTATTACAACATATTCCCATTTCGGAATGGAGATGGGAAGAGAAGAACATCCAAACATCATGACACAATTATGGTTGTAATTGATAAAGTGAGCAAAGTGTCACACTTTGTAGCAGTGAAATCCAACAATTCATCTAGTGAGACAGCCCAAATATTCATTCGGGAAATTGTGAGATTGCACGAGGTGCCCAAGAAAATAATTTGTGATAGAGACACTAAATTCACCTCAAGATTTTAGAAGGAAGTCTTTGCAAGCTTAGGGGCCACATTGGCCTTTCCTACAACTTACCATCCTGAAACACAGAAAAACAGAGGACCAACAAGATCCTCGATGACATGTTGAAGATGTATGTGATGCATCATCCGAAGAAATGGAAAGAGAACCTCCCATTGGTATATTTTTCTTACAAAAATAGGTACCAAGAATCTCTAAATATGAGACCATTCGAGGAATTATATTGGAGGTGTTTCAATACTCCTATTAGTTGGAGAGATCCAGTAAATAAGATCTTAATTCGACTTGACATGTTGCAATAAATGGAGTAAGAAATGTAGAACATTAGAATATTTTGAAGTCAGCTTAGGTTCGGCAGAAGACTTACGCGGATCAACATAGGGAGCATAAGGAGTTACAAGTTGGAGAACACATATATCTACGCAATAGACCCAAGAAGAGTTCCCCAAAGATTGGATGATCTGCCAAATTGGAACCATGATTTTGTGGACCATTTGAAGTATTCGAAAGGATTAGAATAGTGGATTATAAATTGGCCTTATCCCCTTCATTAAAAATACATGATGTACTCCATGTGTCCTTGCTCAAGAAATATGCGAGAGATCCTAATCATGTCATTTATTGGTCTATTCTATAGGTGGACCTAGAGGGAGAATTCCAACCATAACCATTATGCATCCTATAATAGAGGAAGATAATGCTTAAAAACCAAATAATATAGTAGGTTAAAGTGTAGTGGAATAATTTTGGACCTGAGGTAGCTACATGGAAAATGTCGAATCAAAAGTAAGCAACTTACCCATATTTGTTTGTTATATAAAATATGAAAAGTATTGTAAATAATGTATAAAGCTCCACAATACATTGCATGTTTTTTTTTCTCTTGTATATAGTCATAAATGTGAAAAGTATTGTAAATAATGTATAAATCTCCATATACATTCCATGTTTTACTCTATGGAATATAGTCATAGAGCATTGAGGACAGTGTTCCCCTAAAGAGGGAGGGGTTGTAACGACCTTAGTCATGTGGTAAATATGTAGACATGATACTAACGATCCTGGTCTTAATACTTTCACACACACACACACACACAGATTGCCTCATCACCATGCATGTGTATATTTTGTGTACATTTACAATTGCGTAATCATAGTAAACACTTATTACTCATCCTTATATACATGGTAAGGTTATAAAATATACTATGCCACACGCATAATAATGAACAACACCAAATGATAAAAATCCTAATTAATGTCAGGACATTAATGAGACTTCAACCACTAGCGCAAAGGTCCCTCATTATGGTGGCCACTTACAATAGCACACTCATTTAACTCATGGAGCCTTGAGGTAGAAGACTTGAAACACATTAGGTAAAAAATTATTTCACTACTTAGGAGGAGTTAAGTGGATCGTCAAGGAAATCTAGGCAATGAAATTGATTAAAATTTAGTTCAATACAGGAGATAAACCTAGGTATGGTATCACGAGGCAAGATATACAACGCAAAAAAAATTAAAAAAATGCATAGGGTTGATCACAAAGGGAGGGGAGCCAAGGTGCTAGTGTAGGGTTCATACAAACAAATAGTGTAGAAATAGAAGGTTCTCTTCTACAATTGAAAGATATTTTATAGGTGAATCAAACATGATGAATGATATTTTTCCTTCCCCACTCCCCCACACCTGGCCAATTCTAGAACAATTCTAGAACGAGGGAACCTGGTAGGCGGAGAGAGAAAGGAAAGGCCAACTGGTAGAAAATGGAAGGGTTGGGAACAACTAACTAGCCAGGTCATGAGGAGGGTGAATAATAGAAAAATGGAAGAAGGGGAACCAAGAAGGACGAGAAGAAAAAAATGAGCATTGAGCCAAAATGGTTGAGGAGAATCATGGAAGGAAATTCATGATAAGATAGTTGTTTAAACAACACCTTCAAAACCCTAGTGAGGAATATTACAACGACGAAGGAGCGAAAAGAGCTTGGAGTGGCTTGGTTGGTGACTCAAGAGCAGCATAAGTACCTGAAACACAAGAGGTAAGGGATTCAAAATCTTAAATTTATTTGCACCTAGCACTATGTGAGACAACATGCCATAATTATCAAGACACACAAATGTAAAGGTATTCATCACTGCAATAGTGAGTAGTCATGGATCGGTTCTATTCATCATTTTGTTTTCTCAAATATCTGACCATATGGTTATTATTAGAAACTCTAGAGCCCTTTCGACACTATTTTTGTCTACTGAAATCTTTTAACCTTGTGTTGTGTATTCGATAATATTAGTGGTTGAAACCTCACTGCTTATTCGTTTAGACAAATATTATCAGGACTTGACTAATACCCTTGCACTATGTCTATCTTGCTGGATATGCCTTCTCTGACATGTCATATTGACTGAGAGTGTGACCCTAGCCTGCATGCATATATCGTTGCATATATATCCATAGAAAGAGTACATTGTCATGGTTTAATTTTAAAAATATAATGTAAATCATTTACTGCTAAGTTTATGTGACCCTTTCTTGTATGGATATAATTTTTTTCCAAAAGAAAAAATCGAACCTTCTATTAAAAACATAGAGAGTTATATAGTATATGCAAGATGCATTCAAAAAACTTCATTTCCTTCCTTTTACAGAAGTGAGATGGAGTTACTGCTGATGATTTTGAGGAGAAACCTCATTTCACAGCTGTAGTCATTCATTGAGTTGATACTCAACGTCTTTTTTGCACCCCCCAGGCTTCCTTAGTAGGATTTTCGCTCGAAACAGAGGTACATAAAGATAGAGACATCACAGAGCCCAATTAGATCAAAAAACTGGGTGGTAGACACCGGTCCAGCTCAAACAAAAAGATCGTTGATAATTTTGATACATTATTGTTTTTCTTATGTCCCTCGGACCTCCTCATCGAGGAAAACAATCCAAAACAGAGATAGATTGAAATAAGGTTTTGTTTTAAAATAAAAAAAACAACGTCTAAGAGTCTAATAGTATTAAAAATAAAGAAACAACAAAATAATAACTCTTCAATTGAAAACAGGATGTTCAAGATTTCAAACTAGCCCCTCTTCGACCTCTACATCTATCCAGTGCCCCATATCATGTCGAATGCCCTCTTCAGAAAGGAGGTTTGCTTCGTGGTTCCGCTCCCTGTAAATGTGGCAAACACATATCTTGTTAAAATCTGATTTTAGTCGAGATACCTCATTAAGTAACGGAAGCAAGATATAATTTATGCATCGTTGAGTGCCATTGAACCATTTGACAATGTTTAGAGAGTCTCCAAAGATCTGAACCTCTCTACAACTTAAGACAGACAACCATCATAAGAGAAGGTGTAAAGATTTTAACTCTGCAAAGTTGTTTGATCCCTGACCCAGGCCAATTGAGGCTTTGAGGATTTTCCTAGAAGGTAAATGTATGACCACACCCACTCCACATCTATCCTGGGGGTCCAAGGCCCAATCAAAATATTCCCAAGGAATATTTTCCTGAATGATTTATTGTTGAATGACTCTCGGAAGTTGTGTTTGCTGGGGAATTGGAATATATTCATAGATAGAAACACCCTTTGCTGCCAATTTACTGATGGGAAAAATAGAGTCTTTAAAGATTGCCTGATTTCGAGCAATCCAAGTTCCCCAAGCTATCAGTAAGGGGATGTTCCTCACCCTCTCATTTGGTGCCTCTTGCTACCATCTCCGCCAGGCTTCTTGTAGCTCTCTTCCTTCCCATATCTGTGGAATTTTGAGCAACCTCAAAGTTTCATTCCATAGGCTGATGTTGAAGGGGCATGTAAGAAATAAATGATGAGCCAATTCAGGACTATCCTTACACAAAATGCACCATCCCGGACCTATCTTTCCCCTATGTTGAAGAAAGTCCCAAGTGGGTACCTTTTTCTGAAGAATGCACCAGAAAAAAAACCTTGTTTTTTCCGATCCTTTCAAATCCCAGAGGGGTTTATACCACCATTACTGAGCACCCCATCCTTTCTGTGTCATAAGCCAACTATATCCAAACTTTGGAGTGTACATCCCTAACTGGGAATGGACCCATATGAGTTCATCCTTATTTTCTTGTAGCCCGACATTAGAGTTTTGAAGATCCCTTGTGAATGTCTCCCATTCCTCCATCCATATTTCATCAAGTTGGAGATCATCCCTAGTCATCCAACCTTGTCTCCATAAAGTTGTTCTATATTGATTTGCAACCTGCCTCAGATAAGTGAGACCTCTGAGGTTCAACTCCCCAATGAGTTCTCTGTTTATCATGTAGTTCCCGGTGCGGCCCACCCAGGGGTCACGCCCCACCCTCACCCTGGTTCCGTCCCCCACCTGCTAGGCTAGACCCTGTTCAATGATATTGACCAAAGAAATGGTATTATTGAAGATTTTTTGGAGTTTTTATGAGGCATTCTCAGCCAGTCCCATATTGGCATAGGGTCAATGTATTTCCTTTTTGTGGCTATTGTCCAAAGGTTATCAAGAGTAATAAGTCTCCATGCTAAGTTTTTTGTTGCCAATGATTTAGAGAAGGAGGCTAGATATTTTATTCCCCAACCTCCCCAGGCTTTCGGCCTTGCTATTTTATCCCAGGCCACCCAGGGGGTCACATGATCCTTTTTGGATCCCTCCCATAAGAATCTACTGCACACTTTGTTTATTGAAGAGAGGTTGCTCTTAGGAACCCATGTAAGCCCAACCCAGTATACTAGGATGGCCATCGCAACAGATTTTATCAACACAAGCCTTCCTACTCTTGATAACTGTTTGAAGCTCCAGTGTTTCATTCTTGCCTCGATTTTTGAAATGAGCCATTTCCAATCCTGTACCAGGTAAGAGTCCGACTTGAGGAAAAAACCCAAAAATTTGAATGTGTCCTTTAAAGATTTAACTTCAAACTGGAGTACTCCTTCAATTCTACCCACTTCAGCCCTCGATAGACCAACTATTGTCAGGGATGACTTCTGACTGTTTATACTAAGGCCCATGGCTTTGAGGAATAGTTCCAGCAGATCCTTTAGGCATCTGCAATCTTCCAAGCTACCATCATTGAACAAAAAAATATCATCGACTAACAACAGATGGGTGACATTTAAGTTCACTGCCACTTCTATCCATTTTAGATCCCCTCTCCTATTTCTTCATGGATCATCAGGCTCAGTCCTTCTGCTGCCAAAAGAAACAGGAGGGGGGAGAGAGGGCATCCTTGTCGAAGGCCTCTTTTTGGATTGAAAAAAATAGATGCTTCACCATTTATCAGTACAAAAATACTTGACGAAGAGATACAACTCATCACCCAATTGATAAAATCAAACTTGAAACCAAGATGAGTCATTAGCAACCTTAAGTACAACCAGCTGATTCTATCATAAGCCTTGGACAAGTAAATTTTAACTATAGCTCCTTTTTTCTTGCTTCTCTTAAGGCTATGGAGAGTTTCTTGAGCTACCCCAACAACCTCGTGAATTCGCCTTCCATCCAGGAATCCAAATTGTTCCATCGAGATGTTTTTGGATAGGAAAGGTTTTAGATGAGTGGCTATCACCTTAGAGATGATATTATAAATACAAGAGCAGAGAGAGATGGGAAGAAAGTCATCAAAAGATGTAGGATGTTCTTTTTTGGGAATTAGGGATAAGAAAGTTGCCTTAAAGAGCTGGTAAATTGTACCAAAAATGCAAGACTCTTCCACCACTTCTACCAAGTATTCTCCCAAAAATTCAAAGAAGTGCTGAAAAAATTCAACTGTCCACCCATCAGGCCTAGGAATTTTATCCTTCTGCATAGAGTTTAGGATGTCTTCTACTTCCTTCTTTGAGACCGGCTCCATGATGTTGTTATTTCTTTCCTCATCTATGTAGCTGGGGAAAAATTGTGCCACCCTTATAACTTTAGCTATTTAGGCTTCTGCTGGAGCTTTGAAGAGGTTTTTGAAGTGACTTACCCCTAGTGAGGAAAGGTAATCAAAATAACGGGCCCTTTCTCCATTCTCCATCTCCAGTTCCCAAATGGTGTTAATATTTTTCCTTACCTTAGCATAATTCTGAATTTTTTTTGTGTTTTTGTCTCTCGTTTGCAACCAGATAGACGCACTTTTTAGTTGCCACCTTCCTTCCCTTTCCAACAAGATTTTCTTCCTTACCATTTCAAACTCCCTTATCCTATTCCTTGACTCAATGGATGAGTAACTTGCTCCTTCCGGTCTTTCGAGATGATCGAGCTCCTCATTGACCTTCCTTAATTCTTCCTCCTCTTTTAGTAATTTCTATTTTTCTGACTCCCTGGATGCTTTCTTCATGAGCATCAGGTTCTCCATAAGATTCTTACCCATATTCCCTGGGTCCCTTGGGATGTCTTGCCTCCATGTGGCATGGAACAGATTGATATATGACTCATATTTTAGCCAGGAGAAATTGAATTTGAAGGGGGATCCTGGTTTCCTCAGCTGACCTTTAATTTCAAGGAAAATGGGGAGATGATCAGATAGACCCCCTTCCCCCACCCAGTGTTTGAAAATAGAGGTCCGAGCCACCAAATCTTCACAAAGATGGAATCTATCCAGCTTTTTCCCCACCCAGTCTTCTCCCACTCTTCGTTTCCTCCAAGTGGGTCTGGGCTTGATAAGAGTGGAATCCAACAACTGAGACGAGGCCAGCTTGTTTATAAAGAAATCAATAAGTTGGTATGCCCTCGCAGAAGGACCCCATGATTCTGATAATCCCAAAGAGAAATCTAGATCCCCTCCCAAGATTAGGTTTGGTTTTTTCAAAAAATATTTTTCAAAAATAGAATCCCAGAATTGTACTCTCTCCGTGCAGGGCCCATAGACATTGAGCAACATAAGAGGAATACATATTCGTTTGAATATACTTCCAAAGGCAAGGCATTTTCCGAACCCCATGAAGAAAACTCCTTCAACTTTGCAGGGTTAAAACCCGTGACCGCACCTCCTAATCTTCCTTGGGCATCCAAAGCTTGGAAAGCCCAACCAGGAAACATTCCTGAAAGTAATCCTTTTACCTCCTCTCCCTGGCCCAAAGTTTCTTGGAGAAATAAGACATCTGGATTGTGTGACTTCATTAGTTCTTTTAGGGCTAGATTTTTACACTGACTAGCCAAGCCCCTACAATTGTAGGAGAGAATGATCATCGATGACCATGAGAGGGTATTTGTGTTGCTCTAAGGACCCTAGAGAGAGATCTCTGCTTCCCATCCGCAATATCAAGTTTTGCTTTAACTCGAGCTTTTGATAGGTTTGATTTCCTTCCTCTTGACTTTCTAGGCCCAGTCAAAACAGGGTTTGATTCTAGCCCTCCAATGGATTCCTTTTTCCACGGTTTGTTTACCAGGGATCTAAGGTTATATGGAGGCTTCTGAGGGGGACTCGACGGGGGAGGGTCAGACTCAGTGACACTGCCATCACGGGGAGGCCTTGGGGGGAGAGGGATAGAGGTGAGGATAGTATCAAGTGATTCAATAATTTCATGCATTTGAATATGTTCCATTTCTTTTAGCCTGGAAGGACCAGGCTATGATAGATCGATAAAAGAAGAGCACATGGAAGAAACAGATGAGGGATAAGAGACAAGAGGCGTACCCTCCAGAGGTGAAACATCTGCCTCTTCATCTCTTGGAGGATTCTAGGCCTGAGAGGACTACAGATCCTGATAGCGGCTGCTTGTCTTGAATGGCTATCATGATTTTCAGATGGCACCATTTCCTCTAAGGTAGTGTCCAGTTTCTCCATTTCTTCCATCAGATCCTCCTTAGGATCTTGGTGCTGTTGAGCTTCTGCTGAGGGGAGGGCCTCCTTATTCACCTTCTTCTGCGGATGTGACCAAGAGGACAATACTTTGCCAAGTGCCCATACCTGTGGCACCTATGACAACGAAATGGTAGATGTTCGTAATCCAAGATCTGAATGTATTCATAATCCTTATACTTCAAACACATTTCATCTGCAAGACCTTCACAGGGGTTCAAGTTTACTAGAATCCTGGCTGCACTCAAATCTCTTGTTTGTTTGAAGGATGTATCAACTTATAGGAATTTTCCTAGGGTATTCCCAATAGATCGAAATGTAGAGTCTATCCAGAAAGGAAAAGGGATTCCCGGGAGTTTAACCCATATAGGGGACTCTTCCATATTCTCCCTTTGGGTGTCAAAAAGTGGAGTCCATCTTCAGAACAGTATTGGCCTTTTCCCAAAACACCAATTCCTTGCAATTACCCAATCCAGATGTTCATTTTGCTCAAAATTCAAGCTAAACCAACCCTTGGCCAGGACTTTGATTTCCTTGGGAGTCCCAAGGGCATCCTTCCATTCCTTATTGGTCCACTCGGTGATATAATTTGTCGAAATTTTTCTGTTGTGGACCCTGCCTTCCAGAATTGTCTCAGTGGCCTCCATAACTTCGTCTATACTGATGTCTACTCCGAGAACACAACAAGGGCGATCCTCTTTTCTCCTAATGGCTTTGTTCCTTTTCGTCTTGGATCCAGCAGTCCTGCTTCCTCCTCCTTCCTCTCCTTCCACAGAGTTTTTGTGAACATCTGCACCTTCTTCTAAAGGCGACTCAGGTCGCCTTTCACCTGCTGAATTTTGGACTTCCCTTTCTAGAACCCTAGCTTCCTGGGTTTGAAGCCCTTCTTGGTCAGTTCTTTTATGCCTATTTGAAGATCCTCCTGCTCCAACTTCAGCTATCGACAGCATGGGAGGCTTCTCTTGGCCTCTACTGGACTGACTCTGGTTCCTTAAAGGATTCCAAACATCCTCAGCTCTGACTGGGTCTATGCTGGCTGCCTGACTTCCTTGCGAGAAGAGAAAATTATCCAAGAATGAAAACCCCTGTCCCTGAGAAGGGTTCCTTAACGGGCCAAATTCGACCCGAGACCTTCCTCTGACCTGATCCAACCCTAATTTTCTTTCCTCCCCCAAAGCTTTCAGACCCACAGTACTCGGAAAACAAAAACTAGCTACTATATCTTCTAACCCTCCTGTGAAAATTGGAAAAGATGGGATACCTGGCACTGAAGAAGTTGGTAGGGTTTGCAGGCCTGCTTTGATGATTCTGCCTCCTCCGTAGCCCCTTGAATCCTCTGCTGATTTAGGTCCTCTTGTTCCTTCCGCTTTCCAAACACAATTAAACGTGCTCTGTAGGCTTTCTTCCAACAACGCGGCCCCGTTCGCTAGACCCCGATTGCCCCCAGGATCCGAAAGTTTCAGCTCTGTATCTGCGATGATCGGGAAGAAAAGGTTCAGGTTTTTCTCTGAGACTTCGTGTCCCTAGCAGGTGAGAAGATCCTTCGGTACCGGCTCAACGTCCACGTGATCCTTATTGAATCCCATTGCTAAGACAAATGACCAGCCTTAAAGCTAAGTCGTGACAACGTAGAGACCGCAGATTCACAGAAACCCTATACCTAGAACTCTGTCAAGGGATATGTTTGGGGTTTGTGAGAAGTAACTCCATTCTAGCCTCGCTTAACCCAGCACAATTCCATGGATTCCCGTACACCTCGTGTCTTCCACCGGTGCCCATAAATGTTTAGTAGCCTATGACAGAAACTGGCGAGTGTCGACATCAAAACCTCCACACGTGCCAGTCCTGATCCCTGTGTACGATCTATGCTGGCTGCAGAATAACGCCATGCTTAGGGTTTCCTGTTCTCCACCATCTCTCTCCTTTTATGGATATACTTGTTGCCTATATTGCTAGAGAATAAGGATCCCGTAACTATTTAATTTCATAATTATAATTTACTTGAGTTGCGGGCTAAGATTTTGTTGGGTAGCCAAATGGACTTAGAAAGGTGGAGCCTATGTCTCTAGAATCCATAATGACTAAAGGGTGGAGATATGGATATTTGGAGCCCCTTTTTTATGAAAGGATGGAGACATTGATCTCTAGAGCCCATTTTTTATCAAAAGGAATATGAAATATAAACATCTGCAGAATAGTCTTACAAAAATTATTAATAAGTCATGCATGAAAAATATGTTATCCTTGAAAGGCTTCTGTTATTAAGTAAAATTTATGAGACACATATATACATTGAACATCAGTAGCTCCAACAGTGGAGCATTGGAGCCACTCCTTGATTAACAAAATAACTAGATATTATCTCTATTGCTTTGCTGGTGGAGCCAAGGTAAAAAAATCCTTTTCTCATCAATGAGGGAGTATATATAACCAAGGGTAACTCTTCGAATAACCTCATGATTGTTTGACTTCCTGTGAGCTTTCAACTTACATGAATCTTTACATTCATGTGTGTCCTTTGGACTTCCACTTTACAATACATTTTATCACAATAGACATGATATACAATAGTGATGTGGCAACATGACCACTCATGAAATAACATGACATGACACTGATGACATGGACTGCTTGATGACATGGAAATTTCAAATCATATTTGCTGATGAGAGTTGAGTGTCTTCGTGAAAGAGTTCTCCTCCACTCCTCTGCATGCCTTGGTGATAGGGAGTCTTTGATCAGGAGATCATATCCATTGTTAAAAAATGCTAAAAAATGAAAGTGCTCAAAAGTGTTTGAAACCTGAGCGACCAGAAAGGTCTCATCGCTGCGATTCTGGCACCATGAATGGTTCACAAAATGGAGGTCGTATGCAAAAGTTATGAAGGTTTTAAGAGCCTAGTAAACTTTAAAAAAAATGACATTTTGACTAAGTTTGACTTAGCATAAAAATTTTCAAAAATATATATTAATTGGAAATTAATTTTTATTATATAGTTTTCTGGCCAATGAGGGGGTGCCATGTGGCCCCAGGTCGAAGGAGAAATGGTCGTTTAATTTTTTTTGGAGACCAAGGGGATCGATCGCGGGACCTTCCCGCACGCAATGCACATGCCTGACCATCATGCCATGACAATATTACTTAACCTATAAAGGTCACCGCTTACATTTATTTCTTAAGGTTTTATGTAGCAGGGGTTGGGGAGGCCAGCCCCCCACCATATGCCCACGCGCCAAAACCGTGACCCACTTCAATCGGCGGCTAGCTCAACCGTAACCTTCGACAGTTAATGCGCAGCGCGTTCACATGCAGAGGTTCAAAATTTAAGGTAAATGCCAGTATGCCCAAAGGTTCCGCTAGCGGACCTCCAGATTCAGCGCCGATTGCCAAATTGACGGAGTTAACTCGAGTTCCTCCAGTTTTGGAGGATATTTCTTAGGAGTGATTGGGAAAATTATTGTTTTGGTCATAACGCTTGGGGATTCCGACCATTTTTTATGAATGAATAGTCATTTTTGGCTAATTTTGACATTATGAGCTGATTGGAATAGGTTTTAGAGCCATCAGAGGTCATATTGTGCCAGTTTTTCTTCAGGAGAGGTCAAGGAGCCATTAGGGCCACTAGGGTGTTTTCAGTGTATTGAGCATCCATTCTCTGTTTTCTACAAATGAATAGTCATTTCTGACTAATTCAAGAATTATAAAGCTATTTTTACAAAGATCACAATAATTTGAGGCTTTTTATGACATGTACTTACCATTTTTTAGCAATAATATGTGAGGGACATGCCATTGGGAGCTGGACCAGCAGATGTAGCTCAGGAGGGGTGAACTGCTTCATAAATTTTGATAAGTATTGTTACATGTGATGTTTATTTCTCTGTTATATACTGCTACATAGTGTTATACAAGATAATTTACATGCTTTAACCTCACATAAAAATTTATTTAATTAAGTTAAAACATTTGTTTCACCTGCAAACTTCAATGAACCTTATGCACACAATTTAATTACTATTTGGATACTTAACACATCAAAACTAATACATTCCCTTCAGATCAAGTTGGTATCAGAGCTTGAGTTAATCTAGAGTATTTTCTCTGTTTAATCTTTGTGCAAAGGATTTTTTTAACAGTTTGCAAGATTTTTAATGCTTACTAGGCTGAAGCTTAAGAGAGGAGAAGGTCAATTGGTGAAAGTTCAAAGTAATCCTCAGCCAAGGAGGGAAAGAGTTCCATTATCTCCACCTTGAATTTCACCGCAAAGAGAAGCAGAAGAAGCCATAAGCATGAATTCAAGGGAAGAAGGAACCCGCGAAGAGGTGGATCCCAAAGAGGAAGAAAGAGTGTTCAGGAAAGCATTCCTTGACATGACTGAAATGGTGAGAGTCCTTTATCAAGAAAGGAATGAAATACTAGAAGGAGAAGGATCCAAACTTCACAAGGAAGGTTAGGGATCATCAAGAGGCCACAATGATGAAGATAAATCAAAGAAGGGAAATGGAGGAAATGGATGCAGTGGAAATTCACCATCTTGACCCTCATCTTCATCATCATCTACTTCATCTTTAGTATACTAGTTGCACAAGTCAAAGAACACTGGTAAAATTCCTTTTCTAAAACTTGATGTTAAGTTTTAATTGCCAATTTTTAATGGTGAAGTCAATGCAGAAAAGCTTGATAATTTGATTAGGCAATTGGAGGTTTATTTGAGAATCCAGAACCTTCATGATGACGACACTAAAATTCAGCTAGCTTCTTTGAGAATGGAAGGTGCAACACTTGTTTGGTGGGAAGCCAAGATAAAGAAGGAGATAAAAAAACATGGTAAGATTATTTTATCATGGGATGATTTCATTACTGCAATAAAACAACATTTTTATCCATTAGCTCACATGCAGAAAGCCATAATGGACTGGAAAAAATTTAAACAATTGAAAGGACAAAATGTACAAGTGTATACTCAAGAATTTAGAAGAAGAGCTCTTTTACTAGGAGTAGATTTGCATAGCCAAGACACTTTGCTCAAGTATATAGGAGTGTTACATACCTACCTAAGACATACAATCCTCATGTTTAACCCTACAAGCCTAGATGAGGTTTGTGTTCAAGCCACACATTTAGAGGCAAGGGGAAAACAAATCTTAGATGGGAATGAGGAAAGTGAGTTTAAAGGAAAATCGAAGAAAAAGAGAAATGAAAATACTAGAAAAGAGAAGGGAAAATTCTTCTGCAAACACTGTTCTAAAACTAGCCATGATGAGGACCATTGTTGGAAACTTCATGCAGAGTTGAAACCAGAAAGTTTTAAAGCCAAAGAGAAAGCCAAGGAAAAAGGCAAGACAGTTACAATAGCTGAACAAGACCTAGGGTCAGATTCAGGAGATGAAACAAAAGTCATAGCTATGGGACTAAAGAACATAAAGGGGAAAGAGAATGAAAATAAACCCAGTTCTAGTATTTCTAACTATCACATAGAAGCTCCAAATGAAGAAAAGAGAATTGAACTGTTTCATATGAGGCTCATTTCCAAACATACCAAGGCTGACACATTGTTTGACAGTGGGTCACAAGAGAATTTTATTTCTGAAGACTTGGTCAAGAAACTAAATCTTGAGACCATTCCACATCCGAAACCATATCCACTTTGTTGGATTTGTAAGGATGCAAATTTACAGGTTTCAAAGAAGTGCATGTTGTGCTTTGCAATAACTGCACATTTTATTGACTCGGTTGAAATAGATGTTGTTCCGTTTGATATAACAGGTATAGTGTTGGTCAGTCCTTACTTGTATGACAGGAAAGCTATCTTTCATCGCCATGA
The DNA here is from genome assembly GCA_034641835.2 of Pinus albicaulis. NCBI lineage: Eukaryota > Viridiplantae > Streptophyta > Pinopsida > Pinales > Pinaceae > Pinus > Pinus albicaulis. Next base: position 1,482,876,591 of record CM076575.1, read on the forward strand.
GAAAAAATACCATTTATTTAAAGATGGCAAGAAGTACATTGTGAGAGCTCATCATAATAAACTAGACCCTTCTTTAGTTAATGCAGGGTAGACGAAGAGGCTCGTCAATGCAAGTCAAAAATTGAAATTGATGATGATTAAACAAAAAGAAGTTTTACATAATCCTTTTCATGCAAAAACTAATGTATGTAATGATTTGTTTCAGTTTGAAATCAAGTTGTCTTTTAAAGAAGATCACAAGCATTTGCAACAGTCGATATTGGTGTCAAACGGTGCTGAAAACTAAGTGTGAGTGCAAGAAGTTTCAAAGTTCCAAGAGAGGGAAAAGAAACTTGAAAAATATGGCACAAGATTCAATAATGTTCATTGCTGGTTTCAGAAAGGCATGGTACAATGGCGAAGAAACTTGGTCAGGAATCGACACAAGTTCAAATAAAATTCAGTAAAAAATCGCCATAAGGACAGGATACACGGTGAGAGTAATTTCAAGTTTCCTTTGATTATAGACCAATGTAGAAACTGTAGGTTTTAACCCTGTACAGAAATTATCTGCAAACGAATCTTAAAAACAAAAAATAAAAAATAGTGAGAGCATAAAACATAAAACAGATATACAGAGAGATTTTCCCATGGATCCCAAATCGAGATGACCAGCTTGATTTTTTAATATATTCCTTTTAGTGTTACAACACATATATATACATGCCGAAGAATACATAAACCCCAATCCATTAACCCTAGATTAGAAAATAACCGTAGTTCCCTTGATCAGATCTACAAAATACCGAGGGCCGAAAACCATCATGCCCTAAAACCATGTGCAAACCCATGCACAAAACCATGGGTGGGTCCATCCACCAGAAAATAAGGCCCAATTTTTTTTTCTCGGGGCACTCCCTCGGACCCTGACAGGGGGGGTTGCCGCCCCCCCGTGACCCCATTGTTGCGCCCGACACAACGTACAGGGGGAGTTTTCGCCCCCCCTATGACCCCCCCCCGCGAGTGACTAGTCGTGGAAAGAATATAACACAAACCTAATAGAAACATGATGTTTACTACAAATTTAAGTTTCTCTTCTGCAAGTTCATTAAATGTGCAACATGACAATGTTAAAAACAACAATGGTTGGTCAATCAAATCAAGGAGAAATTTGTTGTTTCATGAAAAGCTCCATTTAATGAAATTTGGGAAATTTCAGTGGATAAATATTGGAAGAGTGGGGACACAGACTCCTCATCTTCATGTTCAGTAGTCCATAGATCTTTTGGGGTCCAAAAGCTTCCTAGTGGGGAGGCGTGATTAGGAGATCATGTCCATTGTTAAAAAATGCAAAAAAATGAAAGTGCTCGAAAGTGTTTGCAACCTAAGAAACTAGAAAGGTCTTGTTGCTGCAATTTTGGCGCTGCAAATGGTTCACAAAACGGAGGTCGTATGCAGAAGTTATGAAGGTTTGAAAAACCCAGTAAACTCTAAAAAAAAAAATGACATTTTGACTAAGTTTGACTTAGCATAAAAAAAAATAAAATAAAAAATTGTTTGGAAATTATTTTTTATTATATAGCTTTCTGGTTAATGAGGGGGTGCCATGTGGCCCCAGGCCGAAGGAGAAATGGTCGTTTAAAATTTTTTGGAGACTAAGGGAATCGACCACAGGACCTTCCCACACACAATGCATGCGCTTGACCATCACACCACGACAATGTTACTTAACCTCTAAAGGTCGCCGCTTAGATTTATTTCTTAAGGTTTTATGCGGTAGGGGTTGGGGAGGCCAGGTCCTAAGGGCCAGCCCCCCACCATATGTCCACGCGCCAGAACCGTGACCCACTTCAACCAGCTGCTAGCTCAACCGTAACCTCCCGCGGTTAATCTGCAACGCGCTCACATGCAGAGGTTCAACATTTAAGTTAATTGCCAATTTGCCCAGCATTTCCACTGGCGGACCTACAGATTCGGCGCCAGTTTCCAAATTGACGGATTTAACTAGAGTTCCTCCATTTTTGGAGGAGATTTCTTAGGAGTGATTGGGAAAATCACTGTTTTGGTCATAACGCTTGGGTATTTCGACCACTTTTTATGAATGAATAGTAATTTTTGGCTAATTTCGACATTATGAGCTATTTGGAATAGGTTTCAGAGTCATCAGAGGTTATCTTGTGCAAGTTTTTCTTCAGGAGAGGTCAAGGAGCCACTAGGGCCACTAGGGTGTTTTCAGTGTATTGAGCATCCATTCTTTGTTTTCTGCAAATGAATAGTCATTCCTAACTAATTCAAGAATTCTAAAGATTTTTTTACAGAGAGAACAATCATTTGAGGCTTTTTATCACATGTACATACCATTTTTGAGCAATAAGATATGAGGGACATGCCATTGGGAGCTGGACCAACAGATGTAGCCCAGGAGGGGTGAACTGCTTCATCAAATTTGCTAAGTATTGTTACATGTGATGTTTATTTCTTTGTTATATACTGCTGCCCAATGTTATACAAGTTAATTTACATGCTTTAACCTCACTTAAAAATATGTTTAACTAATTTAAAACCATTTGTTTCACCTGCAAACTTTAGTGAACCTTATGCACACAATTTAATTACTGTTTGGATACTTAGCACAACAAAACTAATACATTCCATTCACATAAGTCTTAAATGACCTCAAGCCTTGGAAAGTAGTCGCAAACTAGTTTCCTTTCTCTTTCTCTTGATCAATCATCGTGTAAGTCCATTTGAAAGAGTGTCTTTAAGCATGCTTTCTTCCTTATTCTCCTCCTTTATATTCTCTCCATGCCTTGATAGAGAATTTTTTCCTGCAATTCACTCATGAAAGGACGACATCAATAAAAAAACCCATAACCTAAGATGATGCAATGTGATCAGTGAAATGAACTTGGGACACGTGGAAGGATAGGCAAGGAGGCTTAGTGGCTACGCAATTGCGTAGTTCATCATGGGATGAGCGACATCACTGAACAATTTCTGACGTCAGTGTGGACAGGCAGTAGGGATGAGAGCTGGGAAATCCAACTATGTAGTTGAGGAGGTCAAGGAGGCTTGGGTGACTATTCAGTGTGTAGTTCTAAGGCTCAGGGGATGATCTTATGTCTTGCAGTTGTGAAGTGCGTAGTTCAAGCTGAGTTGGAGGCCTTAACTGTATAATTCCGGAGGTCAAGGTAAGGTCTTGGTCACAAAAAATATGCAATGGAGCAGTCTTGGGAATCCAATATTTTGCACTATTCAGTGCCAAGAAACAAGTTCACAGCTAGAGGAGTAAGACTCTGTAGTGCATAGCTCAGGGAAGTCCTAAAGAAGCTAAGTTGCTCGGTTAGGAAGTTTTCCAGAAAATGACTAAGTGTGGGGTTTGTGAGATTGATGTGAACATTGATGGAATTTGATTGAGATAACACACTTAGCTCATTCTATGACTCAAACAACATAAATCATCCGAGACAAATAGAAAAACATTATCCTTTATGTGATATATTTACAACTAGTTATGACAAGTGCGACATCAAAGGTACACTTTACGACAATTGTGACGACACTTATGCGACGGTGCTAAGAACTTTGGAAATGAGTGTGACAGATACTTACATGGTTAAAAAAACTCATTCACCCAAACATGACCTCTTGAAATCATTAGAACAAGCTTATACATTCACTTTAGTAGCCAACATTCCAAAAGGTAACACTTTTCCTATCTTGTGAAAGGGATCACAAAACTTTAAGAAAAGCAATGAAATGAACTTCAAAGTTTGCGACAACCATAAACAATACCAAGGCTCTAAAATTTGGTTTGGGCTAAAATTTTGGAGGGGGTTGTAGCAGATACAACACTTGGCGACACACTGGTAGGATTCTAGCTTCTCTTTTTCGGTTAACTTCTTTTGTGCAAGGCCTGGGTTCTTCATGGAGTATTGATTCATCATGCAGATCGCTTATGTTTCCCCACTTACCCCGTGAATAGACCAAGTCCCCATCATGCCACTTCAACTTAAATTAACAAATATTCAGCTTTATCACAAAGTTTCAAATAGGGGAGGGTAATGAAGCTCGCGAGTTTAATATTTTCAAAGTATAAGTTTTCATCTCTAGTGTTGCTTGCTACCAGCAGGCCTGGATAGTGCCCTGGCAGAGTCACTTCAGGAATGCAAACATTGCTCTGTTATCAACGATCCTTTTTTTTTTCCACAGGAAAAATCGTAGCTTCTATTAATATGAAATACAAGTTACATCTTGTAAATGCAGAGAGCATATTCATATCAACAATAAAGTTGGATCATGATAGAAAAATAAATAGAAAAAATAAATACATCTGATAAATTTCCGAATAGATACATATTGTGTGTGACAACAATATTAACATAACAGTCTGTGTTCAAAATATGATATAAGTAACCAAAAAATAAATCAAGAGCTGCCTCTGGTGGGATTTTCACCCCATCCTTTGATCAGGATCAAAAGGACGGTGAAAATACTGACAAAATGTATGATCGTTTTGCTCCTGTATCTCCATATGATCTCTCATTAGGTGCGTCGCCTTTTTGGATAGGAGATTGGAAATCGCGTTCCTATCCCTGTAAATATGTTGACATGAGATGAAATCAAATTGTATTTTGAGTTGAAGTAATTCATCCAATATGATCTGGAGTGTGTGCACGTGACAGGTTGTGTGAAGGTTGAACCAGTCAATGATAATTTTGGAGTCGCCAAAGATGTGAAGATTATGGAAGTTTTTAGTAATGGCAAATTGTAGAAGAAATAGTAGGCATGAGAGTTCAAAAAAATTATTTGTGCCACGCCCAAGACCGATCTTGAATTTGAAGAAATGTAGAGGAGTAAAATGTAGTAGGAAACCACCTCTTCAACCATTAATTTGTGCAGAGCCATCAAAATATGCCCAGGGTAGGGAGTGATCAATATGTTTAGGGGTGATAGTCCAGGGAGAGGAAGGTGGGGGATCATCCAGAATCATATGATAGATGGAGATAATGTGAGCAGCAGATGAGGTCCAATTGAGTGGGGAGTTGTGGAAGATGGCCCAATTGTGGGAAATCCAAATGCCCTAGAAAACTAATAAGGGAAGGTTACAAAGCTTGTGGGGATTAGCAGATAGCCACCAGGTCTCCCATGTTGTGGATACAGACGGTCCCTCCAAACAATGTTGGAGGTTGAGGGAGGTGATGATGAGACACCATAGATCATGGATGGTTGGGAAGTTAAGGAATAGGTGCACGGTGTCTTTAGTAGCAACAACGCATATGATACATCCGTTGGGTCTAATTTGTGAGAAATTTTGGAGATTAGCCCCCATAGGAATTTTATCAGATAATATGCACCACATGAGAAGCCTAGCTTTCACAAGTCCTTTTAATTTCAGAAATGCGCCACCAAGGGAGAAGAGTAGCAGGCCGATGTGGACTCTATATGTGTAGGTAACCCTATTTTGGAGTGTATTTTCCATGTTTTGAAACGGTCCAGATGAGTTCATCCTCACGGTCTGTGATTCTGATATGAGAGTATTTTAAGTCATCCATAAATGTAGTCCAAGTCACCTACCATTGTGGATGGAGATGTAAATCTAGATGATTCAACCAACCTTGGGTGACTATGGTAGATTAGTCTCTGTCAGCAATTTGATGTAGTGTGTGAATACCAGCTCGGTTGAGGGTGTCAATGAGTGCATGCGGGAGGATGTGAGAATTTCTGCATCCCGTCCAAGGATCCCAATGAATGCGCACTATCAAACCTGAACCGATATTCTAGGCCAGTCCATTACTAATGTGATTTATGGAGCACTGTATAGCTCTTGAGATCGTGGAGCAATTGGGTTGGTGTTCAGGGAGTTGACATATCCATTCAATAGTGCTGAGTGGGTGGATGTATTTGAGAGTAACAACCTTGGTCCATAGATTATTGCAAGTGATAATCTGCAACCCAACCTTAGCAGCAAGTGCCTGAGAAAAATTTGAGAGATCTTTGATTCCCCACCCTCCCCAACTCTTAGGTAAGGCAATATGCGTCCATTTGGACCAGGAAAATGTGTGACCTTCTTTAGCCCTAATCCAGAGAAATTTGCGACATATCTTCTGTATCCTATATAGGATGCCTTTTGGTATCTAGGCCAGGGACATCCAGTAGACCAAAATGGCCTCCAAAACTGACTTGATAAGTACCATCCTGCTCGCCCTAGAGAGCCAGCAGTGGCAGCAATTGTTCATTCTCTTATCAATATTGGTGATTAACCAGTTCCAAGCAAAAGTTTTATAGTTAACAGGTTTAAAATAGAATCCCAAGTATTTCAGGCCATCTTCAAAATGGGTAGGAATAATAGGGAATCTCTGCTGCACAAAGTGGACCTCGTGTGGGGAGCATCCATAACAAGTCAAAGTGGATTTTCTATTGTTGCATTGAATTTTTGTGGTAGTACATAAGAGTAATAGGATTGATGTAACCACTATGGAGTCGCCTAAAGGTCCATTGAGAAAAAGAATGATGTCATCAACAAATAGCAGGTGAGTGAGGATACAATTCTCTGAAATTCGAATGCCTTTCAGTCTGCCTCTGTCCCTTTCATCAATGATGCATTTTCTAAGGCCTTCCATTATTAGGAGGAAAAGAAGGGGGGATAGTGGACATCCCTAATGACATTACCTTTGGAATATTGGGTTGAAAGGACAACTTCCAGGCAAATAAAAATGGTACTCAAAGGATAAGGTAGAAGGGCTTCGCGCCTTACCTCACTAAGTCAATTTTTTGGGGACCAAAGTGCTGGTAAATAGTGTTGAAACTCGTACAATAGGTGCTAGATACATAGCTCCCTGTACCAGTATTTTTGCTAGCTTTCAAGTAGCTACAGAACACCTCATTCTGCATGAAAGAAATCTGTAGCAGCACCATTAATGAGGATTCTATAAGAAACAGAGGTGATGCAACACATGATCCAATTGATAACATGGATGGGGAATCCAAGATGAGTAAGGAGCATACGGATGTGGAACCAACTGGCTTGATCAAATGATTTCACAAGATCTATCTTGAGGATTAGTCCTTTTATCTTCTTGGTGTGCATGGAATGTAGGCCTTCCTGAGCAATGCCGATGGCATCATGAATCTGTCTATTTTCAAGGAATGCAAATGGTTTAGGAGAGATGAAGTTAGATAAAATAGGCTTGAGCCGATTAGCAAGAATTTTAGCCATAATCTTGTAGATGTAGTTACATAATGAGATGGGGCTGAAATCCTTAAGAGATGAGGGGTGATCCGATTTGGGAATGAGGGCGATGAAAGTGGAGTTGAAAGTCTCGTAGATGCGACCAGATTTTCGGGTCTCTTCCACAACCGCCAGTAGATCCTGTCCCAACATGTCAAAAAAATCCAGATAGAACTCCACAAACCATCCATCGAGGCCAAGACTCTTATCTGTTAAAATCCCCCATGGTGAGCACGATAAATACAAAAGACACATGAGAAAGATAAACCTTTGGTGCTCTATTACTCACAATGATACATATTTATCATACATGGAGTGACCCTTGGATTTCATATTCCAGGGTCTCTTGGACTTCCTATTTTTTTTCATCCTCTACACCTACCCATACAGGATTAGGTGTCCAACATTCCCCCCCTTAATCCGAAGGGGTATGTGTGAGTCCAAGAAGAGAGTTGTAATACAAATATGCAAAGTATGCATGGCAACACTTAGGCTGAATCAACTCTCTGAAATGTTGGCATAAATAGGTGGTTTAAGGATGACCACTAACACTAGAACACAACGCTTATTGTAGTTCCCAGAACTCTTCCAAATCTGGCAAGAAGCTGAGGTCTTCTGCTAGAGGAAGTGTCCCTCATATTTGAAGAGGGAGACCTTCAACGTAGAAGAAGGGAGGTCTACAACCTGTGATGGTTTAAGGATGACCACCAACAATGGAATGCTTAATGAATTTCCCGGAACTCTACCAAAGCTGGCAAGAAGCTGAAGTCTTCTGCTAGAGGAAGTGCTTCAAATTATTTGAAGAGGAAGTGCTCTAAATTCTTTGAAGAGGAAGTTCTCGCATAGATGGTTTAAGGCTGTCCACCAACCAAAGGAATGCTCATGGGCATCCGTGTCTCTAGCTACAACTCTGAATCTGGAATGACAAGTTGTGGCTCAGGCTCGCTGAAAATGTTGTGTCTCTGGCTACAACTCTGAATATGAAATGAGAGATTGTGGCTCGGGCTCGCTTGATGTGGCTTTGAAGCTTGTATATGACCACCATTTCCCCCCCTGTCAGGTACAAGGTGAGATGATGGAAAAAACTAAACTGCAAGTTTGTTCAATATTCGAGAACAAGTTCTGACATGCGGCTTAAACATCTTCTTGGTTGTTGATGCCCATTGCCAAGAAGAAATCCATCCAAGATGAATCTTTGTTGTTGCAGGAGGCTTATTTCTGAAGCATCTGTGTGAATAATGGGTGTACCGACCACAGTGCTTGCATGGATGAAGATTGAAACAATGATCTTTCATATGGCCAACTCGATCACAGTGTTGGCATTTTTCAATGTGTTATTTTTTCTTTGGAAGAGGAGCAGGATCTGGAACAACTGAAGGTGAAATGTCATGAATAAATCCAACACTCTGAAATTTGATGGGCTTGGAGTACTCCGGAATATGAAAGGACAATTCCTTGTCATATCCAAGACCAATTTTGTGCTTGTTATGGACAAGCTATTCCCAAGGTCTGATGATGGGCTTGAGAGGTGCAGGTTGGATTTTTTCTTCTGCATTTAAATCAGCTCTTCTACTAGGCTCAGTGAGATGATGCGAGTTTGTCTCAATATTATGAAAAAAAAACAAGTTCAGAATCATGACTCCACTTCTGTAATTCTTCTTGCTGAAGCTGAGATTCAAGCTCCAAAAAAATTATTTTCTCTTGTGTATTCTGCAAACAGGTTTTAATCTCACAAAGAGTGTTCATGCTGATTTTGACTGTATCATGATCAATAGAATATATCAGAGTTTTCAAGAGCTATAATACTTCAATAATCTAGCCATTTTCTCCAATGGTACAATTAATATCTTAGGCTATAAATTTCACAAAACCTGTTGAACTATAGCTGCAACTTACAATTTTTAGAATGTTGCTACACAAATTTCTGCAATGAATTGGTTAGATATACATATAAGAAGAAATAACTACGACATATAACATCAATCCAATTTATCTGACCACATCATATACAATCCAAAGCTTCGAGAAATTAGGAGTGAATGTGTCAACATAAACACACCGTTTGTTTCAATAATGCACAAACATGTCGGTATCCGTAGATTAAGTAGAGTCACCTCAAATCCTCGTCTAGTTGTAGGAAATCATTGGTCTATGTGGAAGGAAGTCCGGAAATCGACTGTCTTTGGAAATATGTAAATAACACCAACATAAACAGTCTTTTTCTCGACTTGAAATATGAATATATGGTGAACAGATAAGAGCAATTGAACAACCACCCAAATGAAAGCATCCCACTCTGAAGCTCGTGTCTTTGCTACAGGAGACACCCACGCAATCGATGAGGAAGAAGAAAAATCTTTCTTGCACAGACAATGGTTCATTCTCTCATCAAAATAAATCCAGTAAACATAAATAAGGCCAGTGGCCCCAACCAGCGAGGGACCCCACAACGCCAATATTGATTCCCAACAGTGATATTTGCACAACCCACCAAACAAACACGCATTCATTTGTGAAATATGCTGGCCACCAAAAATTTCGATCTCAACAATGATAGTCTTTGAAGTCTTGATCTTTGGAAATAAGAATTTTGGCCTGTAGGATTCTTGGCCTTTCCACGCAAACTGGAACCTTTGTTGTTTAGCCACTACAAGAAACAAGGGATTGGTCTGCAAAGAAATAATGAATGCAACCTCCCAATATAGATCTGTTGTTTTCGGTCTTCTGGTGGCAGCAACAACAACGACACCCAACTCAGGACTACCAGATCTGTTTCTGCTTCAAATTCATGGCATTAATTCAAACTGAAAACATTGAGGAGGAAGAGCTCTACCAAGCAGATGAAATCATCGACTACGATGACTTCTTCATTAACCCCTTAAGCTTGGACAAAATCGATGACGAGACCAACGAATAGCTTGATGATAATATTAACAGTCCAATGGGAGGAGTGCTCTGCGTATGGAGCAACACAAGGCTTTGCATAGAAGAGTGCTCATAAATCGCTCACTTGGCTGGCTTACGTAAAAGTACACTTGGACTTCACACAATATTAATTTATACTTGATCAACATCCACACTGCTTGAAATATCAATTGACAGTCTTTTCACATACTCACCTAGGGTATACGAGGTCCCAAATTGTTCCACACAAAAAACTTGGTTATGGTTGCGGTGTTCATACTTTTTTTTTTTTTTTTTTGAAGCAATGGAAGATGGCGGTGTTATCCCTATCACAATCCTTGATAAGCTACTACCAATCAACAAATATTTTTATCTTCAAGCTTGCCATTTTGTCAAATTTTTTGGTTAATTTGGGTTGCAGGAACTCAAATGTAGAATTTCCACCGCTTCCATGTATTTTTGAACAAATCCATGCACATCTCCTTGAACCTAGCGTGCATTATGGTTGTGTGGAAATTGATTCCCTTGTACAGAGATTCGACCTCCACCGAAGTCTGGGTGGTGGAGGAGATATTTCTCTTGGCTCTCTCTCTTATCATCCTTAGCTTCCTCAGCACTTCCGCTTGAACTCCTGCACGAAATGATTCGAAATCCTCGCCCCTGAGATGTGTGTCTCCCGCTGTCGCTTTCACTTCGAAGATGCCGCAATGTAATGACTCACCGGTGGTATGGAGGCCGAGAGGAGGAGGAGGTGCAGTAAAACCAACTGAAGTGGAAGAGCTAGCAGCAGGGTCGTCCGAAAGACAGTGAGAAGCAGGCGGGGGGTGGAGTGAGAGGTCAGCATAATCTCTATGAGAACACGATTCCAACAATGGAACAATTGAGAAATGGCGTGGTGGTAACAAGTGGGATGGATATTTCTTGGCCTACACCTGCGCCATCTTACCGCAACATGACACCTCCAACAAACGGTGTCATGGATGATTTTAATCACCCAGCATTGAACGAAGAGGTATTTTTGAGACTAATCAACACTCGCACTCGGGAATGGGAATCCAAGGCGAAAAGGAGCGTTAGTGAGAGGAAAAATCACCTGCAACTGCAACAGAGTGTGGACAGTAGCCAGAAACAGAGCTAGCTGCAAAAATAACGCTTCTGTAGGAGGGATAGAATTTCTGACAATTAGTAAATTAGTGCACTGAAATGGACAATGAGTAGAAATGAAATTACTGACATGTACATAGAGGCCACTAAACCGAATGGCTCTAATACCATGTTAAAATCACCCATGGTGAGCACGGTAAATACATAAGACACATGAGAAAGATAAACCTTTGATGCTTTATTACTCAGAATGATACATATTTATCATACATGGAGTGACCCTTGGATTCCATATTCCAGGGTCTATTGGACTTCCTATTTCCATTCGTCCTCTACACCTACCCATAGAGGATTAGGTGTCCAACATTATCCTTCTTGAACCATTTTAGGATGGATTCTAATTCCCCCATTGTAACAGGTGCAAGGAGGTACTCAATGAATAGATGATCTACATATCTGGGAAAAAGGGAGGCCACCTTAATGATCTCGGCCAGTGATGGTTGCTGAGTAGCCTTAAAAATTTCTTTGAAGTGGGATATACCTTTCTGAGCAAGTTGTTCAAAAGTATTAGCAGAGGTTCCATCATCATTTTCTAGTTCCTAGATGGTATTGATGGCTTTCCTACCCCTGGAAAATTGGTGAAAGAATATGGAGTTGTCATCCCCATCTTTGATCCAAGTGGGACGAATTTTTAGCCTCCAGACTTCATCCCTGTTTTGAAGATTTTTATGACAATATGATTCCATATTAATGGGTCGGGCTTTCGCAGCTTCTGAAATGAATCCACCCTCGATAGGTTTCTCAAGTCTTTGTATTTCATGTTCAATAATTGAGAGATTATGGTCCTCCATTATTTTTTTGTTTTTAGCCCAGGTAATAGTCTGCTTTTTGATGGAGAGGAGCCTGTGTGCAAATAGTGATGAGGGTGAGTGAAATCCCAGAGGGGGAGCAAGCCTCCACTGTGTTTTTACCATATTAATGATATCGACATCCTGTAGCCTGACCGAGCAGAATTTGAAAGGTGAGGCCATATTTTTGAAAGAACGAGTGATTTCAAGATAGATCGGTGAGTGATCAGAGATGCCTCCCGAGCCAATCCATTGTTTGTATAAACCAAGATTAAGGAGGAGATACTACTTAATGAGGAAATGATCAAGCCTGCGAGCGAAAATATCATCGCCAATACGCCGGTTGCACCAAGTGGGGGAGGGGGAGGTCGAAAGAGGATCAACCAGATGATGAGTTGCAAGTAGATGGAGGAAGAAATCAGAGAGAGTGTCCGCATGATAATTATGGCCCCAGGTTTCAGAAATCCCAAGAGATAAATTTAGGTCCTCTGCAATAATTAAGTTTTCAGTGCGCAACAGGGATATTTGCAAAAGAGTTGACTAGAAGAGTTGTCGATTCAGGCATGGGCTGTAAACATTGATGATCCTGAGATGTAGACTAAGGGCCTCAGAGAAGACGTCCACAGCCAGTGTTCCATCCCTCCCCCAAACATTAAGGAGTTTAATGTGTCGAGGGTTGATACAAAGAGCCATTCCACACGATTGCTCATTAACATCAAACACATTGAAATTCCAAGAGGGGAGGAGGGAGGATAAAGTGTGGATGACGAATTCGGATAAGGCATGAGTTTCCTGCAAAAGAATGATATCCACAGTAACAGAAACAAAAATACATCTGAGAGCAAGGCATTTGGATGAGCTGGCCAGCCCTCTGTAGTTCAAGGAGAGGCATTTCATCAGGGAACCAGGCTAGGGGTATGCATTTCTCTAAGAACCCCTTCAATGGAGAGTTGTTTGCCAGAGGCGACGTCAAGACCAACATGTAGGATGGCCTTCAAAATGCTGGAATGTCGACCTCGGGGTAACTTGATCTGAGTGGAGGGAGGGCCGAGATGGGGACCCAGACCAACAAGAGTAGGATTATGCAGCTGTAGATTGTAGGAATGTGTAGAGGAGGAGTTAGTTGAGTCTGTCACAAAAGAAGGGGAGATGAGTGAATAAGGGGGATAAGTGTGAGGGGCAGGGGAGGTGGTGGAGGGGGGGGGGGGGGGGGGAGGGATGGTGAGAGTAGGGATGGTTGGGGCAGTGGGGGAAAATAGTAATGGAGAGGAGGATGGGGGGAAAGTGACAGATGAAGCTGGTAGACTAGCCAATGAGGAAGCTGAACTATGATCTGATGCAGTAGATGAGAAAAGAAAAAAAAGAGAGGGGAGGGAGAGGAGGAGTAATAGAATCCGAAGAGAAGCCAATATGTGCTGCAGTGGCCATGGAACGAGTAACCCTGGTTGAGACATTAGCGACCTCTAGAGTGTTATCCTTCTGATGTGTAGTCACCAGAGTTGAGAGGAAGCCCGTCAGCTGTGTCGCGATGCAGGGAGACTGATACCAGATTCAGGGTGTGTTGTCCACCCATGGTATGTGAACCAGATGCTTTTCCATTCAATGGAAAGTCCTTGAAGACATGTCCGACCTTGTGACAGTGGCGGAAATGAAATGATACACCTTCATAATCTAGAATCTGTATCCGGATGGAGTTGCACCACTGAATTTTAAAATATTCCTCCAGTCCTTCCCTAGTGTTCAGATGGACAAGTATGCGAGCATAGGCCATCTTGCCCGACTCGACATAAGAATGGTCATGATCCAAGTAGGTACCCAATAAGTTGCCAATGTCGATGAAAATCTGAGCAGTCCATAACTATAATGGAAGGCCAAGTAGACGAATCCAGACACGTCCCTCCCCTAGTTGTTATCGCTCTGGATCAAACAGGGGGCTCCAACGCTTCAGTAGCACTGGAGCCATCTCAAGGTGCCAATACTGTGAATGGACTGAATCCGTAGGATCCTTGGAGGAGAATCAGAGTGCGAACCGACCTTTGGTGAGGGTATGTATTGAGGGAAGTTCAAGCAACAATCCGCCCCAAATATCTAGCACCCATTGCCGCAATATTTTGGAGCCATAGTTCCAAACACGCACCCTTCCCACAAAAACTTTATCCACAGTGCCAAGAATTTCCTCCATCCGTACACCTTCACCCAGGGTAAGGAGGCTACCTTGATTGCAAGAACATACACATTTTTTGCGTCGGGGGGCACGAGGGGGAACACTGGATGGAGGGGGTCGAAGGTAGCTGAGGTGTGTGGGGAGGAGGGCTCAGTGGAGGAGGGGTGGTGGTTAAACTCAGGAGGGGGGATGTTGAAGTGACTAGAGGGCCGATGAGGGGATGGGAGAGCGGGGCCGGGAGGATTGGAGGAAGGGGGAGGGGATATGGGGGTGGTCGTTGGGGGGGGGGTCAATGGGAAGAGTGGACGGCATGGAGAAAGGAGGGGATGACCGGGGGTAAGTGAAAGAGGTAACAGTGACTGAGAGAGGGAGGGTTTGAGGGAGGAAGGAAAGCATAGACAGGGAAGGTGGGTGGAGGTCCGGGGAGGAGATAAGGTCAAGGTTGGACAGAGAGAGGATAGCAGGGGATTTGGGGGCTAGGTTAGGGACCAGGAAGGAGTCGAGAGAAGGGAATGAGTGAAAGGGATAAGATGCTGAGGGAGAGGACCCGAGGATAGAAGATAAAGAAAAAGGATAATATGCGGGGTGTGTGACATGAATACAAGAAGCCTTAAGCACCGAGATAATGACTAGATGTCCACCGAGGCATATGGGTCCTCTGAGTAGTCAACCAACTGTTCATCCTGGGCACCTTCCATTGTTAACCCCACTGAAAAACCGTTGAAAATCGGCCAATAACCAGCCGTTAGTCAGTTCCAAAAATCCGCGGAGGGGAAGACAACAGTAAAAAACTGTGCGGGAGTAAAGAAAATGGAAACGGGGAGCAGCTTGTCGGGGAGCGCACAGAAACAGTAAGACGTTCAACAAACCCCAGGACTTCCGTGAGCATTGATAATGAAAGTGTGCCATGGGGAAGGCTCATTAGGGGAATTTTGAGGTCTAAAATGGGCCTCGTAAGAAAAATGTACAACCAAAATAAAGTTTATAATAGCCAATAGGATTCAAGATTATGATGTCAACCATGGGGTATGATTCACCATTTTTTAAGTAAAAGGGTGAAAATATTAAAAAATAATAAAATAATAAAACTACTTTTTCAACTCATATTTTCAACTTATCTCCCAAAGTTTTTACTCAAATTTCGAGCAGGAGTACTCGTTGGATGAAAAATTTAATTCCTCATCCAAGGAGTACCCATGTTGCATACTTTTTATGGACCCTGCTACACGAAAAATTAGAAATACATACTCATTTTTTTCGTGTAGCAGGATCCATCAAAAGTATGCAACATGGTTACTCCTTGGATGAGGAATTAAATTTTTCATCCAACGAGTACTCCCACTGGAAATTTGAGTAAAAAATTTGGGAGATAAGTTGAAAATATGAGTTGAAAAAGTAGTTTTTTATTTTTTCCCTCTAAAATTTGATGATGTAATGAAATCTTATTTTATTATTTCTACTATTATTTTATAATTTCCTTAGGAGGCCCATTTTAGACCTCAAAATTCCCCTACTGCGAGTCAGATGGAGCAGAGAGTTGTGAGGAGCTTCGTTGTTCCTGGGGGTGAGGCTGCGACCCCACCATGAACACCACGTAGCCCAAACCCTAGTTCCACCATCGTCGTCGCCCCAGACAAAATGAATTATTTACCCAAATAGATTTGATTTATTTACTTCTCTTCACAGGAATCCTTTCTCTTCTTTATCCTTTATTTATTTTTTTAAAAGAGGATTATGCATTGGCACTTATTTATTTTGGGAGGAAGAGGGATCCTGACTTATTGAGATAAGGAGAGGTTGTTATTTCAGAGAAGCATATAGGTTCCTTTGATTTAGTTATGCTCATTTATATATTCCCCTTCTCCATTTTTTACTGATTGGATAAGCATGAAAACACCAAAACAAAGAACGTAATATGGGCATGATATTTCCCAGATAGACATAAGTTCATGGTTTTCCCAAGACTCTCCTTATGGACGGATCGTATTTTCCGTTGGAACTTCATCGGCCAAAATACATAACCAATACTAGGAAAGCAAACCAAAGGCTAACCAAATGTTGGAGCGTCACCAGGCTCCATAGATTTTAGCTACACACACAATCCCAGAAACCAACACGATGACAAAACTTTAATCACAATAGAGATGAAAACATAAAACAAAGAAAACAACAAAACGAAAACACGCAAACCGACGACAACAAACTATGTACATAGTGTAGGGAATACCCCAGATTTTCATTGAAAATAATGTTTGCGATCTTGGCCATTGACATGGAGAGAGTCATTCTTCCCGTTAACTGATCGAAAATGATAGGTGTGTTTTCCAAGCTTCTCGTGTACTATGAATGGTCTAATCCATATCGATTGAAACATGTTTTTTCCTTTGTCCTCATGGGTTTTATCACATTTTAAGACTAAGTCACCCACACTGAAGCAGTTCTTCCCTGCATACTTCTTCTCAAATCACATATTGATACAGTTTTGATGGAGTAATAATTTTTCTTTGGATTTCAGTATTTCTTCCTGGAGCTTATGTAGGATGTCCATCCTAAGTTGTTCTAACAAACATGGCTTTCCTTGGGACTCTTGGGAAAGTTGGAGAGTGGGCAAGTAAATGTTGGGAGGGAGGATGGCTTCTTTTCTTTATATTAGGACGTAAGGGGAGGTGTTCAGGGACGGCTTAGGTGTGACTAGGTCAGCCCATAATTTTTTTACCAAACCAGAGTGTCAGTTCCTTTTCTAAGAGAAAATGGTCTTATTAATGATGCAGATCAAGTTCTTATTTGTGGATTCAATGAGACCATTCCCCTGAGGGTAGTGGTTAGCATAATGTTTCAATACTATTCCATTTTTCAATTTAAAACCATAAAGATTTAGTGATGAGAAATATGTTGCACTGTAAAAAGCAAGAGATGTAGGAACACCAAACCTGGAAATGATGCTATGCTGCAGAAAAATGATGACTTCCTAATCATTCACTTGTTTGAGAAGTACTGATTTTTTCCATCGCATGAAGTAAATTATAGCTGTGAGAATATAGTGGTGCTGCTTTGATGAATGTGGTAATATCTCACCAATAAAATCCAAGCCCCACCGTTGGAATGGTTATTCCACTGCGATAGGTTACAGTTGGGTGGTTGACTTCTTATTCCTATCGAAAAACCTTTGATAGAATTAGCATTTGCAAACATAAGCATGGGAATATTTGAATAGTGTGGGCCAATAGAAGTGAGCCTGCATGACTTTATGTGCCTTTATGTTTCTCGCAAAATGTCCTCTGGTTGTTTCGTCATGGAGATCGCTTAATACCTTCCATGAATAGTTTGTGTCCAAACATATGATCAATACTCCATTATGGTGCTTTTTGAAAAGCACCCCATGAACCAAGTAATATGATAAAGCCTTTAGTCTTAGTGCCCTCTTCTATCATGAGGAAAAGTGGGAGGGAACGATGCCATGATCAAGGTATTGACGCACATGTGCGTACCAAGAGTTTGTGCTGATAGTGGGGGTGGCTTGCTTGATATCATACATCTCAATTTATTGCTCCCACCTTGAGGGATCTTCTTATTCTTTTGCTTCTACTTCTTTTTCTACTAGGCGACAAAGACCATGGCCCTTGATCATGTGAATTGGTTTGATTTCTAAATCATACTCCTACAAACTATTCATCCATTTCTCCCTTCTTTCACCCGACTCTTGTTGAACAAGGAATGATATGATTTTTGGGTGCAGGACAAAGATAATGAAATGATTCTTCAATAGATAGGGTTAGAAGTGTTTCATCGCCTTGTATACTCCATAAGATTATTTTTCCACGGCAGGATAGTTTAGCTCAAGTCCTTGTAGACTTGTGCTCATGAAAGAAATAGGTCACTCATTGTTCAGATCATATTTCAACATAAGTACAATGGCAAGGGATGAGTCAAAAGTGAAGGTATAGAGAAAAAAATCCTTGTTGAAATTTGGGCTATATAGTGCGGGTGCTTCTACGATCGCCTGTTTGATACGAGAAAACACGTCCTTTTCCCTTTTGTCCCACTTATAAACAACATCCTTCTTTACCATCTCTTGTTTAGGTTTGACGACTTGAGCATAGTTAGAGATGAATTTATGGAGGAAGTTGATCTTCCCTAGGAAGGACTGCATGGCATTCTTATTCATTGGGTAGGGAATCTGTATGGTTGCTTTGACCCTGTCAGGGTCTACCTTAATCCCACTTTTTGTGATAATATGGCCCAAGAAGTTACCCTCAGACACTAAAAAGATGATTTTCTTGGGATTGAGAGATATCCCGTATTTGCGACATCACTCAAAAATATTCTTCAAGTGGCGTATGTGATCTGACCTCTGTTTGGAGAATACAGTTATGTTGTATAGGTAGACCAATACGCATTGCTCGAGCAACTTTTTATCACAAAATTGCACTTGATTGGATGCTAATCAGACAACTTAATGTAATTGTTTCAAACCAACTTGTAACTGAAGCTTAGCCTCTTCAGTCTGAGAGGGCTCTCTCAAAAGGGGTTAATGATGTTTTATTACGATGAAACTATATGACTAACTCTACTTGGAAAATAACTTGCTTGTGATGTGTGTAGGTTGAAAAGAGTATAAGTTTGAAATCATTGGGCTTATGGTGTCAAAAAATTCAATAGTTTAGTGGTAAGTTAAGTTGACATGGAAGTTGAGGCAGGTAAGATTTTTTAGCAGAGGTAAATCACTCATGAAACATGAAATAACACAACCAATTAATCAATAAAGGAAGTCAGAGCATACACCTATGAATTCTGAGTATTAAAGATGAAAACCACTGCAAATGGTACACACAGAAAGTATAGATCAAGTAAGCACTAAAAAATCCATGAGAATCTCAGGTTGGTCAAGTAAAAGTCCTCTGTATTACTGAAAACAGTCAAATTACATAAAGCTGCAGTATTGCCAAAAAATCTCCAACCCTTTACAAATTCGAATATCTGCCATTTAATAGACTTTTTATATCAGATATTATCTGCCTCTTGGCTAGATTCATCGAACTTTTCCTAATGACACCTTTCATAACAAGAAAACATCTACTTTAATGAGAAAATGATAGCTATTATATTAAACAATCCTGTTCCTAATAGGATTCAAACAACTAGTTATTACATCAACTATCTTATCTCTTGAAACATTTATACATCTGAAAAATAATGATTCACATGTTTGAATGAGCTATTATGGAGCTCATCACTACTAGACATCTTGATTACCCTCCTCCAAATATGGAAACAACCCTATTTTTAAGGAAAATAGGTCCTTATTTACAACGAATGGTTTGGCTGATGAGTTGTCTTCATATCGTGATCTTCAAGTCTTGGATGACTACTGGAAAATTACTTTGACCCTTTGAAAGTATCAACCTATCCAAAACTGCCCAAAAACCTGCTCATTAACCTTCAAAACAACACGCTAAGAAAGTATGACAATTTCGTAGCATACAGAAAATGCTCTTTGCCATCAAATTTTCTGATTCTTTCCTTTTGCATTGTGTTCATTATGCCTTGACACATCCTCCATATCATTTCATCCCCTTAAAAGTTACCAAAAGTGGGTTTTCAAGAAAAAAGAAAGCTATAGGTGGTTTTGTAGCATTTTCCCAGCTTCAAGCCTAGGAAACGCTACGAAACTGCAGAAAACTGTGTAAATTCCATATTTTTACCTAACTTCAAAAATATGCCTTCCAACTATAATTTTTTTTTTCCAACATGCCATTGACCTTTCAAAACATAAACCAACTCAAATTATGAGTCTTGGGGTGTTTCTTCCTCATTGTTGATGAGTTGAGCTATTGGCTCCTCAACTACTGTCATTTTTAGGCCTTTCTTCTCCAGCTCCTCATGGATTAGTTCTAGCTATTCTTGGAGGTCTTTAACTTGATCCTTTAGATTCATGTTGGTATATTTTAAGTGCAGGTTCATTCTTCTCACATGTTTCACTTCTTTCCTCAATGGTATAGTCCATTTGATTAACTATTGTGTGTTTTCTAGGGTCTTTGATACGTTGTCAACCTGCTCTTCCCAAACCTCTTTCATATTTTCAAATAGAATATTCTGGATATTATATTTCCTTGCCTCCTTATTCATGAATTCTATTTCATGATTAGCCAACTTCAATTGTTCTTCAAGGAATTCCAACTCTGTTTTTTCAATAACTTTCTCCTTTCCTTTCTTTGGCTTGTTGACTGGATATTTTTCTGCAGGTAATGAAAGATCAATAATGTCTTGTGGTGGCTGGACAATGTCAGTGGCTAGATGAACTTCTTTGCTACTTTACAAAAAAATTCTAGCATGCCTTGTCATGGGCTTCCTAGCCTGAAATATAAAACCTGCATCCTCACCTTCAAATTCTAGCTTCTTTGCAGATTTAGCTTTCTTGAGTTTCTTTCCACCTTCATCTATACCCTCAGCCTGAATTATAGGAGTCTCTTCAATATCAATGACATGTAGTATGTATTCTAAATTTCCTTTAGCCATTGTTTTATCTTCTAAAGCCACTGTTTGAATCCTTGTAATCCTCTACCTCGCTTGATCATTGATATCTGCAAACCTTTGAAAATACCGGCCACAGCTTTGGCTCAATGAAATAGCTATCTAGAGCTCAATAACACGCAAAGGAGAAATGGGGAATGAGAAATGACTTATTTTGGAAATATTTTTTAAGTTTGATGGCCACTCATAACATAATGATGACTCATACATGATTAAAATGATGATGACGATGACTTCAACCCTGACTATGTACCTTGATCTTTACCCTAACTGACTCGAATGATCTAACTTATCCTTTTCAAATAATTTTATGACACCTAACAACTAATTTGACATGAAAGACGGGAAATATTACTTTCATAGCATTTCTAGTGTAATTCTGGGCCTTTTCGCTATGAAAGTATTAGCGGTTTCGTAGTGAAAAGTGCAATTTTTCTGTGTGTTTCACTACGAAAGTATGGTTTCTTTGCTAAAATGACACTTTCAGTGCTCTAACCTTGGGACTTGAAAAATGTCAGAAAATTATGATTGATGTGACATGAGGGGATTTGAATGAGGGTGGGTTTAGACCTTAGGGTAAGCTAAATAAGAAAAAAAGAAAAATTTCCTTGACCAAGTAATGAAAAATAAATCCTATAACCCTAACGTTGACACATGAACCTATATGGCTTTGTCAATTGATGCTTCATTTTTTTTGAGTGATAAAAGTGGCTCCACTTGGGATGGTGTGCCCCTGTGGTACACCAAAGAACCTGTGGTTCCAGTGGTGCTATCCATCTTCTTGAAAACAAAAAACTCTGAAATTTTCCAAGCTTTTTCTTCAAACTCTAATGGCCTTCACCTCGGGCTCAAGATTGATGATCAACTTTTCATTATTAGCAGAAAAACATATAAAATGGAATGTATACAATGGAATGAATGATCAACAGAATTTAAGAGGAATAGTGCTTCAAAAACCTGCCATTGACAGGCCCTCCAACAGATGGTTGTCCATCCATCTCCTACAAAATGTAAGTGTTGTTCCCATGGAATTCAGCTACTCTGAATGGAACTTTCCAAATGTTATTAAACATACCATGTTTCCCCTTCTCTTTAATCCTGACCTCCCATTTCTAAACCACATCTTAGATTTGAAAGTTTTCCTCCTTGACCTTCCTATCAAATGTATTCTTGATTCTGTTTTGAGATTGCTGATTATTTTTATATACTTCCTCCCTTTTATCTTGTAAAGCTATCAACTGATTAATCCTCCTTTGAATTGCATTTGGCTCCTCCTCCAATCCTTGCAGCAGCTTCATGACATACACTCCCAAGGATGTAGGAAAGATGGCTTCAGCTCCATATACCAACTCATAAGGTGAAGTTCCAATTGACCTCCTTGGGACGCTCTATCAGCCCACAGAGCATACTTCAACGTCAAATGCTATGACTTATTATTTTCCTGCAACACCTTCTTAATAATCCTCACAATGCTCTTGTTAGAAGATTCAGCAAGACCATTACCTTATGGATAATATGCAGTGGAATGCCCAAGTGAAATGTGATATTAATGACAAAAACTAATCAACTTCTTATATTTGAATGCCTGTGCATTATCAGTGATGATCCTCATAGGGTAACCGAACCTAGACAATATATTATTTTCCAAAAATGAAATGATAATTGAATCATTTTCTTTCCTAGTTGGGATTGCTTCAATCCACTTGGTGCAATAATCAGTTGCTATGAGAATCCAACGATGCTGACCTGAATATGATGTATGAATTTCACCAATAAAATATAGCCCCCACTGCTGAAATGATGCCTCAACATAGATAGGCATCAAAGGTAAAGGTACAAGCTTCTTCTTACCATAAAAACTCTGGCATTCATGGCAGGAAACAATCTCTTTGTATACATCTTTAAACATTGTAGGCCAATAATACCCTGCTTTGAGAATCTTGTCTGCTGTAGCCTTCCAATAATGATGGCCTCCACAATCTCCTTTGTGAAACTCCTCAACCACTTTTTCAGGCTCTTCTTCCAGCAAACAATTCAAGAGAATACCACTGGTATCTTTCCAATACATTTTTTTTTATCAATGATGCATTACCTAAAAGACTTTAACTTCACAAATCTTGCCTTTGAATTTTTCAACTCAACAGGTGCTCTATGATGATGTAAGACAAAACAATGTCTTTGTACTAATATGAAATGATGTACTTTTCTTCAATGGGGATCAAATCTTCATCTTCATCTGAAATTTCAAAAAAATTTGCAATTAAGTTCATGTCAAGACAATCAAAGTTTGACTGTGCCATCAGCTTTGCTAGGCCTTGACCTTTGACCAATTTTATTGGCTTGATCTCTATATCATATTCCAACAAGTTAGCAATCCATTTCTCTCTCTTACCATCAGGATCAACTTGAGTTAGAATGTCTTTCACAACAACATTAGGAACAAAAGCTATAATATGAGAATGTAAAATGTAAATTCCGAAATATTTGATGGCCTTGACCAAGGCATAAGCTTGCTTCTCTAAGATGTTGTACTTCAGCTCTAAGTTAGCTAATGTCCTACTAAAAAATGAAATGGGTTGCTCAGTACCTTGCTGTCCTTTCTGCCAAAAAACTCCAGCAATTGTATTTTCTGATGCAAATGTAAAAACCATAAATTATTTTGAAAAATATGGGCTGATCAATACTAGTGCTTGAGTCAGTGCCTTATTAATCTCTTAAAATGAGTGCTTTGCTTCTGATGTCCACTTGATGTCAACTCCTTTCTTTAGCATCTTTGTTATGTCATTTATAGTCTTAGCAAAATTAGGAATAAAACTCCTCACAAAATTTACCTTTCCAAGGAAAGACCGAATTTCCTTTATGCTTCTAGGCAGATCCACTTTCTGAATTGAATTCACCCTGTTTGGATCAATCTTAATCCCATATTTAGAAATAATATGCCCAAGTAATTTACCTGAAGTTAGAGCAAAAATTATTTTGGTGGGATTGAGAGAAATGCCAAACCTTCTACATTTTAGCAGAATCTTTTCTAGGTGCTTCAAGTGATCTTATTCTCTCGTTGAGAAGGATGTTATGTCATCCAGATAGATAGCCACCATCTTGTCCTTCTCCTTAGCAAAGGTAATGTCCATTGCTCTTTGAAAGGTAGCTCCTGCATTCATCAGACCAAAGGGAATTTTGGCATACATGAATGTGCCCCATGGTGTGGTAAAGACTATTTTTTCCTAATCTTTTGGATGCACAAGTATCTGATTGTACCCTAAAAAACCATCAAGCATAGACATCCTTTGGGAACAAACAATTTTCTGCAAAATTTGGTCCATCTTTGGGAGAGTGTAGTTGTCCTTCAGAGAGGCTTTATTCAAGTTTCTAAAGTCAATGCATATTATGATTCCTCCACTCTTTTATCTAAAAGGAACCAAGTTTGCAAGCCACTTTGAGAATCTGATTGGAACAATGATCTTAGCATCAAAAAGTTTCTTGATTTCCTTTTCAATCAGAGGCATGATGAGTGGATTAATTCTCCTCAGCTTCTGCTTGAAAGGCTTTTCATTTTATTTTATGGGAATGGTATGCTGAATGATAGTGGGATCATACTTCTTCAAATCAACATAACTCCAAGAAAAAACATCTATGAACCTTTTCATCATCTCAATATATTTCTGTTTCATGTCAACTGAAAGGAAATTTGAAAGTTTTAACCATTTTTGGCATAGCTACTATACCAAGGTTACAACTCTCTACCTCCTCATCATCAGCTTGTATCCTAGGAGACTTGAACACATCATTCTGATCAAAAAAATTCTCAAGGGGTATGAGACCTTTGGGTATAGAGTTATTATTCTGCTGTAACACTTCAAAATTTCCCTTTGATTCAACAAGCATGTTTTTCTGATCTACTTGTGTACTTTCAAACTCTTCTTTCAACTCTATAAATTTTTTGACTTGCTGATCATCCTAAAAAACTTGCCAATGGATAATGTTATCAGGGATAGCAGGTCTATGGTGAACTTCAACCTCATATCTTTCAGTAGAATGAATAGGAATGATAAATAGACTTGAAGAGACAGCTAGGGAGTCAACTATTGAGTTTTGGTCCCTAGTCTTCATAATAAATGAATGTTCTTGGAAATTCTCCAACATGTCGATGACCAAATATCTATATGCCCTCATTCGCACATCCTTAGTTTGATACACACCCTCAAATTTCTTAATATCTAATTCAGAATCTCCACAAACAAATATGTTTTGGGCACCCATTTTTTTCTAAATTTCTAAGCCCAAAATTAAAGATTCATACTGCGCCATGTTATTTGTCAAAATTCAGTTTGTAAGAAAAGAGCTTAATTTAATCTTCTGGAGTTGTGATCCAAATTCCTGCTCCTGCCCCATCTCTTCCTGCTAATCCATCAAAATGCAACAACCACCAACCTTCCACCTTCTCCTCACTGAATTGCTGATTTCCTGTCTTCTGAATTACAATTTTCTAATTTTTTGCCTTCTTTTCATTCTCTACTTAATCAGTCAACTCATTGAAAAGAATAGAAGATCCAAGTTCAGTATCAACAACATATATTGGAAAGTTTTGAGGTTTATCTTTACTAATTACCATGTAAGCCATACTTATTTCTCTATAAATTCTCCTTTGCTCACCAAAAATAGGAATGGTGGCATAAGTTAGGTCCATCTGCATTGTACCTTTGATTTTTTCTGCCCATGACCTTGATAAAAACATGCCAAACTTAGGTGGAATGTCTATTACCACAATTTCCATGACCACTGTTTTGGCAGGGACTTGTGTAAGACCAACAACAACATCCTTTAGTAAGCCAATACATTGAACTCTATTTGTATCAAAGGAAAAAAAATCCTTATATGGTCTAGTAATTTCCAATCCCATCCTTTCCATGATTACTTTGGGCATAATATTATGAGAGGCTCCTGAATCCAACATGGCATTATGCAATGTCATGTCATGAATACTAAGGCTAACATAAAAAGGAGGAACTTCCTCATTCTGCTCACCCTCTAATCTTGGACCCAAGTATATGGTTGGATGGTCTTCTTGAACATTTAGGATATCAAAAACTCCTGGTTAGGAATTTAGCATTTTCACAATCTTACTTCTATATTCATTTACCTTAAGAATTTCTCCAAAAGGTACTGGGATTTTGATCTTAGAGATCTCACTATCCAAACTGAAAATATAAGCAGATTTTTCAGTCCCTTTAGCAGGAGGAGGAGGTGGTGTATCTTTCCTAACTTCAGCAGCCTTGGCGACATCTTTCTTGCGTTGTGTTTTTTTTGCAGTAATTGGCACATTTATGTTTTGAGGTTGTATTGTTTCTGCATCTCAAAGATTGCATGTTGATACCCTTTAAGATAATCAGATGGTTCCTCACACTTGTTAACTTCATGGTCTGACTCATCATGTTCCTCCTTAGTTAAAAACATCCCTGACATGTTTTGATCTAAGCAATGAATTGAGTCTTCTTGTATTTTAGGCTGATCTTCTTCATCAACTAAGTTCTGCTAAAAGGGAGGCCTTACTTGAGGGTCAGTTGGCTGATTTCTGTTTTCCCTTGGCCTTTGCTGGTTTTGAGGTCTTCTGAACTGAGGATTTCTAATTTGAGGTTCATGTTATGCAGGAGGAGCATAGGCATTCCCAAGGGCAATCCTATCCATCAGTTTTCCCATTGTTTTCATCATAGAATCAAATTTTTCATCTGAGGTAGAAGGCTTATCTTCTTCTTTCAACTTAGTCTTTCCCATCTTGGAATTTTTCGTTGCTATCATATTGACCTCCACCTTCACTGCATCATTTTTCATTTCAGCAAGTGAAGGGGATTTTGTTTCTCTTAGCAGAATAGAAAATTCATAGTCAAAAGCTTCAGCATATCTCAGCTGAGCTGCTCTAGGTGGAGGCTTTAGATGGGCAGGGACAGAGTCATACACTTTGTTAAATCTCTTTGAAAAGTTTTGAACAGTTTCATCAACAACTCTCTTCAAACTATTATACTCAGTGAGGGCTTGTACAAGGTTGGTTCTATTTCCCCACTTTCTCAAAAATCTATCTTCAAATTCATTCCAATTATGTAGGCTTCCAAGAGTAAGGGATTTTAACCACTTCCTAACTTCACCAGTAAAGCTCTGAGCAAGCAATCTCATCTTGACATCCTCATGGTCAACCTCCTCCCTGTCTATAAAGTCATTGAACTGATCTACATGCTCTTCAGCTGTAATCTCTTCATCAGTTCCCCAAGTTTTGATTCTAGCAGAATATTTTCTAGGAAGGAAATTTAAGACAGCTAGAAGGGAAAGAGGGGCATACCTAGCAGGTGTAGCAGGTGGAGGTGGCACATTTCCATCCATGATGACTGGGATTGTGGTAGTTTTATGGACAAAAATAGTAGAGGAAGAGGAACTGTTAAGAGGAGGTTGTTTGGTATTTGTAGTCCACTTCACAATTGAACTCCAATCAGAAAGAGGGACACCAATTTTACTTCTTAACAAAATTTCAAATGGATCTATTTCCTTCAACCTATCCAAATACTCTTTCTCTAACAGTAACTCTGAAGTGACTGCTTCCCAAAAATCTTCTTTATCTTTTTGAGTTACTAAGGCTGAGGTATCAATACCTCTTCTATGTAGGTCTAAGATAATTTTAGTCAATTATTTTTCACTTTCAGACCTAAACAAGACTTCCTAAATTTTATCATTAAATATTTTATCTTCAGGACTTCTTAAAACTTCAGAGGACAAGGATTTTTTATGTAATGGAGTACCTGATATTGCAGAAATTCCTTGACTACCTCTGGAGATGGTGTTTGGATTTTCCACAATGGTAGGTGGATCTGGGTCAGGATTACTCCTCATGTATCTCCTTCTCGAAGCCACCTTTGAACATATGAATTTTGAATGGAGTCACCAAGGTAGATGAAACCTTGAACAAATTTTCGAGGTCCTGCTACCTTTATAAGTTCAACTTCAAAATTTTGGGAAAGTATAATCTTCAGGCTCCCCGCAGACGCACCAAAATGTTATCACAAAATTGCACTTGATTGGTTGATAATCAGAAACATTCATGTAATTGTTTCAAACCAACTTGTAACTGAAGCTTAGCCTCTTCATTCTGAGAGGGCTCTCTCAAAAGGGGGTAATGATATTTGACTATGATGAAACTAGATGGCTAACTCTACTTGGTAAATAACTTGCTTGTGATGTGCGTAGGTTGAAAAGAGTATAAGTCTGCAATCATTGGGCTTATGGAGTCAAAAAATTTAGTAGTTTAGTGGTAAGTTCACTTTACATGCAAGGTGAGGTAGGTAAGAGTTTTTAGTAGAGGTAAATCACTCATGAAACATGAAATAACACAGCCAATTCATCAATAAAGGAAGTTAGAGAATACACCTATGAATTTTGAGTATTAAATATGGAAACCATTGCAAATGGTACACATAGAAAGAATAGATCAAGTAAGCACTAAAAACTCCATGAGAATCTCAGGTTGGTCAAGTAAAAGTCCTCTGTATTACTGAAAACAATCAAATTACATAAAGTTGCAGTATTGCCAAAGATTCTCCAACCCTTTACAAATTAAAATATATGCCCTTTAATAGACTTGTTATATCAGAGATGATCTGCCTCTTGGCTAGATTCATCGAAATTTCCCTAATGACACCTTGCATAACAAGAAAACATCTACTTTAATGAGAAAATGACAGCTATTCTATCAAACAGTGCTTTTCCTAATAGGACTCTATCAACTAGTTATTACATCAACTATCTTATCTCTTGAAATAGTTATACATCTGACAACTAATGATTCACTGTTCGAATGAGCTATTATGGAGCTCATCACTACTTTACATCTTGATTACCCTCCTCCAAATTTGGAAACAAACCCTATTTTTAAGGAAAATAGGTCCTTGTCTTCAACGAATGGTTTGGCTAATGAGTTGTCTTCATCTCGTGATATTCAAGTCTTGGATGAATGCTGGAAAAGTCCTTTGACCCTTTGAAAGTATCCACCTATCCAAAACTACCCAAAAACCTGCTCATTAACCTTCAAAACAACACGCTATGAAAGTATGATAGTTTAATAGAGTACTTTCGTAGCATACAAAAAATGCTCTTTGCCATCAAATTTTCTGATTCTTTCCTTCTTCATTGTGTTCATTATACCTTGACACGTCCTCCATATCATTTCCTCCCCTTAAAAGTTACCAAAAGTGGGTTTTCAAGAAAAAATAAAGCTACAGGTGGTTTCATAGCGTTTTCCTGGCTTCAAGCCTAGGAAACGCTACGAAACTGCTGAAAACTGTGTAAATTATAGATTTTTACCTAGCTTCAAAAATATGCCTTCCAGCTATAAAAAATTTGTTTCCAACATGCCATTGACCTTTCAAAACATAAAATAGCTCAAATTATGAGTCTTGAGGTGCTTCCTCCTCATTGATGATGAGTTGAGCTATTGGCTCCTCAACTACTGTCATTTTTAGGCCTTACTTCTCCAGCTCCTCATGGATTAGTTCTAGCTATTCTTGGAGGTCATTAACTTGATCCTTTAGCTTCCTGTTGGTAGATGTTAAGTGCAGGTTCATTCTTCTGGCATGTTTCACTTCTTTCCTCAATGGCATAGTCCATTTGATTAACTGTTGTGTGTTGTCTAGGGTCTTTGATACAATGTCAATATGCTCTTTCCAAACCTCTTTCATCTTTTCAAACTAAATCTTCTAGATATTATATTTCCTTGCCTCCTTCTTCATGACTACTATTTCATGATTAGCCAACTTCAATTGTTCTTCAAGGAGTTCAAACTATGTTTTTTCAATAACTTTCTCCTTTCCTTTCTTTGGCTTGATGATTGGATCTTTTTCTGCAGGTGATGCAAGATCAGTAATTTCTTGTGGTGGCTGGATGAACTTATTTGTTGCTTTCCAATAGTTTTCTAGCATGCCTTGTCATGGGTTTCCTATCCTGAAATATAAAACCTGCATCCTCACCTTCAAATTCTAGCTTCTTTGCAGATTTAACATTCTTGAGTTTCTATCCACCTTCATCTATATCCTCAACCTGAACTATAGGAGTGTCTTCAATATCAATGGCATGTAGTATGTCTTCTAAATTTCCTTTAGCCGTTTTTTTGTCTTTTAAAGCCACTGTTTCACTTTTTGTAATCCTCTGCCTCGCTTGATCACCGATATCTGCAAACCTTTAAAAATACCAGCCACAACTTTGGCTCAATGAAATAGCTCTCTAGAACTCAATAACACACAAAGAAGAAATGGGGAATGAGAAATGACTTAATTTGGAAATATTTTTGAAGTTCGATGACCACTCATAACATAATTATGACTCATACATGCTTATAATGATGATGATGACTTCAGCCCTGACCATGTACCTTGATCTTTACCCTAACTGACTTGAATGGCATCTAACTTGTCCTTTTCAAATCATTTTCTGACACTTAACAACTAATTTGACATGACAGACAAGAAAAATTACTTTCATAGTGTTTCTAGTGTAATTCTGAGCCTTTTCGCTACGAAAGTATTAGTAGTTTCGTAGCGAAAAGTGCAATTTTTCTGTGTGTTTCACTACGAAAGTATGGTCTCTTGGCTAAAATGACACTTTCGGTGGTCTAACCTTGGGACTTGAAGAATGTTAGAAAATTATGATTGATGTGACATGAGGGGATTTGAATGAGGGTGGGTTTAGACCTTAGGGTAAGCTAAATAAGAAAAATTAAAAATTTTCCTTGACCAAGTAATGAAAAATGAATCCTATAACCCTAGCTTTGACACATGAACCTATATGACTTTGTCAAATGATGCTTCATTTTTTCTGAGTGATAACACAACCCACAAAATGTGATGTCCATAGTCCTTTGAAAGCTAGCACCAACGTTAATCAACCCAAATGGCATTCACTTGAAAGAGAACATCCCCCACTTTGTTCGGAAGGTATTTTTTAGCCTGTCAGGTTTTTCAACCAGAACTTGGTTGTATCTTGAATACCTATCAAGCAAAGAAAACTTCTCAAACCCCAATATTATTTGTAATATTTATTCCATGGATGGCATAGGGTAATTATCTTTCTCTGAGGCACGATTAAGATTTCAGAAATCGACACACAAGTGGATTTACCCAGACTTATTTCTAACTGGGACCAAATTTGACACCCAAGTTGAGTGTTGCACCTTGTATATGATTCGAGCATCCAAAAATTTCCTTAGTTATTTCTAGATGAGAGGTTCAAGCGTGGGATGTAATTTTCTCAATTTATGTTGATATGGCTTGGCCCCTTCCTTTATTGGTATAACGTGTTGGATGATTCATGTGTCATAGTTTTTGAGCTCATCATATGTCCACGTGAATTCTCCTTGGTACTGCTTGAATAGGCGGATGAAGTATTGTCACTCTTGTGGTGTACAACAAGTGCCGAGATTGACATATTTCAGATCCTTCTCTATTTCAAAATTAATCTGCTCATGTGACAGCGTGGAACTATGAGTTTTGGTGTTTACGGGTCCTCGTAAGTGATTATGCAGGTCATATAGCTTTTCCAATGATTCCATGCCCTTGGGGATGAAGTTTCCTTTGTCCTTACTAATTTCATTCTGCAATGCTTCTTCATTCTCTTCCTCGTCGATTGTTGTGTCTTTGAATACGTTAGTGCTTGCCATGAAATGCAGTATCTGTTGGTCATCATAAAAAATGTGTAAATTAATGACATTATTGAGGATGGATGGTTTATGAATAATTTCAACAGAAAAGCCATCCCTTAATGGTGATAACCTAGCAAAAGCATTAGTTAACACATCCTCAGTTGTGTTTCGTATTCTAGGAACAACATAATATTGAAAGCTTGGAAATGTGAAATTAAGCACCATACATCTTGTTGATAACTCTTTAGATTAGGTGAAACACAATGAATGGTATTGCGTACCTTTCATAACACTATTTCTGAATCACCTATCACTTTCAAGGACGTGACATTGGGGTCAATGGCTCTTTTTAGGCCCAAAATGAGTGCCTTGTACTCAGCAGTGTTTTTTTTGCACCTAGAACTCCAAGCGGCTTGAGATCAGGTATTTTATTCGCATTGGGTCCACTAGAACGCAACCAGTTCTTGATTTTTCCTACGTTTTTGATCGATCTAAATAAAGAGTCCACAAATCGTATGTACAAGGGTTGTGAATCACACTAGTACTAGTATTACTATTACTACTAGTAATTATACATAATTCATTTGCACCTGTTAAGTGGATAAATCATTCTTGCGGATAAGAAGGATCTCCCTAGTATCACAAGGATAGCTAGAAACAAACAGGACAAATTGTAAACTATTTTCTCTAGATTACATATGATTAAGAATTTTATATGATGAATAAAGGACCTACCTGTAATCCAATGCTAGTTGATTTCTTCTTTCCCATTGCTCTAAGAAGTCACCTCTTAAGATCTGCAAACAAAGACATAAAAGAGGATCAACAACACCTGCAAAATATACTAATTCATAAATCATAAATCTATCTTAATGATCAAGGAATTTAAGAAATAAGTCATTCAAGTAAATACATAAACAACTTATTGAGAAAACATGGTCCAATTGTATTATTTTTAAATAAAAGAAATAGTCTTACAACCGCGTTCGCCTTGATGTCGTATAGGTCCTTCCAGGGTCTAGAACAAGCGTTTCCTCTATTTTGACAAGCCTTTGCACTCTCTCGACTAACATACACATGAGTGTGTAATCATTCCCATATGGTAATCAGTTAAGAGAGTCTGAGTTTTTCCAGCAATTCTCCTCAAAAAGTCTCAAAGCCTAACTCCCCTTGAGGTTGAACTATGGCCTCAATTTATAGCAAAAGAGAAGAGGTTGCAGCTCCAAATAAGAGGGGATAGAATCCTCTTTCAAAGGGATTAAGTTCCACATACCAAGGGGTAGGCTCCTTTAATGGAGGGATGAATTTACATGAAAGGAGCGAACTTTCCACTTAATAATTACTTCTAGAAGCTTCCAGATTCAACTAGCTGAGCCTCCAAATTTTACTTCTGCCTTCATTTTACCTTTTACAGGAATCCGCACCTTTAATGAAGAAAAAGTGTGGCCGGTTCCACATGTTCTAGAACAAACAGATGCGGCACTGCAGGTAATACTAAGAGAAAGTGCGGTATAAGTATTTTTATGACTTTTATAAGCTTTTCTCTCGATTTCAAGGCTTGATTTTGGGAACTTGATGTTTGTAGACTTCTAAGGGAGTATTGTATGAGTAATGATGAACCCATACAGACAGTAAAATGTCATGGTGACAATTTTAGTGTAACAGATTGCCCTCTAAAGTGTGAAGTCTAAGACCATTCGAAGAGTGATGTGCTTTATCATTTCGAGCATTAACTTGTGGACACCCCAGTCGGAATCTTGTAAAAACATTCAATGAAAAACATATATATATATATATATATATATATATATATATATATATATATATATATATATATATATATATATATATATATATATATATATATATATATATATATATATATATATATATATATCATCGCTGAGGTAGGCATTCCCATACTCAGATCAAACACTAAATAAAACTTGTTTTGATGTAGAAAAGATTTTACTATCACATCAATAATGTAGACACAGTATGGACGCAGCCATTTGTTATGAATAGTATACTACATAATGAATAATAAAACTCCTCACAGCCTGGATGGTGGAAACTATATCCAGGGTCTTGATTTCCGTTACCCGAGCTAGTACAATTATATCCATGCGATTGATTGTGTCGAAGTCGAACATGGTAGAAACCACTTGATTACCAGTCAATGATGTGAACTATTAACAAGTGTGAGAGAAACCACCAATAATGAAAATGGCTCTCAAAGTACTCAGTACAATCCATGGAATGTGAATAAATGATCTGAAGTCGAACATTTCATGGAATCATTCGATCGAAGGTCAATGACGCAACCTGTCATTGAAGGCGAGAAACCTACCATTAAGGCATTCATATTCCAAGGTACTGAAGGATTCTAGATCAACTTCCTAGATGATGAGTTGTCGTCAATAGAAAGTGATCCGTCGTAGGAAAGCCCACGACACGAAACCATTAGATCAAGTTTTGTAGAAATATTTTTCAAGGACTTGCTCAGGGATGGTCAACGCGAATGGAGACATATATTTGCGAATGAATGGTTTATTTCTCTTGAACACATAACGACACTGCAGATGGTTTGGTAACAATTGACCTAAAGCTAATACCCAGAAACCGGCTGAAGACTTTCAATATGGTTTGATTAACTGATAGGCAAAGGAATTTCCCAACCCAGGTAGAAGTGTGACAAAAAGTGTCGTGTTCAAGTGTGGTAAACTGCTTTTTAAACAAAGTGTGACAAATGGATTCGTTTTCTCTCTTTTTCCCCCACCATTTCTGGTAAGTACCTCTTTATTTTTGACAAGCTTGAGGAGGATAACATTTTCTTTTTATATAAGCTCATCCTTCGGATGATTCCAGCTTAGTTTAAAATCGAACCCTAAGAAGGAGTGGTTCGTTCCTGTTTGTAATCGACAGGTCCTTTAATATTAAATTTTAACGAGTCCAGTATAGGAGAAACTCGGTGTTTTTCAATTTTAGGGAGTCAGAAGAAAAACTTAAGGAAACTCTGTGGGTGTACTTTTTTGTAAATTTAGTCTCTCAAGCCCGAAAAATGATAAAATAATACAGGAGAGAACTCTATTGACCATGATTAGTCAACGTATACCTTTTTCGTAAATAGTCCATTTTAGTCCAGAAAAGGGGTAAACTTATACTGAAAGGATGACTGTTCATTTCCTTTAACGAGTTCGAATAGTCAAGTACTCGGCAATCTTTTCATCTTTAGAGAGTCTGAAAAGGGCTTAAAAGAGAACTCCAGGGTTTCGCTTTTTCGTAAGTTTTAACGAGTTCAAAAAAGTGATAAAAATGTACTGATGGTTTTCACTTTTTTGTAAGTTTTAACAAGTTCGAAAAAGTGATAAAAATTGTACTCATATGGCCGAATTTAAATTTAATTTACGAGTAGGAAAAGACGGAAAGAACTCGGAATTTTCATATGTTTTACGAGAATGAAAGATAGCAAAATAATCTCTGGATTTTCATGAGTTTAACGAGTCTTGAAAATAATAACTGAAATTGACTCAAGATAGGTTTCATTTTTACAAAATCTTGAAACAGAAAAAAACTATGCTTCAGATAGGTTTGTCTCATTTTTACACAAGCTTGAAACAGAGAAAACTGTGCTTGAGAGTGGTTTCATTTTTACAAAAGCTTGAAACGTAGGAATACTATGCTTAAAAGTGGTTTTTTAATGCCCCCCAAGTGTAACTTGCTAGAGTGCATGCCCCCCAAGCTTCATTTCATTCAACTAAGTAGACTACTGGTTACTAATAGGTGGATGGAATGAAGGTTCATTTACGAGATCAGATGAAAGACTCGAATTGACTAGGAGAGGATTTGTTTCATTTTTTAACGAGGTTGACACAGGAAAAGAACCATCCTCAATACCCATTGATTCATTTTTTAACGAGGTTGACACAGTGAAAGGAACTTTCCTCTTGGTATCTGTTTCATTTTTTAATGAGGTTGACACAGGAGAAGAACCATCCTCTTGGAATCTATCAATCTACTCTCTACAATCTACCTACATAACCTACTGATTCATTTTTTAATGAGGTTGACATAGTAAAAGGAACTTTCCTCTTGGAATATATCAATCTACTCTATAAAATATACCTACATAACCTACTGATTCATTTTTTAATGAGGTTGACACAGGAAAGGAACTATCCTCATGGGTCTGTTTCATTTTTTAACGAGGTTGACACAGTAAAAGGAACTTTCCTCTTGACCCACTGATTCATTTTTTAACGAGGTTGACACAGTAAAAGGAACTTTCCTCTTGATCCACTGATTCATTTTTTAACGAGGTTGACACAGTAAAAGGAACTATCCTCATGGATTCTAGTTCGTTCCCCAGTGGAGTCACCATTTTTTTAGGCGGATAAATCATTCTTGCGGACAAGAAGGATCTCCCTAGTATCACAAGGATAGCTAGAAAAAAACAGGACAATTTGTAAACTATTTTCTCTAGATTACATATGATTAAGAATTTTCTATGATGAAGAAAGGACCTACCTGTGATCCAATGCTAGTTGATTTCTTCTTTCCTATTACTCCAAGAAGTCACCTCTTAAGATCTGCAAACAAAGACATAGATGAGGATCAACAACACCTGCAACATATACTAATTCAGAAATCACAAATATATCTTAATGATCAAGGAATTTAAGAAATAATTCATTCAAGTAAATACTTAAACAACTTATTGAGAAAACATGATCCAATTGTATTATCTTTAAATAAAAGAAGGAGTCTTACAACCGTGTTCACCTTGATGTCGTACAGGTCCATCCAGGGTCCAGAACAAGCGTTTCCTCTACTTTGAAAAGCCTTTGCACTCTCTCGAATAACATACACATGAGTGTGTAATCATTCCCATATGGTAATCAGTTAAGAGAGTCTGAATTTTTCTAGCAATTCTCCTCAAAAAATATCAAAGCCTAACTCCCCTTGAGACTGAACTATGGCCTCAATTTATAGAAAAAGAGAAGAGGTTGCAGCTCCAAATAAGAGGGGATATAATCCTCTTTCAAAGGGATTAAGTTCCACATACCAAGGGGTAGGCTCCTTTGATGGAGGGATGAATGTACATGAAAGGAGCGAAATTTCCACTAAATAATTGCTTCCAGAAGCTTCCAGATTCAACCAGCTGGGCTTCCAAATTTTACTTCCGCCTTCACTTTACCTTTTACAGGAATCCACACCTTTAATGAAGAAAAAGTGCGGCTGGTTCCACATCTTCTAGAACAAACATATGCGGCACTGCAGGTAATACTAAGAGAAAGTGCAGTACAAGTATTTTTATGACTTTTATAAGCTTTTCTCTCAATTTCAAGGCTTGGTTTTAGGAACTTGATGTTTGTAGACTTATAAGGGAGTATTGTATGAGTAATGATGAACCCATACAGACAGTAAAACGTCATGGTGACAAATTTTATTGTAACAGCACCAGTTGGGCAAAGAAGAAGCCCCAACTGCGTTTCTGGTGGGATTGGGGATGGATGTGCAAGATAACACCCCATTTTTGTTTCCAGGAAGTAATTACCAAATACAAGTTCTACGAAGGCCATTGGTTCATTATGTCCATTCAAGGGGGTCACATTGTGATTCATATATCTCTCTGAGTCTACTCGAATATGGTTGTCTTTGCCCTAATATGGAAGCCATAGGTAAGTCTAGTCTGTAGCAAAGTATCCTTGCAGTTTACTTGACCAATCTCTACTTAACAATAGCCCATACGCTTCCTGTATTTCCACAATTACTATGTTTATGCATTGGTGAACTCGTTCATTGGATGATAAGTGAATTATCACATCTATAAGTTCACCAATAGTGTGGACAATATTTCTGTCCAGCTGAATAATTTGTGCATCGGTTTTGCTCCATGTTGCATTTATTTTATTTTCTATAGACAACAGCCTTACATTTACTGATGCACCAGAATCAACCAAAAAATTGTGTACATTGAAATTATATTTCAAAGGTAAGGAGAAATGGTGGGTAGAGATTGTTTACTTCAAATGATACAACATGAAGTACTGATTCAAGAGAGTCAAAGGATAGGGCCTGACCCCTTGTTTGAATGGGGAATATTACCTATGGAGGAGTGTCCAAGTGCTCGTAAAATAATGTCTCGTTAGCTGGTGATCTTTGTTAACTCGAACAATGAGATGTTCGCATGAGCCTTCTTCATGCCTTCAACTATGTTATAATCCATAATGAGAAGGACAACCAGAGTGTCCAGGGAAGTATCCTGACTTGTTACTTTCAGAGTGAACACCTTTTTATTATTTGTGAAAGCATATTTTGTTGAAACTGATTTCCCACAATTTCTCTAAGTGTTTTTCCCTGAGTTGACTAGCAGACCGATTTTCCTTAACAAGGCTTATTTGAGTTTTTGAGTCGTCAAATATGTTGCAATGGTTGGCCCTTGGATTCTTAAGTTGTAACTATTAGTCTACTTCTGGGTCTGGGGGTCACTCAAATTATTTTTCTCGGTTGTGTTATTTTGGGCTTCAATTACACACTTGAACATATTTACTGTATGCCAAACACTTAGAGTCTCGTTGGGTGTAGCATATTGTTCCTTTTCTTCTTCCGACTATGTTTGCTCATCACCAAGTACTATATCGTAGAATTGTGTAGCAATGGAGCTCATAGCATGATTCCATTGTGGGCATGTTTTCTCAAAATGATAATCTTGATGATACACACAGTATTCAGTCATGCCCAACTTGTCAAGATTCAATGCTACGTTTGAGCTCTGTGTAGATTTTTCCGGTTGATTAGTATTGCTACCCAAATTCACAGTTATTTTAAGTAGGTTGAATCATGGAGGCTTAATACTACTAGAGGTACCACTTGAACTTTGTTTAAGTTCTGCCAACTCATTTGACATGTTCTTCAGCAAGCGGGCCAAGTTCTCAAGATTGGGCGATTCCTTCTACTCGGCCTTGTTTACTGGGGCCTGAGACATTTTACCTGCATCCTTGGAGTCCTTCGTTGGTTCATCGTCCACAATGACTCAAATTTCACACAAGTAATTCTCAACCATGATTTCTTCTTCAAAAATTTCTGCAAGTGATGGTTTCGCAGTCCACTTCACGAACTGCGGAATGCTTGCTGGAAAGGAAGAAGTTTAGTAGTCCTTTGTGATGGAGTCATGAGGTTTTGTGTCTTCCAGAAATATGTTAAGACACGATTGAACATTTTATTGAAATCCTTCACCTTTTATTTTGGCTCCATTTTTAGGCTACTTATCTCTTTCAACAACATGTAAGGGGTCTTGTCATCAACAATTTTTTCAAGAAACATTTTCCTAAAGCCCCTCCAATTCTGGATGGAATTTTGGGGAAGATTGTGGTACCACACAAATACTATACCATCCAAGGTACATGGAAAATTTTTGCATGCAACTTCATCATAGCGTATCTGAAGTTTTTTCAGATGTAGGTAGAAGTTTTCCAAGTGGTCTTCCGCTTTAACCGTTCTGTCAAGGTCATATTTCGTTAAAATATTTTTCGGGTGCCTTGGAATTTTATGCAGCACACCAGAAAGTGCGAGTGGGCCCTGAGACAAGAAGTCCAGATCTTGGTATTCCATATATTTTTCCTCTTCCTCCTCATCTTCTTTGTCAAAATTTGATAACTAATTTTCCTCTTCATCACCGCTTAACTCGTGGAAGGTTACACCTAAGAGTAGCGGGTTGTCTCCTTTACCACCACTGAAAACTGGAGGTTCTTCTACGTTCTTCACAAATGTTTCTAGCTCTTAAAGTGTGGAAAGAACCACATCTTCCAAGTTAGAGACTGTTATGAAACCATCTTACAAAATAGAAGAAAAGATAGATCAACGACTTATAAATAAGCCTCTTCGAGGGGGAAACCTCCTTTACATTACATTAATGAACAATTCTTGGATGATACAAATGATAAAACCTCCTTTATATATCTAGGTGTCCAATGGGTCACAATATAATCCTATTCGACACAACAATAACAATGTAAGGGCACAAAAATAACAATAGTGGGCTTCTATGGGGCACAATAATAAGAATATGGGGACTACATGGGCACAACAATAACAATAAGGGGGTGATACTAATAACAATAAGGGGATACACAATTATTATAGGTAACTAACATGTCCCTATCCTTCAAGCAAGTGTTGTTCTCAACGCTTGATTATTTCTAGATGCTTTTGTATAAAATTCTCATCATCCCATGTGGAATCTTCAACGCGTAAGTTCTTCCACTTGATGGGATACTCTGAAATTGATCGATTTCGTAGCTATCGAGTTCTTGTTTCTGTGACTGCTTCAGGTTCCAATATGATTTTTCCTTCTTAGTCAAGTTCTAGAAATATTGTTTGAACTGGGAGCTTGTTACCTATAACCTTTTTAAATCATGAAACATGGAAAACTGGGTGCACTTGGGAAGATGCAGGAAGCTCCAATTTGTATGCCAGAGTACCCATCTTTTGCAACACCTTGTAAGGACCATAATACTTTGGTGATAATTTATTATCCTTATTAGCTTGCTCGAGGGACATTTTTTTGTATGGTTCTAGCTATAAAAATACCTAGTCACCTACATCAAAACTTCTTTTGCTGCAATGTTGATATGCTTGTTGTTTCATTCGATTCTGCACCAAAATTAGGTTATCCTTTAAGAGTTTGAGAAATTGTTGTTGATGATCGATGTGATCTTCCACTACTTGATCTTCCATATTAGCTTTAATTTCATCCTTCAAACCATCCACCTTAGCCTCCATGTCTTCTTTTAAACCATCTATGTCATCTTTGGTTTCTCATTGTGCAATCGAAATATGTTGCACTTGGTATCATAATTTTGATATATCATACTGCAATTCTTCCTCTTCATGCGTCATAATAGAGTTTTATGATGGCTTAATGGGTGTATAATTATTTTTGGAAGGTATTATAGAACCAAATAATGATAACAATGCTTCAATATGCCCTTGGAATCACTTCAAACTGATTTTTTAAACAAAGGTTATGTAATTAAAAAAAAAACACACCTTGTTTTTTTTCTTTTAGGAGCTCGATATTGAAACGATTGTAACTATGAAATTTTAGATCTTCGAGATCTGAACTTTGGTTTTGTGGTAGCCCTATAAGTCTTCTTTCCAATGCCACAAGTCAAACCTGATTTGGATTCTTGAAGACAAACTTATTCCCAATCTCCCACAATGACCTAATTATGGACTGGTTCAATAGAGCAAACTTGTATGATGTTCCACATGTCACTGTTTCTTCCTTTGGCTCTGAAATTGATACCCAAGAAACTACAATCCGTTTACTTTTGGTCACTTTTTACATAATTCCACTCCGATGCTCAGAGAGAGAGTTATGACGATTTTCCTAAGGTGACCTCTTTGAGTTGAAATTCGGGAGCCTGCAAAAACCCTAAATTCCACAAATCATATCTCTGAAACTATTGCGAACCAAGATCTGAAATTTTTACATGAACTGCCTCATATTTATTCACAATGGGTTTGTTTTTTAGCATATGAGCCTTTGTAGAAAACAAGTTATAGTGAAAATTCCACGATGACCTGTTTGAAGCAGCGAAACCCTATAATCCAAAGCTCTAATTCCAAATGTCATGAAACTAGCTCACAAAATAGAATAAAAGATAGATCAAGGACTTAGAAATAAGCCTCTTCGAGGGGGAAGCCCCCTTTACATTACATAAATGAACAATTCTTGGATGATACAAATGAAAAAACCTCCTTTCTGTATATAGGAGTCCAATGGGTCACAATATAATCCTAGCCGACATAATAATAACAATGTAAGGGCACAACAATAACAATAGTGGTTTTCTATGTGGCACAATAATACCAATATGGGGACTACATGGGCACAACAATAATAATAAGGGGGTGATACTAATAACAATAAGGGGATACATTGGTATTATAGGGACCTAACAGACCCCTATCCTTCAAATAAGTGTTGTTCTCAACGCTATTTTGGCTCCTTTTTTGGGCTACCTAACTCTTTCAACAACATGGAAGGGGCCTTGTCATCAACAAATTTTTCAAGAAAATTTTTCTTAATGCCCCTCAAATTCTAGATGGAATTTTGGGGAAGATTTTGGTACCACACAATTTCTATACCATCCAAGGTACATGGAATTTTTTTGCATGCAACTTCATCATAGCGTACTTGAAGTGTTTTCATATGTAGCTATAAGTTTTCCAAGTGTTCTTCCACTTTAATCGTTCTATCAGGGTCATACTTCGTTAAAAGCTTTTCCTGGTGCCTTGGAATTTTATGCAGCACACCTGAAAGTGTGAGTGGGCCCTAAGACAGGAAGTCCAGATCTTGGTCTGCCATGTCTTTTTTCTCATCCTCCTCCCCTTCTTTGTCAGAATTTGATAACTCTTTTTGCTCTTCATCACCGCTTAACCCGTGGAAGGTTACACGTAAGAGTAGAAGGTTGTCTCCTTTACCACCACTGAAAATTGGTGGTTCTTTTGCATTCTACACAAAAAATTCTAACTCTTCAAGGGTGGAAATAACCTCATCATCCAAGGTAGATACCACTACTCGTCTAGAGGTAGTCTTGTTTTTCTTTATAGAATATAGAACACTGGATACTCTCAGGATCAATCCAACTGCTTTTATGAACTTACGGGTTATGGGATGGACAACCCGAATCTGATTGTATGAAATTTCACAAGTTCAAGTAGAAATGTGTTTTAGAGGAGTCACCAACTTCAGGAGCACGAGAAGTGGAGGTAGAGTGTATGTTGCTACCTTGATTAGAAGATGTAACTTTGGGGTTGGTGGGTTGAAAAGCCATAGAAAACTGATGGCCCTCCTTCTAACGCAAGAAATGTTGTTGATGTAGGACCCACCAACATTCATGGTATCTCATAGATATGAAGTCCCAACTAGACCTCATACCATTTGGTGTAGGAGTCCTATCCGAAACAAAGGATCAGTTCCCTTATTCTTAAATATATGCCTTGGCTCTTGCTGCCAACAAGAGAAAGAGTGATGTCAATGTAATTTCGCAAAGCAAGGGGGGTGTGCCTGGCGAGTGTCTGATTGCAAGTGTGTCAAGGTTCTTCTACTGTAAAGGAACAAAGGAAGAAAAGTGAGCCTCCAATAGAGAGGTAATAGTACCACCCAAGAAGAGACACATGTGAACCGAAGGATTCCTTCTAACACCCAGCAGAATAGTCCACATCGAATGCAATGGTTATTACACACAACAGTTTAAGAAAGATCTATCTAATATCCTGCGAAATAGTTAATAAGGATGGGAAAAAAATTATACACATAGTAATATGAGAAATATTTGTTTAATATCCTACGGAATATTCCACAAGGATGAGACAATAGTTACAACCATTACAACACATTCTCAACAAGATAAGCACTA
Source organism: Pinus albicaulis (assembly GCA_034641835.2). NCBI lineage: Eukaryota > Viridiplantae > Streptophyta > Pinopsida > Pinales > Pinaceae > Pinus > Pinus albicaulis. The sequence continues at coordinate 1,482,919,453 of CM076575.1, forward strand.
AAATAACTGAAATATTAAACTATCTTAGTACATGTGAAAAGCGAACATGAAATATAAACATCCGTAGAATAGTCTTACAAACATTCCTAAGTCATGCATGATGAACATGTTGTCCTTGAAAAGTGTATGTTATTAAGTAAAGTTTAGAGACACACATATACAATGAACATCACTAGCTCCAATAGTGGAGTGTTGGAGCCACTCCTTACTCCACAAAAGAATTGTATATTCTCTCTATTTCTTTGTTGGTGGAGCCAAGGTGAAAAAGTCCTTTGCTCATACAATGAGGGAGTATATATAAATAAGGGTGACTCTTTAACTACCCTCATGACTATTTGACTTCCCATGACTTTTCAACTTACATGACTCTTTACATTCATGTGTGTCCTTTGGACTTCCACTTTACAATACATTTTCTCACAATGGACATGATATACAATAGTTATATGGAAACATGACCACTCATGACATAACATGACATGAAACTGCTGACATGGCATTGTCAAGCCATAGCTGCTACTAAGAGTTAAGTGTCTTCATGAAAGAGTTCTACTCCACTCCTTCGCATGTCTTGCTGATAGGGAGTCTTCAATGATCTCAAGTCTTGGAAAGTGGTTGCAAACTAGTGTCCTTTTGCTTTCTATTGATCAATCATATTGTAATTCCAGCTACAAGATTTTCTTTAAGCATGCTTTCTTCCTTCTTCTCCTCCTTTATCATCTCGCCATGCCTTGATAAAGAACATGTTGCTGCAATTCGCTCATGACGGGATGACATCAATCCAAAAACCCCTAACCTAAGATGAACCATTTTTAACCTTTAACTAAGCTCGGGAAAATTTATAAACTAGGCAAGGAGGCTCAATGACTATGTAGATGCACAGTTCAGGCAGGAAGAGGGTAGCCTTTAGCCTTTATACTACAAAATGCACAGCTTAGGCTGGGTTGAGGGACATGACTGCATAGTTTCCGGAGTCAGTGTGGATAGGAAGTCGGGATGAGAGGTGGGAAATCAAAATGAGCAGCTCAAGAGGTCAAGGAGACATGGGTGACTATGTAATGTGTAGTTATAAGGCTCAGGGGTTGAGCTTGTGTCTTGAAGTTACGAAGTGCGCAGTTCAAGTCAAGCTAGAGGCCTTAACTGTGAAATTACAAAGTTCAAGGTCGGGTTTTGGTCATAAAAACTATGCAATGGAGCAACCTTGGGAAGCTAGTACTGTGCACTGCGCAGTGCCAAGCACCAAGTTCACAGCTAGAGGACTAATATTGTGTAGTGCGCAACTCAGGGAAGGCTTGGAGAAGCTGAATTACTCAGTTGGGAAGTTTTCCAGAAAATGACTGTGTGGTACTGGTGAGATTGATGTGAACATTGATGGACTTTGACTGATATCACACACTTCGCATATTTGAAGACTCAAACAACATAGATCATCCGAGACAAATAGACAAACATTCTCCTTCCTGTGAGATCTTTATGACCAGTTATGACAAGTGCGACATCAAAGGTACACTTTACGACAACCGTGACGACATTTGTTCAACGGTGCTCAGAACTTTGGAAATGAGTGCGATAGATACTTACATGGTTAAAACAAATCATTCACACAAAATAATGGTAGTACTACAGAAGTATTTCTATTTGCCAAACCTTCGACAGGATGTCAGGAAGTACATCAGATCCTGTACTACTTACGCCATTTCCAAACCTACCATCAAGAAGTAAGGCCTTTATACTCTGCTACCTACCGCTAGTTGACCTTGGGAACCCATCTCCATGGATTACATGTCAGGACTTCCTTCTACTAAGCATGGAAATGACTATGTTTTCGTGGTCGTTGATAGATTCTCTAAGATGGCCATTATGGCGGCTTGCAATAAGAATATCACAACAGAAGCCTCTGCTAAAATCTTCTTTGAAAGAGTGTGGGTGCACTTTTGGATCCCATAGTCTATCATCTCAGATTGGGACAAGAGGTTCCTCAACATTTTGGTCCAGCCTCTAGTCAATGTTGGACACCAACCTCACCAAGTCCACAGCTTTCCATCCCCAAACTGATGGCCATACAGAGGTAGTCAACAGGATGATCGTACACATTCTACGCATGTGAAATTCAAAGCATCCACGTACATGAGATGAGAGCCTTAACTATGTACAACATAATTATAGCCGAGCTCTCCACAACCTAACTGGCCACAGCCCCTTTCAGGTGGGTTTGGGATTCCAACCATTATGTCCCATTGACATAGCCATGCCATTTGCGGCTACTCATGCTGATTCGGCTCATGTCCAGTCTAAAGCTGACAAGGAAAACAACTACATTGAGCACATTCATCACATCCGACACCCATTGTTCAATGTGGACTGCCTTCGGCCCTACTTCCCACCTTTACTGGACACCTCTGACATTGCAGAAAAACTCACACCAACAGAGTTAAACCCAGACTACATGGAACATGCCACCACAGATCGTATCATGGAAAAATCAAGAACATTCGCCATTAGAAGATCCAAATGTATTAGTTTGTCAAATCTTGACAACTCCTGCACCAAGGCAAGTGGTTCATTAGGGGCCAAGTTCAGCAAAATTTTCTTCATCTCATGGAGGAGCTCAACATAATGGGGACCATTACTTCCTAAGGTGGGCTGAATTATCCAGGTGGATATTGGTGGCCACCCACATATTCCACTTGGGGCCCCACCATTTTTTCTTTCATATTTTTCAGTTTCCTTAATTGTAGCACAGTTTACTATTTTTAGAAGTTTTCAGGTCCTAAACTTTCGGAGCCGTTTTGAGGCCCTAAACAGTGTTTTTTTAGGAAAACCAGGAGCAACATGGAACTTAATTTGATGTTTCTCACATTAAAATTTGTATTCATTGGACAAATATTTCTAACGAGTTATTGTGCGCGTCAAACATAGATCATATGCCAAAGTTACGTCCCCGGGAAGTTGATGTACCAATTTACCCAAACAGGGTCCATAGTTTTGGCGCTTCATCTCCTAGGGTTAGGTTTTTGGATGTTTAGGGTTTTCCATTGTTTCTCAATAATAAATAGGCCCTCGAGCCTCATTGTAACATAGTTCAGAGGCCTGTAGCCACCACATCTCTTCTAAGAGATAAGCTACCAGCACCGTAGCTAGTTTATTTACATTCTATCTGTAAACAAATTTTAGTTCTTTGATATTAATGAAATGAAGTGTTTTTTCCACAAAATCTTTGTATTTACGGTTATATGTGTATTCTATTTCCTTCATGCATAAATTCAGATCAGTGGTATCATATCGGTCTGCTCTTTCTCGGTCCTTATTTGCATGTCTCCAACGAGGTCAGGGTATATGGAGTTAGGGCTTGATCTAGTTAAACCTTTGCAAGATCAGCCTCGCAAACCCCAATGACCGCCCATGGGGGATGAAAATAAAGACGAGGGAGAAGGAGATATTATCAAAATAGCAGGAGATCCTATCAAACTATTACTCAAGGAGGCCCTCGAAAAACAAAGTAACGCGATGATGGATAACTTTGTCTAAATCCTTCAACGACTGCCCACCGACGGCGCAAATGCATCTAGTAGCCACTCTGGAGGCGTAACTCCTTTTAAGGTACAATTAAAATTTTACATTCCCATATTTTAGGGTCAAATAGATGCAGACGTCATAGATAGATGGTTGAATCTATTACAAGGATATTTCTTGATTCATGACTTTTCCGACCGGAAGAATATTATTTTTGCACTTCTCAAAGTCATCCCCCATGTCAAGGATTGGTGGGAAACCTACTGTGAGAAAAAAATGAGGGGAAACCCTCTCTGTTCTCATTTGTACCCACGTGGAATTCTTTCTGAGACACCATCAAGGAAAAATATTATCCCGTGGGGAGCTATGAGGACAAGTACATACAACGAACTACGTTGTAACAACAAAGGGTTCAAGATGTGCATGAGATGACAAATATGTTCCATACGCTGCACACAAATTTGGGTATCAAAGATTCAGACAAAAATTTGGTGCTGAAGTATCGCAGTTGTCTACAAAGGTACATTCAGGAGGAAATGGAGTTCCTTAACATCTCCTCGCTTGGTACCGCATACTGGTATGCTGCCAAGATTGAGCAGAAGCTCAAACAGAAGAAGAGAGACTTTGGATCTGCAAATCAAAAGCAAGGGAAAGGTGCCCAAAAACCACAGAACAAAGGACAAAGCCAAGGCATGGCGGCCCAAGACAACCTGCCAAATTCGCAAGTAAAGAACAACATCGTGAGGACAAAGAAGGACATGGGAAAGTGGTGTGAGTTCCATAGGAGCGCCACTCACAACACAAGTGAGTGTCAGACCAAGTAGTCACTGGTGGCCGAGATGAAGGCTTCTGAATCAGATGCATGCTCTAACTCTGAATCAGAACCTGACAAGGGGAATGACAAAGGGAAGCAGATTATCGATGTAGAGCCCAATTCCATCGTTGCCACCATGAAGATTCAGAAGTAGAAATCAAAAGATCCAGAGGAGTAGGAGAAACTCCCATATGTGGGTAAAGGGTTCCCCGCTACAGTTCATTATTGATAGTGGGAGAGAAAATAACCTCATTTTAGTAGAGGTCGTGAAGCGGTTGGGCTTGCCGACCACAACAAACCCACAACCATACACCATCGAGTGGCTTCACCAATGACGAGATCTCTGCGTTAACCATCCATGCCGCCTTCCCTACAACATAAATCCATTCACGGATGAGGTATTATGTGACATTTCTCCTCTTGATTTTTGTGATGTATTATTAGGCCAACCATACTTGTGGAAGAGACATGTTGTGTGTGAGTCCCAGCTTCACGCTGTTATTGTTACTTTGGGAAATAATTTGTACATGATACCAAAGGTACCACCGCCTACCACTATCTCTTTGGTTACTACAAAACAATGCAGTAAGCTCTTTCCAAAACCAGGGATTTTTTTTTCCTAATGATCCACCCTCAGGGAAAGAATAAGACTGTGGCCACGACCTCCAGAAATGGCTCCTGTGCACGACAAAAAGAAATGGACAAGGTTGTGGAGGAGTATGGGGACATCTTCACCTCATCCACAGGGGTGTCTCTGCACTGTCAGGTCAAGCACCCCATTGATCTGATCCCAGGTGCGCCGCTACCCAATGGACCGATATATCAGTGCTTTGTTATAGAGAGGGAAGAAATAAAGAGGCAGATTCAGGAGCTTCTACAGAAAGGTCACATCCGATCGAGTTCATCGCCCTATGGGAGCCCGATCGTGTTGGTGCAGAAGAAGGATGGGACTCGGAGACTTTGTATTGACTATTGGGCGCTGAAAAAGATCACTGTCCAGAATAGGTACCCGATCCCATAGATATATGACCTTCTGGACCAACTCAAAGGGGAAAAATATTTCAACGAGATCGACTTGAAGTTCAGATATCACTAGGTACCAATCGAACCCTCCGATGAAGACTGCCTTCAAAGCCAAGGAGGGCCTTTTAGAATGGTTGGTCATGTCTTTCAGATTGACGAATGCTCTCACAACCTTCATGAGGTTGCCGGATGACATCTTGCAGCCATTCACCAACCCATTTTTTGTAGTGTACTTGGATGACATCCTGATCTTCAGCTATACTTGGGAAGAGCACCTCCACCACATCCGATAGGTCCTCCAAACACTAAGACAACACAAGTTGTGTGCTAATTTGGAAAAGTTCACTTTTGGCATGACCCATGTTTAGTGTCCGGGATAGATTATTGATGAGTGGGGGGTGCATGTGGATCCAACCAATATCCAAGTCATTCGGGATAGGCCAACCTCAACTACTCTAACAGAACTTCACATCTTTCTAGGTCTTGCTAATTTCTACCGCAAGTTTGTGTTGGGATTCTCTCATATCACTTGGCCCTTGAGTCAAGTCACCAAGGGAGGAGTGAATCAAAAATTATTTTGGTCGGAATCTCAACAGAAGGTGTTCGTAGAATTGAAACATCGCCTCTGCTCTGCCCCAGTGGTCACATTACCAGACTTTCAACAGCCATTTGAGATCGAGACAAATGCCTCTGAATATGCTATTGGGGAAATTATTACTCAACACGGGCATTAAGTGGCATATCACAGTGAGACATTGTCCGACACAATCCGCAATTGTCCCACTTATGACAAAGAAAAGTATTCCATTGTGCAAGCTTGCCAACAATGGAAGCATTAACTTTTGGGGAAGGAATTGGTCATCCACATAGACCACCGACCCGTGCAGTTCATACAAACATAAGGGAAGGTATAGAACGATCTCCATCAAAATTCATCCACATATCTGCAACATTTTCATTTGAACATCAAGTACAAGAAGGGTAGCACCAATAATGTTGCAGACTGGCTCAGCCGACCACTGATCGTGGCGCTATCCACCATTCTCAACTCTGGTGGGCAGAAGACTTCTGATTTTCCGCTTCTCTACAAGGGCGATCCAAAATTTGGCCACACATACCAGATACTCTTGGAGGGTACTCAAGTTCCAAAATTTCACCTCTAGGATGCACTACTATGTCACCTAGGACACCTTTGTGTTCCTTCAAGCGAGCGTTCCAAGATGATTTGGGAAGTGCAATACATTGGGTCACTGGGAATTTTGGGGTCCAAGAAACAATTGTAGTACTGAAAAAGTATTTCTATTGGTCGAACCTTTGACAGGATGTCAGGAAGTACATCAGATCTTGTATTGCTTGTGCCATCTCCAAACTGACCATCAAGAAGCAAGGCCTCTATACTCTGCTACCTACCCCTAGTCGACCTTGATAATCCATGTCCATGGATTACATGTCGGGCTTTCCTTCTAATAAGCATGGAAATGATTGCGTTTTCATGGTCATCAACAGATTCTCAAATATGGCCATTATGGCGGTCTGCAAAAAGAATATCACAATAGAAGACATTGCTAAACTCTTCTTTGAACAACTGTGGGTGCACTTTGGGATCCCATAGTCTATCATCTCATATCGGGACAACAAGTTCCTCAACACATTTTGGTCTAACCTCTGGTTTATGCTGGACACCATGCTCACCAAGTCCATAGGTTTCCATCCCCAAACTGATGGCCAAACAGAGGTCGTCAAGATGATGATCGTACACATTCTGCACATGTACAATTCAAAGCATCCACACACATGGGATGAGAGCCTTCCCTATGTACAACACAGTTAAAACCGAGCTCTCCACAACTCAACCGGCCACAACCCCTTTCAGGTGGGCTTGGGATTCCAGCCATTATGTACCATTGACATAGCCATGCCATTTGCGTCTACTCAGGTCGATTCTGCTCATGTCCAGTCTGAAGCTGACAAGGTGAACAACTTCATTGAGCTCATTCAACACATCCGGAAACAGGTTCATGACATATTGGACAGAGCCAATGCTAAGTATAAGCAACGACATGATCAACATCGGGTACCACACAAATTCCAGGTGGGCGAGAAAGTGTGGCTACATTTATAGAAGGAGCGCCTTGCTGGACCCCACTACAAGCTTCGCCCGCTCTGATATGGGTCGTACGCCATCACCAAGGTTGTCGCGGCCAATGCCTTCGAGCTTATTTTTCCACCATTCCTTGGTCTACACCCAGTGTTCAATGTGGACTGCCTTCAGCCCTACTTCCCACCTCTATTGGACACGTCCGACATTGCATAACAAATCACACCAACAGAGTTAAACCCAGACTGCATGGAATAGGCCACCACAGATCGTATCATGGACATGAACTTCAAGAACACTCACAAGCAGAGTTTGTCTGAAAGGACTGTATTAGTTTGTTGTGCTAAGTGTCTTTTTAGTTATAACACATGTGCATACTTGTCTCCATAGTTTGCTTAAGGATTGAGGATTTTAACCATGAAACATAGATGTTTTTAGTGAATTAGAAGCATGAAATAAGAGAAAAATAATACTGAACAACAGTGTATAACAGAGAAATAAAAAACCACATAAAATTTACACAGCAGGCATGATGCAGCAGTTCACCCCTCCTGGGCTACATCTACTGGTCCAAGTCCCAATGGCATTTCCATCTTTCATTATGCTCAAAATTTTGCAAATACATGTGTTTACAAGCCTCTAATGGATGTTTTCTCTGCACCAATGGCTCCATAATGCTCCAGTTAGTCTAGAAGGACTCTTCATTCACTCAGATTGGGAAAAAATTGAGCCTCCAACTCATTTTCCCAGTAACTCCTAGAAAAACTCCACTAATTGTGGAGAACTCCACTTAATTGGAGTTAAATTTGGCCAAAAACCACAAAAGTAGGGCGCGCTTTAAATTTTCCACCAGAGCTATTTGTCAAAGTAAATGTTAAGGGTAGGGGGTGGCCACATGCCAACCCCCAATACCCATGGTCTTCATAAATGTTAGAGCGGAACTCCACTTAAACTGTGGGTTATATCCCTTAAACCAGATTTTGCAGTCAGGTTCACGAAACCGCCGGAGCAACCATAGAAATAAATCCCGCCATGTGACAAGGCTTTAAGTTAAATGTCGGAGTTTTCGGCTGGTGGTTTGGTATTTGACGTTTAATGTTACGATTTAGGTCGCAATGCCATGTGATAACTCCACGGGGCCGCCGACGGGTTGGGACCGCCTGCGGTCCCCAACCCCCACTCCACTATGTATGAAACTTCAAATACAACCTGAAAACATATATAGTTAAGTCACAATGTAGCAGAGATGGTGGAGACCTATGCTCGCAGGCCAAAGGTCGCGGAGTCGAGCCCTGCAAACCTCCAAAGAATTTTACCATACCGCCTTGGGGACACGTGGCGGCCTCAGGGCTGGCCACATGTCACCCTATAATTGGTCCACCAAAAATACAACGTACAACCCTGAACTAATCGCAATGCACCATTTAATCCTTTGACTAGATCTGAGAAAATAAATATTCTTTGGAATATTCCTTTTTGCTAACTGTGCACCCTCCATACTGACTGGGCATCCCATTCAAACCTGTCGTAAAATTTAGTTGTTTGAGAATTTGATCAGAACGCAATATCTCCCTCATACGACATCGGTTTTTCGAACCGTTCATGGCGCTAGAATTAGGAAGAAGAGATCTACAAAACCACCCTAGTTTCAATCCAATCCTGTAACTTTCAATTTTGAGAAAAATTTATGAACTCATGATCACACCTCCCCATTGTGAATCTTTTGAACCCCAAAAGACTTGATTACCTATTCAATAGATGAGGTTACAACTCCCTCACCTTTCCAACCTCCATCCACTTTTCTTTACTTGGCTTACTACTTTTGAGCCCAACTCGAAGGTAGTCAACACTTCCCCTCTTAGATGCTCTTGTCTTCCTATCAAGAATTATATCTTCCTTGAGCTCATCCAGAAATTTTGGAGAGAAATATTCAATAGAAGGCAGTTGAAAATCACTTCCTTGATCATCGATTAAAGGTGGCTCATACAAACATAGTTTTCAACATTAACAACTGATACATTTTCATATATGAAGGCAAGTCAAGTTGAAATGCATTATTACCAACTTGCTTTATGATCTTAAATGGACCATAACGAATGGGTTTGAGCTTTTTACATTCCCCTTGCATCCTTTATTTGCTTATGTGCAACCATACCTCATATCCCTTTTGAAATTTGTGATCAACTCTATGTTTGTCATGCCACTCCTTGTATTTGCTTTGACTTTTCTCAAGTTGTTCTTGAACTTGTTGATGTAGAATATGAATTTTCTCAATGAACTTTCGAGCCTTGTCAATATCACTATGCCCATAAATTTCAACATCCTTCTCAAAGATGAAATCTAATGGCGATTTTGGAAAATACCCAAATCATACTTCAAAAGGTGATGTATTTGTAGAAAAGTTCTTTGCCCGGTTGTAAGCGTGTTGAATATAATGCAGTTTTTCATCCCACAACTTAGGATGTTTGCTGAAATATCCTCTCAATAGATGCGCAATGGTTATGTTCACCACCTTGGTTCGTCCATCAGTTTGCGGATGAAAAGCAGTACTCTTTTTCAACTTTTTGTCCATCATACTCCAAATATTGGACCAAAAATTCCCAATGAACCTGGAATCCCTGTCACTAACAATAGAAGTTGGAAATCCATAATGAACCCATACATGTTGAAAATAAAGTTCAGCAGTTTTTTCAGCGGTAATGGTTTTCTTACATGGCATAACTATACACATTTCACTGAATCTATCCACAACTACATAAAGATAATCATGTTGTTTTCTTGACATAGGTATACCTCAACAAAGTCAATGGAGACACTCTCCCATGGCCTTGATGGTACCATAGTGGCGTGTACAACCCAAGCTTCCTATTGCTAGGCTTGCTTGTTGCACACATAGAACAACCTCTTATAAAATGCGACACACTATCTATCATGCGAGGCCAATAGCAATACCTCTGTAGATGTGCCACTGTTTTTCTTACCCCAAAGTGTCCAGCAATAAGAGATGAATGAGCTTCTCTCATGACACTTAGCCTCTCCCCTTGTGGTATACACAGTTTTCCCAAATGAAACAGAAAATTGTTATGCATGTGATAATCATTTTCTTCAACTTGATTCCCTTCACTCAAACTAGCATACACATCTTGAAAATCAACATCATGTGCATATTGTTCTATGTAACTCTCATGTACAATAGAATCATTTTTTAGTAAAGTAGAAGCACTTATAATTGGCCTTGAAAGCATATCAGGAAATTTATTTAAAATACCTTTCTTGTACCTTATAACCAAGTGAAACTGTTGAAGAAATCCCATCCACCTGAAATGTCATGATTGTAGCAATTTTGCTTGCGACTGCAAGTACTGTAATGGTTGGTGATTGGTATGTATAATTGTCTCTTTACCCATCAAGTAGTGTTTCCACTTCTTGACGCTTTGTACCAACACATATAGTTCTTTTTCATATTTAGGATAATTAGTTACAACACCATTGAATGCTTCAGAATGAAAAGTGATAGGCTTACCATGTAGCAAAAGAACTGTGCCCATGGCATAATCACTAGCATCAGTTTGTATCTCGAATGGCTGTCTCAGATTCGGTAATGAAAGGACTGGAGATGAACTGATCTTGTATTTTAAAGCTTAGAAAGCTTGTTGTTGTTTGCCTCCCCATTGGAAGCCTTTCGTCACACTTGTCACTTCATGCATAGGAGCTACGATGGCAGAAAAGTTAGCAATAAACTTTCTCCAATACTGAGTTGCACCTAAGAAACTTCTTACCTCAGTTACTATTTTGAGAGTGGATGAATTCAAAATGGGTTCCACTTTAGAAGGATCAATTCTCAACTCGCCTCCTCTTACAATGTGTCCCAATTAAACCAAATAAGTCTTTCCAAACTCACACTTTGACATCTTAAGAAATAGTTTCTCTTTCTTCAAAACGTCAAGAACTCTATTCACATGAAAGACATGTTCTTCTCTTGTTTTGCTAAAAATCAATATGTCATCTAAGTACACAATCACAAAGTCATCAAGAAATGGATGCAAAACACTATCCATAACACGCATGAAAGTTTCCGGTGCATTACACAAACCAAATGGCATAATTAACCACTCAAAGAGTCCTTGTTTGGTTTTGAATGCAATCTTCCATATATCACTTTCTGCAATTATTATTTGATGATATCCACTTCGTAAATCTAACTTAGTGAAAAACTTTTCTTCTTTCAGCTGATCAAGCAAATCATCTATCCTTGGGAGTGGGTATCAATTATTTACTGTTATTTTTTTCAAAGCTCTGAAGTCTACACACATGTACCAAGTCTTGTATTTCTTTGGAATCATGACTATGGGTGAACCGCATGGTGAAGTGCTTGGCCTTATGTTTCCTTTGTCCAACATCTCCTTGATTTGCCTCTTTATTTCAGCATTCTCCATTATTGACATGCGATACATGCCGATGTTTGGAAGAGGACAATCTTGCTGCAACTGAATCTCATGTTGAATCTGCCTTTTTGGAGGCAATCGTGTTGGCTCCTGAAACATCTCATGATGTGCATCAACTACATCATATAAATCTGATTTCAACTTAGGATCACAACCCTCAAATGATTCATGATTAACATCAGCTTTAGGCTTAATCATTATAACAACAAAATTCTTACTTGAATTTACCAGCCTCTTTACCTGTCCAGCATTTACCATAGCAATATTTTTATTTTTGCGATGTGCTCTAACAACGTACTCCTTTCCATCTTTGAATAAATGGTATTTGTTCTTATGGAAATGGAAGATTTCTTTCCTGTCATACGAGTAAGGGCTCCCCAACATAATACCTGTTATGTCAAGCGAAACCAAATTTAATTCAACTGAGTCAACAAAATGTGTAGTTATTGCAAACCGTAATATACACTTCTTTGAAACCTGTAAATTTTCATCCTTACAAATCCAACCAAGTGGATATGGTATGGTCTCAAGATTAAGTTTCTTGACCAAGTCTTCAGAGATTAAGTTTGCTTGTGACCCACTATCAAACAATGTGTCAACATTGGTATGTTTGGATATGACCCTCACATGAAACAGTTCAATTATCTCTTCTTCATTTGGAGCATGAATGTGATAGTTTGATGTACTAGTACTGGGTTTAGTTTCAATTGATTTTCCCTTCATGTTCTTCAATCCCATGGCTGTAATTTTAGATTCATCACCTGAATCCTCTCCTAAATCATGTTGAGTTCTAACTGCAGTTTTATGTTTCCCTTTTTTGTTGTATGTCTTGGGTTTCATTTCAAGATGTAATTTCCAACAATGATTTTCATCATGGCCTTCTTTTGAACAATTTTTACAAACCAAATTTTCTCCCTCTTCTTGAGAGATGCATCCTTTTTTCTTTTACCTTTTGAGGTCTTCTCTTTGTTTTTGCATTTAAAAGGTTGCTTACTACCCTCTTCAGAAATGTTCTTCCCTCTAGCTTCTAGATGTGTGGCCTGAACACATACTTCATCTAGATTTATTGGGTTAAACTTGAGAATAGTGTGTTTTAGGTAGCTATGTAAGCCTCCTATGTACTTGAACAAAGTATCTTGGCTTTGCAAATCTACCCCTAATAAGAGAGCTCTTCTCCTAATTCTTGGGTGTATTATTGCACATTCTGTCCTTTCAATTGTCTAAAGTTTTTCCAGTTCGTTATGGCTTTCTGCATTTGAGATAATGGATAAAAATGTTGTTTTATTGCAGTAATGAAATTAGTCCATGATAGAATAATCTTACCATCCTTCTTGATCTCCTCCTTTGTCTTGGCTTCCCACCAAACAAGTGTTTCACCTTCCACTCTCAATGAAACTAATTGGCTTTTGGTATTATCATCTTGAAGGTTATGGATTCTCAAATAGACCTCCAATTTCCTAATCCAATTATCAAGATTTTTTGCATTGACTTCACCATTAAACATTGGAAATTCAAACTTAACATCAAGTTTTAAAAAAGGACTTTTACCAGTGTTCTTTGACTTGTGTGGCTGATGTACTGAAGATGAAGTAGAGGATGATGATGATGAGGGTGAGCATGGTGACTTTCCACTGCCTCCATTTCCTCCATTGCCCTTCTTTGACTTATCTTCATCCTTGTGACCTCCTGATGATCCCTGTCCTTCCTTGTGAAGTTTGGACCCTTCTCCTTCCAGTTTCTCATTCCTTTCTTGATAAAGGATTCTAACCATCTCAGTCATGTTAAGAAATGATTTCCTGAACACTCTTTCCTCCTCTTTGGGATCAACTTCTTCATGGATTTATTCTTCCTCTGGAGGCATGCTTAATGCTGCTTCTGCTTCCTTAGGAGGTGAACTAGGTGGTGGAGATTGTGGCAATCTTGCTCTCCTTTTTTGTGGCTCACTTTGAGACCCTCTTGCTTCCACAAATGTGCCTTCTCCTCTCTTGAACTTGAACCTAGTAAGCATCTAACACTTGCAAATAGTTAAACAAATCTTTGCACAAAACAACACCAGAGAATAAACTCTAGCTCTGATACCAACCTGATATGAAAGGACTGTATTAGTTTGCTATGCTAAGTGTCTTTTTAGTTTTAAAACATGTGCATAATTGTCTCCATAGTTTGCTTAAGGATTGAAGATTTTAACAATGAAACATAGATGATTTTAGTGAATTAGAAGCATGAAATGAGAGGAAAATAACATTGAAAAACAGTGTATAACAGAGAAATAAAACACCACATAACATTTACAAAGCAGACATGATGAAGCAGTTCACCCCTCATGGTCTACATCTGCTGGTCCAAATCCCAATGGCATGTCCATCTTTCATTATGCTCAAAATTTTGCAAATACATGTGTTTACATGCCTATAATGGTTGTTTTTCTGCACCAATGCCTCTAGAATGCTCCAATTAGTCTAGAATGACTCTTCATTCACTCAGATTGGGCAAAAATTGAGCCTCCAACTCATTTTCCCAGTAAATCCTAGAAAAACTCCACTAATTGTGGATAAATCCACTTAACTGGAGTTAAATTTGGCCAAAACCCATAAAAATAGGGCGCGCTCTAACTTTCCCGCTAGCGCTAAATGTAAAATTAAATGTTAAGGGTAGGGGGTGGCCACATGCCAACCCCCAAAACCCACAGTCTTCTTAAATTTCAGAGCGGAACTCCGCTTAAACTGTGGGTTATAGCCCTTAAACCGGAGTTTGCAGTCGGGTTCACGAAATCGCCGGAGCAATTGTAGCAATAAACCCCGCCATGTGACAAGGTTTTAAGTTAAATGTCAGAGTTTTCGGTTGGTGGTTTGGTAGTTGACGTTTAATGTTACGGTTTACGTCGCAATGCGATGTGATAACTCCATGGGGCCATCGGTGGGTTGGGACCACCAACGGTCCCCAACCCCAACTCCAATATGTATGAAACTTCAAATACAACTCGATGACATATATAGGTAAGTCACAATGTAGCGGAGATGGTGGAGACCTATGCGCGCAGGCCGGAGGTCGAGCCCTGCGAACCTCCATAAAATTTTACCATATCGCCTTGGGGACATGTGGCGGCCTCGGGGCTAGCCACGTGTCACCCTATAATTGGTCCACCAAAAATACAATGTACATCCCTGAACTAATCACAATGGACCACTTGTCATCCTCTGGCTGGATTTGAGAAAAGGAATATTCTTCCAAATATTCCTTTTTTCTGACTGTGCACCCTCCATGCTGACTAGGTATCCCAGTCAAACCTGTCGTAAAATTTAGCTTTTTGAGAATTCGATCAGAACGCAATATCTCCCTCATACGACATCTATTTTTTGAACCATTTGCGGTGCCAGAATCATGAAGACGAGATCTATGCAACCATCCTGGTTTCAACCCAATCCTATAACTTTCAATTTTGAGCAAAATTTATAAACTCCTAATCAAGAATATCTAACTGTATTGGGTTGTCAAAGTTGGCCAACTCCTGCACCAAGGAAAGTGGTTCACCAGGGACCAAGTTCAGCAGAATTTTCTTCATCTCATGGAATAAATCAACACAATGGGGACCATTGCTTTCTAAGGGGGGAGGAATGATCCAGGTAGATACTGGTGGCCATCCACTTATTCCACTTGGGGCCCCACCATTGTTTCTTTCAGTTTTTTCAATTTCTTTAATTGTAGTACATTTTACTATTTTCAGTAGTTTTTCAGGTCATGAACTTCCGGAGTCGTTTTGAGACCCTAAATGACATTTTTTAGGGAAAACTGGGAGCAACATAGAATTTCTTTTGATGTTGGTCATATCAAAAATTGTAGTCCTCGGATATCTCTTTCTAATGAGGTATTTTGCGCCTCAAACCGAGATTGTATGCCAAAGTTACGTCTCTGAGAAGTTGATGTACTAATTTACCCAAACGGGGCCCATAATTTTGGCGCTTCATCTCCTAGAGTTAGGTTTTTGGATGTTTAGAGTTTTCCATTGTTTCTCAATAATAAATAGGCCTTCGAGCCTCATTGTAACACAGTTCAAAGGCCTGTAACCACCACATCTCTTCTCAGAGATAAGCTACCAACGCACTAGCTAGTTTATTTTCATTCTATCTGTAAACAAATTTCAGTTATTTGATATTAATTAAATGAAGTTTTATTTTCGCAGTTCAGAGGCCTGTAGCCACCACATCTCTTCTCAGAAATAAGTTACCAGCGCCCTAGCTAGTTTATTTTCATTTCGTCTATAAACAAATTTTAGTTCTTTGATATTAATTAAATGAAATTTTATTTCTGCTACATCTTTGTATTTATGGTTATATTTGCATTCTATTGCATTCCTGCATAAATTCGGATCGCCAACAGATTTGGTTTCCTAGTGGGTGGATTCAGGCCATCTAACATCTTTTGATGTGTATATATTCCCGTCTACTTTTTGAAACGAAATAGAAGACTCTTGCCCAACTTGCTATATATATAATATAATAGTGTTTTTATTTCTTTATTTATAAACAATTATTTTTATTAAATTAATTAAAATTAAATTATTTTATTAACTTTTTTATATTAATCTTAAGACTATATAATATACTTTTTAAAATATATATATATATATATATACCCAAAATATAAATAAATTATAATTCTTAATCAATAAAATAAATATAATAAATTTTTATATATAATTATTTTGATTTTAAAAAATAAATAAATAATCATTGTAAAACTATATATAAATAAAATTAATTATTCCGCTAAACATTATATGATGAGATTCGTTCAACTCCGCTGCAGTGTCCATACAAACGTGGAGGATATGTTATGAATTCCAATTTAATTTCTATTGATTTATCAATCCAATCAATTTATATCTCTTTATTCCCGATCTGGTTCATCACGGTTTCCTCGACAAGGAAGGAAGATATTATCAAGAAAAGGATTCTTGCATTATTGCAACATCAAGGTGTAATAGTGTCAAAAGTCTAAAATGTTATTTTTCAAGTTCATTTCCTTAGAGATAGTGTAGTGATGATAAACTAAAGAAATTAGTCAAAAATAATCACTGTGCTTTGGGAGATTGACAAAGGAATATCAAAGTTCTACTGGAAATTAAATTCATTTTTCATTTCAATATAACTAATTCAATTAATTCTAATCCACTGAATTGCACAATTCATCAATAAAAAGTTAATTCTATGTTAAAATTCTGTCAAAAAATATAAGCGATTATGAAATTTTCGGTGGTCAAACTAAGAGTTCTTGGGAGTAAAATTTAAAGTTTAACTACTGAAATGTTTCGATTCTCTAAATTGAACATGAGGCTAATTCTTAAATAAATATAACTTATACAAATGACCAGGATTTAAATTCGATATTTCCACAGTCATCACTGGAAAATGAGATTCCCACCTCTCTACGCTTGGACATGTTGGAAGAGCTACCTTTTTTTCAGCACGAAAATACAGCGGGTTTATATAATGTACCAGAGCAAAACAGTTTTCAATATTCAGATGATCAACATAAATTCAGGGCTACATTGTGAAGGCTAACCTCATACTTGTTCAGTAAACAAAATTGGAAAAACATGGAAACTTCCAATGAGAAATTACCACAAACAGGAAGCAGCTACAAATCAATTACACAGAAACAGCTCCACACAATCCAACTGTGAAATCTAAGTCTCTTTTTTCAGCGTCTGGTTGAGTAGTTATGCTAGATTGATCACTCCTTCAACTATTGTTCCCTGCCAATTAATAAACTCATAATTCATGTATCCAAAAATACTCTCCAGTCCCTTCTTTGAAAGCCGGTCTGCTTCCTTGTTTTTATCCCTGTACACATGACAAAAGGAGATAACAGTAAACTTTTCCCTCAGTATATGAATACGTTCAATCCAGTGAGTTATTAGTCTAGGGTTTAGATTAGATTTGCTGTTCATATGATCGATTAGTATTTTAGAGTCTCCAAAGATCCATACGTTTTCCACACACATAAGTGACGCCACCCATAGAAGTCCCCAAAGAGCCATGCATTCTGCTCTCGTGTTAGTACCTATCCCACCATTCCAGAAGAATTTGTATTGGCAATTTGGAGAAAGCAATAGCCAAACACCACAACCGAAGTTATTATTTTGTGCAACCCCATCAAAGTATCCTGCCGGGAAATGTAAATCATGAGGTCTGTTCCTCCTGGAAAAATCCACAGTCTGCTTCTCAGAAGTCCTTTGCCTCTCCCAGCAAATTAAGATTTGGTTAAAAGTTTTATCTGGCCAGCAAGGTCTCCCTTCAAAAATCATTTTGTTTCTGTTTATCCAAATATTCCAGTGGAATAGAATTGGTATGGCTCTAAAAAAATTTCCCCTACAGAACCACCACCTTATGCAATCCATAGTGTTTGAGTACTCTGGGATTGGGCAATTCCATTTATAACACAGCTTTTCCAAGACTTTCTTTGCAAAGGGGCACAGATAGAAAAGGTGTTGGTTATCTTCACCATCTGCACCGCATAACAAACAATAACTCGGACCCTGCCAGCCCCTTTTTTGCAAGTTATTCCAAGTGTTGTTTTTATCCCTCCAAACGAGCCATAGAAAAATAATCTTTTTTATTTCGACCTTGACCTTCCAAATGATCTTAAACCAGCTGTCTGCACCCAAAAGAAGCTTCGATTCTATGAGGGTCTGATAAATATCTTTTACCTTCGGGCCGCTCTCAATTGTTTTATCTCTCCAAATAAGCCTATTGCCCACAAGGATTTTACACAATCCCAAATGTCTGAGGGTAATAGAAAGATTTGCCCAAGATTGTTCCCATCTATGATTCAAACCTGTGTCCTTGAAAGACTTCCAAATCGGGATCCCATTGTCCCAATTAGCAATAATCTGTTTTAAGTAAAAGAAGCCACTTTGGTTTAGTGCCAGGATTAATGCTCCATCAATGTCACGAAAATTATCAATGCCCAACATGTTGGTGCTGCCGATTAGGATTTTCGAGCCATCCCCAAAAAACCAATTCAAATTTCCTTGTACAGTGGGCCAAATTGAACTGAATCCCTTCCAAATATTTGATTGCTTCTTTTGTGCCTTCCATCCCTTAGTGGATATTGACTCCATAGACTCCTGTCCCAAATATTTCCCTCTAATGATATCTTGCCATTTTCCCTTGTAATTTAGGCCCCTCCACAATGATTTGGTGAGCAAGGATTTACCAAAGATCTCCCAATCCTTTATACCCCATCCACCTTTATCTTTCGGAATTGCTATTGTATCCCATCTAGCTAAGTGCATGCATCTCCTATCTCCTCTTCCTCCCCAGATGAACTGAGCCATAATCTTTCTAATGTCATTTAAAATTTGTTTTGGGATTACATATAGATGTGCCCAGAAAAAAGTTTGTTGTTGAAAGACTGCCCGAGTTAATATCAATCTACCCCCCTTTGAGAGCCATTTTGCTGACTGTTGAATTTCTTTTTGTACTTTTCAATAATCCATCTCCAATCGTCAACTGTGTATTTCAGTGGTTTCAACCTAAATCCCAAGTAAACCAGACCTCCGGAAAGATCAGCTCTTCCACATTTAAAAAAGGAAATTATATCGTTTATTACCCCTTCCTCTCCACCTGCACAATATAAGCAAGACTTACCTTCGCTGATCAACATACCTGTAGCCTCACAGAAAACCAGAAAGATGTTTTGAAGTATTTGCCAGCAATTTCTCCGTAACATTCCAAAAATTAAAATGTCGTCTACAAAGAGGCTATGGGAGGCATTCATATTAGTGCCAACATTAATCCCGCAGAAAGAGCCATCAACAATTGCCTTTCTCAATTTCAGACTCATAGCATCCATCATTAGAATAAACAAAAGCGGAGATAAAGCGCACCCCTGGCGAAGCCCCCTACTAGGAAAGAAGAAATCTGAGGCTGTACCATTGATGATTACCGCCATGGATAAATTGGTGGAGCAGCCCATCACCCACTCCACAGCCTCTCTGTCTAAACCAATCCTGTAAAGAACAAGTCTCATATAAACCCAATCCATTCGATCGAAAGCCTTATTTAGATCGATCTTTAAAACCGCGGCATCCTTCTTCTCGGATTGAATGGAGTGAATGATCTCTTGTGTGGTCGCCACAGCGTCATGAATACTTCGATGTTTCAAGAAACCTGATTGTTCAGGCGTAATAAATTTGGACAGGACACCCTTCATTCTTTCAGCTATAACCTTGGAAATGATTTTATATAAAGTATTGCATAAAGATTAGGTCTATAATCGTTAAAGGATATAGGCCCTTTTTTCTTGGGTATTAAGGCCAGAAAAGTGGAATTAATGGCACCTTTTATCTTGCCACTTATCCGAGCTTCCTCCACCATTTCAGTGAGTAGCATTATGAAATCATCCAAAAAGTGTATGAAAAAATCTGGCGTCCAACCATCCGGACCCGGACTTTTGTCAGTACCAAATGATTTTAGCACTGCAGTAACCTCTTCCGACGTGACCATTTTCTTGAAACACCTCAACTCCTGTTGATCGAACATTACTGGGTATTGTTGTATCATTTCCATCTATGCATCCGAGACCTGCACCTCCCTTCGATTACATAGAGCGCCAAAATATTTCACCGCTGCCCTCTTAACTCCTTCAATAGTGTGAACATATTTATCACCGTCTTCAATGCCCCAAATGGTATTTGTCCGTCTCCTCCCGGATGCATATTTATGAAAAAACTTGGTATTTTGGTCTCCGGCATCCAACCATAAGGCTCGGCTTTTCAAACGCCAAGTCATCTCCTTCCTGAAAATATATGTTTTTAATTCTTCCTCTAATACTTTCAACCTTTCCCAATAATCTCCAGCTTGTCTACCTTCTTCAATGTCAAAGAGTATCCGAGCTTTCTCCACGTGTATATTCCAAATTCTGTCATTTGTTTCCCGGATTTTCCCTTTTTCCCACAGCCGAACATCATTCTTAATCTCTTTCATGGTATTTGTTAAATGATCCATCGCAGATACACCAGCTTGCCTCTGATATAATTTAAGCTGGTTTTTAATAAGGGTGTTAAAACTCTCGTCTTTAAGCCAAGATCTGTTAAATTTGAAGGGATACCCCTTAGGTTTCCTCTCAAATTCCCAGGTAAGAGAAATCGGCCTGTGGTCTGACAGATTCAGATTATCTACAGAGGCCAAAACCCCCCCCATAACTGCTTTCAAATCAAAGCTGATCATAAATCTATCGAGCCTCTTTCCTATAAACTCATTCCCGCTTCTGCCATTTAGCCATGTAGGAGAATTTTTCTCCATTTTAATATCAATCAAATCAGCCTGAACAAAAATGTCTCTAATGGCGTTGGCAACAGGGTCAATTCTCTTCTTCACACCCCAGCTATCTTCAGCATTCAGAGCCACATTGAAATCACCTGCAATGATAACATTGCGCAGTTCCAATAGGCCACACCGTTCCATTTTTACCCAGAAAGAGAGCTTGTCGCGGTATGGAGCATATAAATTTACCACATGGATTCTCTGACTATATCCCCTACCAAAACCTGTAAGCAACATTCCACCATAAAAACTGAAGGCTTTTAGAGAGAACCACCTTGAATCCCACATTGCTGCGAGTCCCCCAGATAGTCCATTTGCACTTTTATCAACAATGTGCCATTCTGGTAACATTTTCCGAAAGTACTCATAGGTGCATTCCGCAGAATTCATGGTTTCTTGAAAAAGAAGTAAATAAGGCTTAGAAATAAAAATGTAATCCTTCAATAATAAAAAATTTCCAAAATCCCCCAGCCCCCTAACGTTTAAAGCAATGATCTTCATGGGGGAAACTCGGATGTCTGGGTCAACGCTCCAAGGACCCTTCCTATAGCTAAAGATACTGGGATATCCCAAAAAGAGCTTTCTGACGGAATATCCTTCAGATCCGACACAAGTGCCAGTTTTTTCTTCCTCTTAGATTTATCTCTGCCTCTCCTAACATTAATATTAGACCTTGAAGAGGGGATGATTATAAAGGAGGGGGGATGTGGACTCGATTTCACAATAAGAGGTTCCAGGGCGACCTCTTGATTTAGTAGTAAACATTCAATATCGGATCCAACAGAATTGTGTGGGGACAAAGGTTCACAAGGGTTGACAAAAAGGTCTGGAGCACCCACATTGGGGGAGAGAGGAGAGTTCACTTCATGCGGATGGCCAGCACCCAAAGGTTTCGATGCAATCCCCAATGTCGAGATTGACGAAATATGCAAAGAATGGCGATTATTTTTAACAGGTGAAAGAGATTGGAGCACATTCCCCAGGTCCCTGTGACAAAGTTTTGGGGGCAACATGGTGGGCTCCATTTTAGGTGTGCCCGAATCTTTATCACAGAGTTCCAAGGACCCCCCTGTCCCACTCTTAGTGCTATCCTCTCCCAGTCCCAAAGCCCCCTCCTCATTAGACTGACCATGACGCATATAACCCGCCACGGGTGTCTTGGGAGGCAACAGACCATATTGTGAATCCACAGAAAAAAGGGCAGAACCGGTTCTATTCTCACCACCCGTTTCATAAGAGGTTGCCACGAATTGAGTAGTAGACTTACCCGGAAGAGTCACCATACTTGCAAAAGGCTTACAAAGGGTCGTTCCATTCTCAGGGAGCTTTGGCCGCGACATCATGTTCTGCCCATAATTTCCTTTATCCCTCCTGTGATCACACTGTTTTCGCAAATGTCCAGTCTCATGACAAATGTGGCAGTGGAATGGCATTTTCCAGAAGTTGATGGTTTGTCTGTGAGTCCTGCCATCCCAATGCAGATCAACGTGGGCTGGTAAACCCCCTGAAAATGAAGCCTCCACCAAAACCCATGCAATTCTTTTGTCGAAAGCCTCGCTGCATCATGGGTCGACGAATCTGCACACACCAATGCTATCACCGATGGCACACAGTACTTTGTAATTCCAAAAGTGGAGAGGTAGTCCGTATAATTTCATCCACATAATATGATTTACAGGTGCATTTGTGCGTGGATGAAAGCCCGCATCCCATCGGTGCAAAGCCAAAAAGCACCGCCCTTTGACCCAGGTTCGACGCAGGACATCAATAACATCCTCATCCTTCTGCAAATGAAAACAATGCCAACCCGCTTCTAACTTGCTAACCCGGGGGACGTAACCTAACAACGTCTCCCAATCCTGTAATAGCCACTCCATCAAATTGTTGCTCTGATGGCCATTGAACTTCCATCGCCCAACAACTGCTCTCTTAGATAATCCCTCGACATCCTCCCACAAAACATCAGACCCAAAGCTGAGGAGGCGAACTTCTGGGTTAATTTTGAAGGGTTTAAACTTCTGAGCAGCCTTTCTTCGTGGAGAAAACAGACCGGTAGTCTGCAAGGAAGAGTGTAAATTGCCTGTGATAGTGTCCCGGTCAGTTTGGTCGATGGGTGGGTTTGGCCGGTCCTTACCAATCGCGTCCGAAGTATGTCCTTCCTCTGCCACCCTGATGGCATGCAGAAAGGACGAGTCGAGCAGTGCCAAGTCACATTCATTTATATATTGGGAGAGTTCCGCCATCTAGTCTTTTCACTAGACCAGTCCACGTATTCTCTTGTTTCTCCAAAGCACTCCCAACCATCTACTATCCCCCTTCCACTTAGGAATACGAACACCACATCGTGCCGGAGACAAAAATATCAAAATGAGGTCGACAAAGTAACAACCACTCCTATGACGTGCCAGAAATAACCAATTTACCACTCCTTCCCCATAACGTAAACGGCTATGAGCCGCCCAAGTACAGGAGAAAGGGAGAGAACGAATCACCTCCAGAGATGCACCATTACAGCTTGATCTTCCACTCCCACTAAAAAGATATGCCTGTCCAAATCAATAGCTCCTTAGGAAGGCGGAAGAGCGTCCGGGAAAGATAAATTTGAAAAAACCGGTAGGTTATTGAAAGAAATAACCGCCGGAAAAGCCAAATGGTCGATGTTCAAACAGAGACAGGCAGAAGCATATCATGGAGGAAATTCCACTGCAGGTTGAAGTTTCGCTCAGAACCAACATGCTAATAATACTCATAATAACAAAAAATCCCGTAACAAAACTCATAATAACGCAGCATAAAAAAACTTTAAACGCAGACTGGTTCTGGCGCTGTCTCTACACTGAACAGTCGCGACTAAATAAAATCGATGTAGGTGAAAAAACTGGCGCGGGTATGGCTTGCGTTCTCGCGCCATTCCTGAAAAATCCGCTAAATTCTTCCGCGTGGTAACCGCAGTTTCTAATGGCCCCGAGACTCACAGTTGCCGACTACTCTGTAACAATCTTCTGCTTCCCCCATTTTTCCCCCCCAATGCTTGAGTCTAGCTGTGCAGCGGTTGTCATGAAAATCCCCTCTGGAATTTGACTCTGTCTCTGGCACTCAACTCCATATCGGCGTTCGACTCAGTCTCCTCCTCCCGTCAGGATCGGAAGCCAGGGAAAACAGTTACAGAGCAATCTTCCTAACATCCCTAGGAAAAAAACAGAAAGCGCACACCCTTGTGCCATAAATTTTCTTTTCCGGCATCTTACATGTTGCCTGAAGATCACAACAAATCAGCAGCGCCGTAACGTGAACGCAATCCCACTCGTTTTTAATTCCTGTGCAACCCCACTGTCCCACCCTCCGCGTCTTATTTAAGAAGTAATTCTGCTGCAGTCACAGCGGAGCAGGATCGGCCTCAGACACACATTACCCGGATCTAATCCTCATCTTCCATGGCTTCTCTTAGCTCTGCCGCATAAATGGTAGCTCTCTGGTTTCCTATGGTATTCATCTAACCCAACTAAAAATTCTTGGAAGAGCTACCTACACATGGTCTAACCGTGATAAGTAAATAATTGCAGTGGTAGTTTAAGAGACCAATTAGTGGTTATTACTCATTATAATTATAATTATGCGATCTATTTCACATTTTAATTTATTAGTTTTTTCTAAAACTCAATTTTCCAATTAACCATTATTAAATTAGTATGGGCAAGTTATAACGTTTCTGCAATTTTTTTAGAGCATAATTTCTAAGTTGAGTAGCACGTACTAATCTAGGCTGCAACATTTGCTTTAAATGAATAGTCACTTTTACATTCAAAAAAATTACATATAATCAAAATTTAACCATAATTAAAATTTAACATTTTCCTGCCACTACCTTAGTTGCTCCCAAGTAATTCTTCCACAGAGATTCATATCAAGAGATTGAAATTGATTGGAAAAGCTAGAAACTTGTAATAGGAAAAAGTATTTCAGAACTATGAATCCCTGCTTCTTCAACCAAGCATTAAATGAATCTGGAAGTACCAAGCAATCAAATTAATAGCAGATATCTCTACCACTTGTCAACAAAAATTAGGAATAATGGAGTAAGTGTAAGATTCAATGTAATCTAGAGGAAAACAACAACTGCCACTAAATTTACTATCTATCATATTGACTAAATTATTTCATGTTGGCTACTCATCATATCCTTATCTCTCCCATAGTGTTAACAAGTATCACCTCTAGACTTGAGACACAGTAATGGCCCAAATGATTAAATTTTAAATTTTGGTAAAAAAATTAATTTAAATTTTCATCTTGATTATTTAAATTGGGTTTTTTATTGCATATATGAATTCAACACCTTTAAAATTATTGGTCACTCATTTTTGGAGAGTTCACAACTCAAATTTGTAATTCTAGTAAATCCCTATCAACAATTTTAACCTCAAAAAATGCAAGAAAACATTCCAAAACATCTAACAGATAGAGTCTGCCCCACCAAATCCATAAAAAACATAAAATCCAAATTGAAAAATTCAAACCCTATCATCCCTGCTTATTTGAAAGTCATATCACTAAACTACATGTTATCCAAAGCAACCAAGTTTTCTGAAACAAACTTTACACATAATTTGCACACAACTATGTGGCATATCTAAATAGATGATGCTAGGTGCAAATCTTGGTTAAGTTAGACTGAGTAGATACCACTTGTAACATCTACCACATGTAAGACAAACTCCATTCTATTAACAAAAGTAATTGCCAACTAAAACAATTTAATTTTCTTATGCTACTTTTGCCTGACTCTACATTCATCTACACTTCTATCAACATGTCTTTGCACCCTTTTGATGCAAATACTAATAACTTTTTTTTATAAAAAATTTAAGTGCTAAATCTTATACATGTTGAAACTCTATACAAATATTTTACTAAAAAAGTGAGGTTTATGTTGAATTAATACTTTTTACGCAGACATATCTGTGACCCAAGAATTTTGTCATTTTACTAGAGTTTGAATGATTGTGTCAAGCTAGAGTGGAAGAAGTGGTCTTCAAGAAATTTGTCATTGTATTTGAGTTTGCTTGATTGTTTCAAATTAGAGTTGAAAGAGTTGTCTTTAGTACATTCAAATTGGTTATTTTACATTTAATAGTTCAATTTTATTTTGTTTTTTTATAAATTTATTTATTTATTTATTTAAATATAGAAGGGAAAAAATGAAAATTTGATTTTATTATATAATTTTTTTTTCATAGTTTATATATATATATATATAGTAACTTAAATTTATATTTTATTTGTTATGTTTTCAAAATATTTTTTTGGAAGTTTACAGATAGATGGTGATTTGGTACTTTCTTAAAGCACTTCTTGATGTAAATTCATTGATTCAATTCCTAGTCCCGATAAAGATGATATATTAAACATGAAGAAAATATAGTCTTTAAAAAAAAAAAAAATCCCAAATTCTATAAAATACAATAGTGTTTATATATTTTTTATTTATAAACAATATTTTTTTATTAAATTAATTAAAAGTTAATTATTTTATTAACATAATATTTTTTTATATTAACCTTATTACTATATATAAAATAAAAATAAAAACTTGAAAAAAACAAAAAAAATATAAACTCAAAAACAAAAACATTTTACAAAAAAGTTATTATGGAACAAGAAGTGGATGGTAACCTTCATTTTAATAGTCAATCTCGCTCCATAAAATTCACCATGGAACAAGAAGTGGATGGTAACCTTCCTTTCCTTGATGTTCTTATCTCTAGGAATGATAATGGTTCTTTCTCCCATCAAGTTTTTCGAAAGAAAACTCATACTGAACAATATCTCCATGCGAGCTCCCACCATTTCCCTGCTAAAAAATTAGGCGTCCTAAGCACCTTAGCCACTAGGGCGTTGAGAATCTCTGATGAGTCTCACCTTGAGGGGGAAAAGACCCATCTGTTGAAGGTCTTCTGTGATAATGGTTATAGTAAGTCCCAAGGCCTTAAAGTTTTCCTTAAAGCGGAAAAAGGTCCTTTAATTAAAAATAAAAACAAAAAAGAGCCGAGCGAATGGTCTGGTAGTGTCAGCGTTCCATTCATTCAAGGTACCACTGATAAGATTGCTAGGATCCTTAAAAAGCATAAGGTGTCTTCTTATTTCAAGCCCCTTAATACTATTCGCAGTTCTCTAAAATCGGTTAAAGATCCAATTGACCCCAGAGATGGAAAAGGTGTTTACATCATTCCTTGTTCATGTGGGACTCCTTACATTGGTGAGACTGGTCGGTCCATTAATCAAAGGATCTGTGAGCATGCTGCCGATATCAAACATAGAAGATCCCGCTCGTCTGCCTTAGCTGAACATGCAGAATTGACTAACCATCATGTTTGCATAGAGGATGCTAAGGTCATTGCTAGGATCGACCATTTCCATCATCGTAAGTTGAGAGAGGCCATTGAAATATAAAAACACTCGTTAATCTCAATAGAGATGACGGTTGGAATATCAACAGGTGCTGGATTCCTGCCTTATATTCTTGATTTTTATATTTTTTCAGTATTTTTATGGATTTCATTTAGTTTCATTTATTTATTTATTTATATTTTTATTTCTTTTTATTTAATTAGTGTTATATTTTTATTTATTTTTATTTCTATTTATTTTATTATATATATATATATATATATATATATATATATATATATATATATTATTTATTTTTATTTTTTATTTTATTTTATTTTTATTTTTTATTTTTATTTATTTATTATTATTTTTTTAAATAATATATTATTATTATTATATTTATTTATTTATTTATTTTTTGACTCAAGTTTGATTCTTTGTTATGTCTTTGATTATAATGTTCTTGATCCCTGACTCTCATATATATATATATCAATTAGTTTAATAAGAAAGTAATACATATATATAACCACTATTGGTTATATAACTTACTATTACATTAATTTAATTGATTAATTAATTTTTAAATATATTAATTAGTTTATAATTAAATAAAATAATAGTGAAAATAATAATAATAATAATAAATAAATAAAAATTAATTAAATTAATAAATAATGGATTTATTATTTTTTCAAAGTCAAACTAGTCGTTATCCTAACGGCTAGTTGAGCCATTTCTACATCTATTTATACTTAATGAGTTGATCTGATCTCTCACATAGTCCTGATGATGAACCACACTAGTTGATTCGAAACGCGTCGACCTCGTTTTATTTCATGTGATTATTACCGAAAAAATTCTACTAATTTATATGATGGATCACAGAAACTTAGATTCCATAAAGTTATTATGGTTAATCAATACAAAATTATATATATATATATATAATTTTCTATTTATTTATTATAAAAAATATTTTTATTTAAAAAAATAAAAAAATAACCTTTATCAAACTTATATATAAAAAAAATTAATAATAAATATTATAAACTCTTAATTTTTTTTTAATAAAATTTTTAAGTATTCTAGCTTATACATGTTGAAACATTATGCAAAAACTTTCCTCAAGAAGTGAGGTTACTTAAGTCAGAATGATCGTTCAAGTTAGAGTTGTCTTGAGTATTTTAAAATTGGCTCCTCTTATATTTAATAATTTAAATTTAAATTTTATTTATTTAAATTGGGTTTTGTTATATTTAATAATTCAAATTTATATTTTATTTATTTGATATAAAGGGAAAAAATAAAATTTTGATTTTATTATATTATTTAATAAAAACTAGTTTTTATTAATAACAATTTAGTTTTTTAAAGGCTTTTGAAGAGCTTTTGGTTTTTTCTTTTCGTGTCTTTTTGTTGCACTGTATTTTTAACAATAAAGCGACACTTGCACACTTTACCTTCATAAATAGAGCAACATCACATTGGTTTCAACTCTGTAAGTGCGGCAATCTTAGAAAAATTCAAATAATTAGGGTTTTGTTCTGTAGGTCTGAATTTTTTTGCCGCTTGTTGTTTTTTTTTTGAGTATGTGCTCATTAGAAAAAAGTCAACCTTAGCTTGAATTTTTGTTTGTTGGAGTGTTTTTTTGAAAAAGTTCTTATTCATTTCCATTGAATATTGCTTTTCAAAAAGGAAAAATCTTGTATTGATGTTCATTGGTAAAGCATTTTTTAGCTTGGATTTTAAGCAAAGGAAGTTGCACTTTTCAAAAAAAATATTTGATTTGCATTTAAAAAATGGTTCATGTTTCTTGTTTTGAATGTTTCACTTGTTTCTTTACTTGAAACCGTTATACATATGATTCCTTAAATTGAAGACATTATAATTTCATATTCGATGTATTAGTTTGGAATTGAGTTATTATACTATTTAGTCATTAGACATGTAACATTTTCATCAAAATTCCATGTAATAAAAGTTAATAAAGGAAAAATAATACCCAAGGTCACGAGACACATATTCCAAGCTAAATGTTGGGAAAAACATCTTAGTGTGGGTGTTCATATGGTTTATTAATGGATATGGAAATTGGCAAAGGCAATGACTAAGGTTTTGGAAAGACAAAGTGGCATTTATTGACATTTATTTATGAAAATAATGAAAATAGGAGAAAATGAAGGTGAAAGGTCACAGGTTCCATTTGAGGAGGAAAATGAAGGAAAATAATGGAGAATTGAAGAAATTAGAGGCCTCATTAATAAAAAGGCTTATGAGGATCAGTTCACAGAATTTTGTCAGGTCAGTTTTGGAGCTCTCATTCTATTTTTTTTTTCTCTCTCTCTCATACTCTTGGACACTTAGAGTTTCTTGGAGCACTCTTGGAGAGTGTGGAATATTTGGAATTTTGGAGCAAGAAAGAAAAGGAAGAGCTCAAAAGTGTAAGAGTACATTCGGATTAGCAGCTACAATAAGTTTTTCTTGCAGGTATCAAGTTGCATGTATGATTTCCTCACTATTTTTGGCATGCATGGCATATGCATGTGGTTATTGATTTATGATTTGTCATTGGCATGGAGGATTACTTGGATTTACAGTGGTTTTTCCTAGCCTTTTCATTTCATGGATAGCCATGGTGGGTTTTAATTTTTTTTTCTGGTTGGTTTTCTTGTGCCTTTGGTTGTGGGTTGAGTTATTAGTTCCTAGAAGCTTGGTTGGAAAAATGTTATGGAAACCATGTAACAACTTGGGTTAAGTTACTAATCCTGGAATCCTTGGTTGGACACATTCTCTGGAAGCCCTTGGTGGGTTGAGTTACTAGTCCCGAAAGTCCTGGTTGGACAAACACTCTAGAATCTTGACTACAGTTGTGGGTTGAGTTACTAGTCTTGGAAGCTCTGGTTGGAACAAACACTCTAGAGCCCTGGACATCTTGGGTAGAGACCAATCTGGTGATGGTTAGTGATGTCTGACCGTGAGGTGGAATCATTGGATGAGGGTTGAGGTAATTTGGCCTCTGGAAGCCTTGGTTTGGTTTTTTATTGTTTTTTTTTATGAGATCCCACATTCATGCTTAGAATATGGAAAGGGGGTGACTGATGTTGATTTTTTGTAGCATCAGAAAGTGATCTAATTCTCATATTAGTGAGGAGGCTTAGACATCAGTACCAAATAACCCATAAAGCATTTGTGGAAATTCCACTCGATTCATGTTTTATCAAAATAATTAATTATTTTAATGGAGACCCTGAGTCCAAACTTAGGGAAATTAAATAATTAATGGGTATTAATAAAATTGAGTGTGAATCTTCTAGAGAACAAAGACCAAGTCAAGTGTTAATATTAGCCATTGATTAGACTTCTAATCTGGGTCATTGATTCAACAATGAGAATATCATAAAAGAAGGCTTGAGGTTAATTTGGAAAGCAAGTCGGGCAAACATTCAACAACTCGAGGGAAGTCAATTCTAAAGGAAGAGAATTCAATTTCAGAGGGAGATTTGTAGGGCGGAGGAAGCATAGGGCATCAACAGTGTTAGGGTTCAAGGGAAGAAGGACACAAAAGGGCAAAGAGGCATCACTTAGGAGTAGCGCAAAGGCCTCACATAATAGTGACATAGTCTCATGCCGGCTCTGCCCAGAGAGGTATGCAGGAGTGAAGCAGAGTGACATAGGGATGGCTAGTGATTTTGTCAAGCATCGGGAATTCTTCAGAGGTCCAGGGAAAATTTATCTCAAGTGTATCTCAAGTAGTTTCTTAATTATTTTCTGCCAGTCTTTTCTTGTAAAGAATTCTTGCTGAATATTAATATATAAACCCTCATTTACCGCACCGATTTTCCCACATTGGTTTTTTCCAAGGACGATTGTCCAAAAATAATTATGTCATCATGATTGGTTCTTGTGCTTGCATTTTACTGTTATTTTCTCTATATGAACTTGAGTGATAATTGCAGTAGTGTTTATTTCGTAATTTACTGTAAGGGTTTTTGTAAATAACTTATTATGGAAATAAGTAGGAAAAATAAATCTATAACTATAGTAGACATTCATAATTGAAATTTTCTTAACTAACTGAAGAGATATTTGTCTTGGCCATGTCTATGGTCGGGTGGTACGTGGAAGTCTCAGACTTTGTTGCATTTTGCTTATGGAAATAAGAGCTATTTTCCTCTTGTATAAAATTGATCGGTAAATATGCTTGTTATTATGTGTCTTATATGGTTTTTATATACTTTTCATTTATGTTGGTTATATGTTGGTTATGAATGTGTTTTATGATAGTGATGATGTATGGATCTCATCGAGTTTTGACTTGTAAATGAATGAATGATGAATCTATGACCTAATAGAGAATGATTTATCTAATGTGATGGGGAAACAATGCTTCTTAGTGATTCTCAGATAAGTATGAGACCCTTATGCTCAGATCTATTATTTAAACATGTAGATTACATATTTGTGACATGTTTGATGAAATGTTTGTCATGGCTAGTAAGGGTCCAATCAAGTCCTTGTTCAAGTAATTGTGTTTACATTGTTATTCCGATGTTATATTACATTTCTATAAGTTTCATGGATTTATGGGCAATGGCATGAGCCCTGGGCCTGAAAAAGTGGCACAAAAATCAAGGTCGCAGGCTCAGAACTACCAAGAAAAGTCCCCAGACGCATGCATGCCCATGTTATTGGAGTAACTAGAGGTTTCGAGTCTCACTATTTCCCATATCAAGGGAGTGAATAAAAGGTCAATTTGTCTCAGGGGATAGCCTCCTGGAAGGTTTGGATGGCTCCTGGCTGTCCTGTAGTAGGTGCAGAAGGTATGTGTTGTTGTGTGGCATCGATTCCGCTTCCTTAATTGACACATAGGGAGTTGAATCATATCATAGTAACTCTTTGTCACATGTTTACCTCGGGTTTCCAATTACTTGGGTAGATGTGGGAGGAGGGTGTTACAGAGTGGTATTAGAGCATGGTTCACCCCTCAGACTAGATGTGCGATGTGTTGGTCATGCATTCATGTCAGCTGCATATGTGTTCCTTGTGCTTGTTGCATAAGCGTGGTGTTGGTCATGGTTGCAGTAATGTCCCCATGTGAAGGTTGATGGGGTTGTTGTGGAATGTGTTGTCATGAGCGTATGACTGGTTATGTGTTATTTATACATGTCAAGTGCTTACGTATTTTCAGTGTACATTGGTATGGTTGTTGTTGTCATGAATGAGGTCATGGTATATGATTGATATGGTCGTGCATTGATGATTGTCCTATGGTTAGAATGATGTTTATATGTTGTTTTATCTATATGCTATATAATTACATGTTGTTATGATTATGTGTATACATATATTACACTGATTGGTTGATCTTGCAAGAGATATCCTCCCTGAATTGTGCTAAGGTACATTGTTTTGTTTATGATTTGGTTTAGCTAACATAGTATGCCTTGCAGGAAAGAAACCAAAATGACTAGAAAGATGGTAGAATACAAAGATTCCCCCTATGAATCAAACAAACAACATGGTTTTGGGCACTCTTCTGACTTAGCAAACACATTGAGGAGTTTGAAGGAATAAATAATGAGTTGCAAAGAAGATAATTGTAGAATCATACAGGCACCGGAATAACAAGCAGAGGTCAATGTGGTAATTCTTTAGAGTTTTTCAGAATTGCAAAAACAAGGACCACTTCGGATCAACTATGGACAAGAGGATGGGAATAATGGGGCATATGGTAGTAGGTCTCATGGTGGTCACAGGTTCGATAGATATGACACGATCAGAGATGGCAGGTTCCTAGATACTCTGGATAGGAGAGGTGATAGACATAAGTACTATTCTAGTTATGATTTTGACAGGCACTATGATCATCATCATTATCATCCTTACAAGAGGAGTGACAGGGGATATTTTCCTGATGAGTTTAAAAAAGAAAAGCCACCTACATTTTATGGGGAAATGAAGAAATCACAGGATGCATAAGCATGGTTGCTTTAAATGAATAATTTCATCAGGTTAGATGATTAC
Source organism: Pinus albicaulis (assembly GCA_034641835.2). NCBI lineage: Eukaryota > Viridiplantae > Streptophyta > Pinopsida > Pinales > Pinaceae > Pinus > Pinus albicaulis. The sequence continues at coordinate 1,482,953,092 of CM076575.1, forward strand.
TCAGAGAACATGAAGGCCAAGATAGCTACATTAAGTCTTAAAGGTAAAGCAGACATTTGGTCGGAAGATGTAAAGAATGCCAAGGATATTTATGAGGATAAATTGACTTGGATTGAATTCGAGAGACTATTCTAGAAGAAGTATCTATTGGAGAGATACTATGACGACAAGGCAAAATATTTTTATGAGATAAAGATGGGATATATGACCGATGAGGAGTACACTAGCATATTTTTGGAGTTGTTGAGATATATGCCTTACCTCAAGGAGGAGAAGGCCAAGATTCATATATTCATCAGTGGGTTTTTGATATCATTCAAAGACATGATTGATTTTGATGAGTTTAGAACATTGGAGGAGGAAGCTAAAGCATTGTTACAAGCAATCAAATGGAAAATCTAAGACTAAGCCAAATTGGAAAGGTAATGAAAAGAGTAAAGTAAAATGGGGCAAGAAGCGATCAAGGCCTTAGGGTACAGGTAATAAAGACAATGCAACACCATCTAAGAAGTTCAATTCATTTAACAGAGGGCAGGGACTTCTATTTGAGGAGAAGAATAAGGACGAAGGCTGGAAGCTTTTGTAGTGTTGGACTTGTGGAGGAGAGCATCACATGAGAGATCGTCCACAACATCAGGGTGGTATACCACAGATCTATAGTGCTCAGGAGGCATAGACAGTGGGAGATGTTGGACATAGGATTCCCAGGATCTATGCAGAGATGGATAATCGGTATGCAGATCACCAGGCGTCTATTATAAAGATGGACAATAAGATTTTTGATCAAGTTGTTTCTATTTTGATTGACCCTGGATCTAATTATATTTATGTTAATCCTGACTTGGTGGATAAGTATTGTGGTTTGAATAAAGAAGTGCATGCAGAATATTTGTTACTGCAGTTGGCTACAGATACCAAGAAGAGAGTTCATCATTGGGTAAATAGATTGTGCATTTGAATTGAATAGTATGCCTACATCAGCACTTTTGAATGTATTTTCATTGGGATCATATAGTACGCTTTTGGGTATGGATTGGATGTATCTACACAGTACCAAGGTGGATTGTTATGACAAGGCTATTGAGTGCTTTGATGAAAATGGGTAACAAAGAGTCTTACAGGGTAAGAAGAAAGCAACATCGGCAAGAATGGTTACAGATATGCAGGCCAAGCGTAGTCGTAGGAAAGGGTGTTTGTTATTTGTAGTGCACAATTCTAGTGACAAAGGTTAGGAAGTTGAGGATATAGATGTTTTGACCAGGTACCATTTATACAACAGTTTCAGGATGTATTTCCTGTAGATATTTCATAGTTTCCACCTCACAGTGAAGTAGAAATTTCTATTGAGTTGGTACCAGGGGCATCTCCAACATCTACGACACCTTAAAAGATGAGCACACCAGAGTTGGTAGATTTAAAGTTGCAGTTGAAGGTAATGCTAGAAAAGGGATATATTAGGCCAATTGTATCGCCATGGGGTGCACCGATATTGTTTGTAAAGAAGAAGGATGATACTCTCAGGCTATGCATTGATTACATAATTTTGAACAAGGTGACCATCAAGAATAGGTATTTTTTGTCGACGATTGATGATTTGTTTGATCAGTTGAAGGGAGAAACAATGTTCTCGAATATTGATCTGAGATCCAGATATCATCAAGTACACATTAAAGAAGAATACATCTACAAGGTAACTTTCTGGACCAGGTATGACCATTATGAGTTTTTTGTAGTTCCTTTCGATTTGACTAATTCTCCAGCTAATTTTATGTGCTTGTTGAATAGTGCATTGCGTCCTTGTCTGGACAAGTTTTTTATTGTGTTCATTGATGATATATTGGTATATTTAAAAAATGAAGAAGAGCATGTCGAACATTTAGAAACAATGTTGAGATTGCTAATAGAGCATCAGTTGTATGCTAAGATTAGAAAATGAAATTTCTTTTAGATAGATGTACATTACTTGGGACATGTGGTTTCCAAGGGAAGGCATAGAAGTAGATCCAAAAAAGGTAAGAGTTATCATGGAGTGGGAAACTCCTAGGAATGTCGATGAGGTAAGATCATTTATGGTGTTATTATTTTATTACAGGAGGTTCATTAGGAACTTCTCACATATTGCTTATCATATCACATCATTGCAAAGGAAAGGTAAGATATTTGAATGGAAAGAGGAATGTGCAGCCAACTTTGAGAAATTGAAGCAGTTGTTGACACATTCTCCAATGTTAAAGATCACAGATCTAGACAAAGAGTTTGTGGTATCTATAGATGCTTGCAAGAGAGGAATTGGTGGAGTTATTATGTAGTCAGGACAAGTAGTATGCTTTGAATCACGGAAATTGAATGAGAATGAACATAAGTATCCAACACATGATCTTGATCTGGCAGCGATCATCCATGCATAGAAGATGTGGAGGCACTATCTTATTGGAAGGAGGTTTTTACTGATGAGTGGTCACAACGGCTTGAGATATTTGTTTGACCAGTCGAATATGAATGCCAGACAAGCTAGATGGTTGGCCATGTTCAGTGAGTTTGAATTTGAGATTAGGTATATTAAAGACAAAGAGAACAGGGTTGCAGATGATCTTAATAAGCAGATACAGGTGAATCATATCGCAGTTATGAGTTCTTATGGGACAAATCTACAGGATAGGATCTTGCAGGAAGGTCAGAAGGATGTAAGGTATATGAAACTTAGGCATAGTTTGCAGCAAAATACAAGTACAGGTATAGGTAGTGGTACAATTACAAGTACATGTACAAGTATAAGTACATGTACATGTATAACTACATGTACAGGCACAACTACATGTACAGGCACAACTACATGTACATGTACAATTACAAGTAGTGGTACAGGTATAGGTGCATGAGCACAGGATGTGGACTATTGTCTCACAGTAGATGGCTTGATCAAGTTTAGAGATAGGATATATGTGCCAGACAAAAGTGAACACGAGAAAGTGATCTTGAGGGAGTTTCATGTGAAACCATATTCAGGTCACCCAACCTATCAGAAGACACTGACAACGGTAACGAAGTTTTACATTTGGCCGAATTTGGAGAGAGACGTAGCAGAGTTTGTGGCTAGGTGCTTGGACTGTCAACATGTCAAGGCAGAGTGTAAGAATCCGAGTGGACTACTATATATGATTATGATTCCAGAGTGGAAATGGGAGGTCACTACCATGGACTTTATCACAGGTTTACTAAGGACATATAGAAAACATGATTCCATCATGGTTGTGGTAGATAGGTTGAAAATGGTAGTGCATGTCGTCATGAGGGATGTGGTCAGATTGCATGGTGTTCTGCAGAATATTGTTTCAGACAGGGATGTGAAGTTCACATCCAAGTTTTGGAAGGAGTTGTTTGCAGGTTTGAGCACAAGGTTGGCCTTCACAAGGTTTTGATTTGTTGGTGGAATTACTGATTTACCTTTGTTGTTTAATTGATTTACCTTAATGATTTACCTTAATGATTTACCTTTGTTGTTTAATTGATTAAGAGGGCTCACTCTTAATGATTTACCTTTGTTGTTTAATTGATTTTAAGCTAGTTAATAAGTACAGAATTGATTTGGTTTTGATTTGTTGGTGGAATTACTGATTTAGATGGATAGATGTATGTTTATTTTCCATTGGGCTTTGGAGTCAAAATATCAAGAAAACATGACATAATAAAATTCTAAAGGAAGTGTTCACAGGGCTAGGTAGCTGAGAAAAATCATATCTTTAAAGGTTGAATGGTGAAGTGGTTTTCAATCGGGATCAAGGAGCATTTAAGGATTACTTAAACTGGATAATGAAGGAAGGTGAAAGAGGTCAATTGAGATGGGAGAGCAATTAAGGATTCTCAGATCTAGATATCAGAAGAAAACATTAAAATGAATTACAGTTCAGAACATAGTGTACTTAAACAAATTCTACAATAATATTCCTATTATAATATTCAAATTTGGAAAACATGCAAGTTTATGGAATACTTAAGGAAAAACACGAACAATTGAAATATAATTCATTGAAGTGGCTCAACACATGAATCCTATAATGCAATGCCTTTATTACTTGTCCTGTCTGTTGACTTGAAAATGGTACAATAAACCCTCAGGTATTTAAATAAATTACAACTATAGAAATGTTTAGTAATCCACACTCAATACTTTGAATTGATGAAGTATTTATATGAAACTTAATACAAAATATTCTATGTAACTAACCATGATTTATTCTAAGAAATAAAATATTTGTATGCAAAAAGGTAGTGACACTTTTCTAATTAACTAAAAGTTGTCCATGTTTTATTTGATTGATGTTTGCTTCTTTGATATTTTATTGTCTTATCTCTCACGCTACTTGTTATCTGACTTTCCTTTTAACTCTTGGTAAATCATGCCACCTGGAATCTTTATTTTCATGATCCTGTGGTAAATTGTATCTTTCTTTTATGTCTTTAGTAAAAGTGGATTTTACTAAAAGACATGTTTAATCTTCATCAAAAGTAAAAATGTGTTATGGAGAGCGCTTTATATGGATCTGTTGTTGCTGATGTAAATATTTTATCCTTGGTAACCATTACTGTATTTCTTTCTGCTCCATTGTTGTACACAATCTTCTGCTGAATAAAACTTTTGAATACATTTCCTGTGAGTCTTGGAGCAAACAAGTTTTGGAACTAGTATTAAAATTGTTTGTCCAATCTCCTGGCATTGCTAATCACCTGCAAAAATAAAACAATTATTAATGAAAACATCGGTTTGCAGGGAGGTGATAATGGCTTTAGGGAACATAGAGGTCTATGGGAGGAGTCTGGGCTGTGGAGGTTTCAATTCTGTTTGGGAAATGGATTTTCATTGTTCGCAATTCAAATTCGTAATTCAAAGAGAGATAGGATAATTACGGTAAAACAGGGTTTTTGAAACTTAAATGGTTACTTATCGCACAATGTAGGGTGAACAGGTTTATCACATTGGCGTGGGGATTCATCACAGTGGTTTATTGCATAGTAGAAGGGTGGTTTATCGCACAGTGCAGGAGGCAGACCGGTGGTTTATCGTACATCGCAAAGGGGTTTGGCAGTTTTGTATGAGGGAGTGTGATATGACTTGGGATCGCCACATGGCAGGGGAATGGGGGTGTGAAACCACCCATTTCGCACCCCCCCTCGACATTAATCATTTGACTGTCGGGGGATGCGAAATAGAATGTGGACGATTGGATAAGATCTAAGGTGATCGGGAAAAAGTTAGGAGTGGCGGGTTTTTAAAGGTGGGATCGAGAACTAAATCTGTTGAGGCTTCAGTAATATGTTAAGTGGAAATATTTTAAATGGGGGAGGGATAAAAATAATATAAACTATATGCTAAATAGCATAAGGCCCTCGGGATATACATATGAAAATAGGGTTTTAATATAAAAGGGGTCGGGAAAACATGTGAATGGGTTAGGAAATATATCAAATGGGAGCTTTATAATGTAAGTGGGACCCAGGATTTTAATAAAATGGGGGGATTAATGTAAATATAAAAACTATAAGTTAAAAATGATAAACGGGGGTGAAAAATACGAAAGCGGGATGTTTAGAAATACACTAGGCGAGGGGTTTAAAATGATATCGGGGAGGGTAAATGAAATGGGGCCCGATGTGTAATAATTGCTCAAAACTATAAAAAAGTGGGTTTTTGCAGGCTTTATTTGAATAATGTGGTATTAGTAACGGGGAAGGGATTTTAGTGATGGGAATGGGTTTTTAGCTAGGGAAAGGGGTTTTAGAAAGGGGAAAGGGTTATTTTTACAAGGGGAAATGAATTCCAATGGGGAAAAAGGGATTTCAGGATAATTAGAAAGACATTAGTGATGAGAGATGAACCAATTGATGCTTTCCATTACTTTTGAAAGTAATCTACCTACCCTTTTTTATCCTAACATTTTTATTTCCTTTATTGGGTGCATTTGAGCTTGTTGACCCTTTTATTTTCTTTTGATAAGCAAACTAACCTACTTCTAACATTATAACTTCCAATGGCTTAGATTAAACTGATGAGTTCATTTTTATTCTCTACCTAACTACTAATATGCCAAGATTAAATGGTTTGGCCAGATATTTATTCATTATCTATCATGACATGAAATTTAAAAGCATGAATGAATCTAGATTAAACTGTTTGATCATCATGAATTGTGGCATTTTGGACAAGCTACACACAATTATTATTGGAAAAAGTAAAGTAACTAAAGGTAGTTGCATTTGCATGTCCAACACTTTCAGGATCTATTTTCGTTTCTTTTTGCGGGGTTCATACTTTGTATCCTTTTTTAATCTTCTTTCTTTTGGTACTTTTATTTTTCTTTTAGGACATACCCTCTTCTTATTTTTCAATATGGGAAAACATTTTCAGAAAGCAAAGGTATGTACAATATTACATGATTAAAAATGGCCAATTCAAAATTATGATCCCTATTATTATAGAACCCTAATATCTTCAATGAAATATGTTTGAACTCTAAGACTCCTTTCTTAAGCTGCTCACTGGAATATCTTGTTCACCAACAATTAAAATCAAAACTAATGGTCTTCCTTTATTTTCGGTGGTTTAAAATTGGTTCACCTTCCCATGCATGAGATTTTTCATTATGGTAAATATCTTAGACCGGAGCATGCACCCTGTTGTAGTGATGATGAACTTCAGTTGGCTGCGGAGTTTCAGATGGTATGCTACAGGTGGTTGGAGATGAGCGGAGCTAGAACTGGCAGTCACTTCCACTGTTTCTTTATTACAGGCATAAATTTCCGGCAGCGTCCATGCGTGATCAAAACAAACGGTCATCGCATTAAAACTACAGATCCACGATCTTTATTAACACATAGCACGTACTTTGACATGTGGATGAAATGACTTAGCTGACAGAGAGAACAAACAACGATAGGCTTTTAAAAACTGTGGATTTACACCTAGCGTTCACCACGTATAACCACGACTTCAACTTAACATCACTCAATGTAAACCTTTCCTATCACGTGACCTAACTCATGATAAAAGGTTTTTAAAAACCATAGTCAATAATGGGAACATGTGGCTTAACACAAAAATAGATGCACTTTTTTTTTCTTTTTCTTTTTTTTTAAATGGGAAGTTACTGGAATTTCTGGTAGCATCGGGTTAAAGAAAAACAAACACCAAACATAATTAAAACAGATTGTCCGAAAAGGACTAAAATAGACGCTACCGAAAATTTCGGTAGCATTCTATTTTTTTTTTAAATTTACAAATTATATCCTAAAAAAAAAAAAAAAAATAGACTCATGACTTAGCATAGAACCGTGCTAACTCTCCCATTAGTTGGAGTGATCCAGTTAACAGGGTGTTGATTGGATGGGACATGTTGGCAGAAATGAAACAGGAAATGCAGGTAATCAAGAAGAATATAAAAGCGGCACAAGATAGGTAGAAGAGCTATGAAGATTAGAATAGTTTGTTTGAGTTTCAGGTTGGGGAATAGGTGTACTTGCGCATCAAGCGCAAGAAGAGCTCCTTGTGGATTGGATCACGTGCCAAGATGACACCTCGATGTTGTCGACCTTTTAGGATTCTTGAGAGGATTGGACCAGTAACCTATCGACTTGCACTGCCTTCAACAATGAAATTCCATAATGTTTTCCATGTGTCATTGCTGAAAAAGTATGTTAAATATGTTGATCATGTGGCTGAATCCTTTGTATTAAAGGTGGATCCAGAAGGAGAATTCTAGTCGGAACCTCAATGTATTTTGCAAAGAAATATGCTCATGATCCGGAACAGAGAAATCAAGTAGGTTAAAGTGTCATGTAAGCACTTTGGTCCCAATGAAGCTACATGGGAGATGGAAGATCAGATGTGGGCTATGTATTCTTCCTTATTCATTGGTTGAGAAAATGTTTGGTATCTTTTTTGGTATATGTTACTATGATGTTTTGGTATATGTACATATAGTATATGGATTTAAATAACGCCATGAGTTATGTTATAAAGCTCTATGAAGCAGTGTGGGTGTCATGTCATTATGATGTTATATTTTTCATATTTTCATGTTGGTTTGCTTCTTAGCAGGTTGATCATTATAAATACTGCAACGAGCTAAGTTATAAAGCTCCATAGGCAGTATGTTGTGCTTACAATAGCATTGTTGGTTGTAGGTATCTTTGAACACAAAAGGAAAGTGTTCCCCCAAGGGGGAGGGTTCGATAACAACCCTGGTGAAAATTCCATCTCATAAAAGTTAAAAAAGGAAATATAATAACCAAGGTCATGAGACACGTAGTTCAAGCTAAATTTTGGGAAAAAAATCCTAGTGTGAGTGTTCATATGGTTTATTAATGGCTATGGAAATTGGAAAAGGAAATGGCTAAGGCTTTGAAAAGACAAAGTGAGATTTTTTGGCATTTATTTATTAAATTATGGAAAATAGGAGAAAACGAAGGTGAAAGGTCACCGATTGCATGTGAGGATGAAAATGAGGGAAAATAATGAAAAATTGAAGAAATTAGATGCCTCATTAATAAAAAGGCTTATGAGGATCATTTCACACAATTTTGTCAGTTTAGTTTTGGATCTCTCATTCTATTCTCTCTCTCTCTCATACTCTTGGACAGTTAGAGTTTCTTGGAGCACTCTTGGAGAGTGTGGAATACTTGGATTTTTGGAGCAAGAAGGAAAAAGAAGAGCAGGAAAGTGAAAGAGGACATCAGGATCAGTAGCTACAATGGGTTTTCCTTGTAGTTACTAAGTTACATGTATGATTTCCTCACTAGTTTTGGAATGCATGGAATATGCATGGAGGATTTCTTGGATTGACAGTGATTTTTCCTAGCCTTGTCATTTCCTAGATAGCCATGGTGTTGTGGATTTTAATTTTATTTTCTGTTTGGTTTTCTTGTGCCTTTGGTTGTGGGTTGATTTATTAGTTCCTGGAAGCCTTGGTTGGAAAAATTCTCTAGAATCCCTGTGACAGATTGGGTTGCGTTACTAGTCCTGGAAGCCTTGGTTGGACAAACGCTTTGGAAGCCCTTGGTGGGTTGAGTTACTAGTCCTGGAAGCCCTGTGTGGAAAAAATCTCTAGAAGCCCGACGATAGCTGTGGGTTGAGTTACTAGTCCCAGAAGCTCTGGTTGGAACAAACACTCTGGATCTTTGGACAACTTGGGTAGAGACCAATCTGATGATGGTTAGTGATGTTCGACCGTGAGGTGGAATCACTGGATGAGGTTTGAGGTAGTTTTTCCTCTGGAATCCATGGTTTGGTTTTTTATTGTCGATTTTTATGAGATCCGACATTCATTCTTGGAATATGGCATGGGGGTGACTAGTTGAAGAGAGATTTGGCTCAGCCATGTTTATGGTCGAGTGGTACGTGGAAGTCCTAGACTTGGTTTCATTTTGATTATGGAAATAAGAGATCTTTTCCTCTTGTATTAATGGGTACATATGCTTCTTATTATGTGGCTTATATGGTTGTTCTATACATGTAATTTCTGTTGGTTATATGATGGTTATGAATGTGTTTTATGATAGTGATGATGTATGGATCTCATCATGTTTTGACTTGTAAATGAATGAAAATGAATCTATGACATAATATAGGATAATGCAACTAATGTGATGAGGCGAAAATGCTTCTTAGCTATTCTCCGATAAGTATGAGACCCCTATGCTCATATTTGTTGTTTAAACCTGTAGATTACATATTTGTGACATGTTTGACGAAATTCCTATCATGGCTAGTAGGTGTCCAGTCAAGTCCTTGTTCAAGTGACTGTGTTTACATTGTTATTTCATTGTTAGCTTTCATTTCTGGAAGTGTCATGGATTTCTCGATAGTGGCCTGAGACCCGAGCCTCAAAAACTGGCACAAAAATCGGGGTCAGGGCTCATAACTACCTGGAAAATTCTCCAGTCACATGCATACACATGTTGTGGGAGTGATTGGAGGTTTCTAGTCTCACTCTTTCCCATATCAAGGGAGCGACTGGGGGATTGATGCACTAAAATATTAGTTTGTCTTAGGGGCTAGCATCCTGGAAGGTTTGGATGGCTCCTGGGTGTCTTGTAGCAGTTGAAGAAGGTCTGTGTTGTTGTGTGTCATCGATTCCACTTCCTTAACTTACACAAAGGGAGTTGAATCATATCATAGTAACTCTTCATCACATGTATACCCCTGTTGGCTGGTTATTTGGGAATATGTGGGAGGAGGGTGTTACAATACACATTCAATTACCTTTAATGAAAAGTGAAACAATAAAATCAATAACAATATTTAAAGCATTAATCAATCACAACATATTTAGTGTGAGTCTAGGTTATATGACGTGTTTTAGCATCTATAAACATAGGAGTTATCGTTAATTGTTTGTGTTGCATTCTGTGGGTGGTCGATATTCCACATATGAAGAGTATATTGAATGCTTCCCATCATATAGTTACACATTAGACAACGCTATTACAGACTGAGATTCCACATACCCTCGAGTATATTAGAAGACCCCATGTAGGTTGCAAAACAACCATAGGTAATTGAGTCAATCACTTACTTGTTTGTGATACACTGAACACAACATTCAGGGAGATTGTCTGCACGTACTTAACAATCTATTGAAGTTCACAACAACTCGGTAACCTTTTATACCTAGTATCCCATTTTTACAGCTTTTTTTTATTTTGATTGATACCCATTGTGAATTTAATCATCATACATTGTTAAAAATTTTAACTAAATTTCACTTTTTAGTAGACCTAGGGTTGAATATGATGGCAACAGTTCCGGAATTTACCAACCAAGGAACCCATCTTAAGGGGGATCCTAGTACCTTTCCTTGATTTGGACATGTTGGTCCTCCTTACATGGCTACATCGTCTCTTCCTAGATTCGCGATAGATTTAGCGGTATGGTTGTTTTCAACCTCATTGGTTTCAAATACCTAAGTTGCTACACCTCAACCGGATATTTCTCCTCAACCTCAACCTGATACTTCTTTGGACACACACACACACACATATGGAAGTGTTTAAAGATATATTTCATATATGTGTAGCTTCAGTATATGACTTTTGTATATGTGCAACTTCTATAACATAGATACAGAGGCATGCATATGCAGAAGATGGCTTCCATATCTATATGCATATATAGAAGTTTTGCATATACGAAGGTCATCTTCTGTATATGCACACTTCCATGTATATACACATAGATTTAAAATAGTACATATATAAAATTCACACTTATGTGGAAGCCATTTTCCATATCTATGTGCATATATAGACGTTGGACATATACGAAAGCCATCTTACGTATATGTGTAGCTTATGTATATGTGAAACTTTTGTATATGCGCTAGTGCATATACAAAATTCGAATTTACCCATATGTTTTCACATATCTATGCACATACACATAATCCATATTACTTAGACTCTTCCATATGTGTAATTACCCGTCACTCTAGGTTACCCGAATATAAGAAATCAGACTTTTGTATATGCACTTGCATATCTATGTGCATATACAAAATTTGCACATATATTGAATGTTCATATTGACTCCCAATTCTTATATACAAACACATATTGAAGTTCATGTATATGAAAGCCAACATTTGTATATGTGGAACATTTGTAATTGCACACAAATATAAAAGCATGCATAGCTAGAAGTCACGAATGTAGAAGTGGAAGCACATATAGGAAAATATTTATAAAAAATTATTGTCATATTTTTCATTCTCCTAATACTTCAAAATTTTATAGGTATTCTAAAAATGGGAAAGTGAAATGAAATTATGAAGTTGGACAATGAAGACCCACAAGAGATAGAAATTTTTGTTAAATATCTAACATAGACAGAAATTGAAGGGGATCAAATTTCTATCATTCATTATAGTCGATTGGTGTAATGCCCCGTAATAAAAATAAAAATAATAATAAATAATATAATATAATATTAATATACAAGTACATCGCGGGTGTGGGGGCGGAAATTGGTGTAGTTAAGAAAAACGTATCTTGAAATGGAGGGAAGCAGTGCGAAGTTTGGCGAATACCCTAGGACTCGATTCTCTGGTTCTTTGGCTGTTGCGGCGGCGGACCACTCTGGTCATGATACTAAGGCGCCGAATCCCATCTGTGGGCTTGGTTTCTGCTATCTGGCGGCAGAGCGCACCCCCCCACCCGAGCTCATAGACCCCCGACACTATTTGGCAGCGGCGTGTTTCCACATTCGTCGGATTTCGGACCAGGGTTTCGGATGTGCACAGTTTCGGGGCAGAAGCTGGTCGCTACGATTCCATGAATTAACTGGTTTAGAGGCCTATTCTACTCTGCTTTGGGGATCTCGGCTGCAGGCTTCTATTGAATCACCATCCCCGCTGTTGGTGCCAGAAGGAAAAGGGAGCCGCGTTTTCACCACTGTAAAAGAAACTCGGATTCTACAATGGCAACACCTAGCTGCTGAAGCCATCATGGCCTTCGCTTCGACCCTGTTCAGCAAAGCTACCGTTGCAGGCTACATGGCATCTCCTGAATACTCTGAGATCTGCATTGCCGTTGTTCCTTGCGGTCTCTCTCTTTCATCTCCATATTGGCTGCAGGTCTCTTCTCTCCAGGATGTTGCCACCTCCGCTCAGGAGGACTGGCTTGGGGTCTCTTCGGTCTCGTGCTGCCTTGCGTTGGAACACGGGAATCACGACATTGATGGGCTTCGGCAAGGCGCTAACGCTAAAGCATTTTCGACGGAGGTTCCGTCTCTTAAGCCCTTCAGAGGTCGGGCTAAACCACAGCAAAAATTTTACCTTGTTTCTTTCCAGATCCAAATTTTGCTATTATCTGGCAAAACCTTATTGCAATGGGTCTGTTCTTCAGATCTGGTGCAGAATCTGAAGCTTATTCTGGAACGGCGGACTGGGATACCCTCGGGCCTTCAGCGATTTACTTACCAAGGTAAACAACTTGAAGACCTTCTTCCCCTCTCTACTTACAGTATTTCCAGAAACAACTCTTTAGTGTTAACCCTTCGTTTGAGAGGAGGTGCAGCGGGACAATCATCCTCTGCTCCTTTCTCCTACAAAGATGCAGTACACTCTGAGAACCCCAAACCCCCGGAAGCCCTTAAACCCAAGCCTTTTCTGGTTGACAAGACAGAGGAAGTTCCCTCTGTTGACTTTACCCATGAAGGTCTTGCAATCCAACTTCAAGATTTTGCAGAAAGAGCAATCATTTACAGATTTAACGGATTGTGGCCGCGATCTCAGGATCTCCATGCATGGATCCATGCAAACTGGACTCATCATTGTAAGATCAGTTTCTGTTCAAAAGGATACTTCATTGTTTTATTTGATGACAGTAAGCATTATGAAAAGGCTTTAGAAGAAGGCCCTTGGTTCATGGGAACGGTAGGGCTCTTCTTGACTCCTTGGTTCCCAGATTTTGATCCAGCAACTGCAGTCATTACCAGGACACCTGTTTGGATCAGGCTTCCAAAATTACCTGCCCACTTATGGCATACTGCAATCTATAAAGCTATAGGTAATACCTTGGGCAGTTTCATTATGGCAGATTACTGGCGGGAAAATAAAGGTCTCTACACATATGCCAGAATATGTGCGGAGTTATATTTAAGCAAAGGACTTCCAAACCAAATCAATCTCAAGATTAACGACTTTGTCTGGACCCAGACACTGGATTACGAAAATACTGCATTCCGTTGCCGCCATTGCCATAAATCTGGGCATCTGCAGAACACCTGCCCATCACTCCTGGCAAAAACGAAAAAGGATAACCTCTCCAAGCCCAAGTCCAAACGATGGGCTCCTTGTTCTCCACCTTCTGTCGTGGATTCTGACTCCTCTAGCTCTAACGATGAAGGTAGCGATGCAAATTTGGATCAAGCCCCTCATTCTGTGGTCCCTTCCACCGAAGGTCCGACGCTCTCCTCCGATACAGCCATTGCCCAGAAACGAGTCCATATGACCTCCTCCTCTGATTCAGACAAGGAGGGCCCCCCGGTGGTGAACAGGTATGTGTAATGTTTCGGGTTTTTGTGCAAAAATTGGATTTTTCAGAAAAATTGATCGTTTTTCAACAAAGAGCATACTTTTATCACTTTTTTGGACTCTTTCAAAAATTTACGAAAAAGCGAAAACTTGGAGTCCTCTTTTAGCTCTTTTCAGACTCTCGAAAATTGAAAAGATTTCCAAGTACTTGATTATTCGAACTCGTTAAAGTAAATGAATGATCGTCCCTTCAGTATAAGTTTACCCCTTTTACGGACTGAAATGGACTATTTATGAAAATGTATACGTTTACTAATTACAGTCAATAGAGTTCTCTCCCGCATTATTTGATCCTTTTTCAGGCTCGAGAGACTAAATTTACGAAAAAGTACACCCACGGAGTTTTCTTAAGTTTTTCTTCTGACTCCCTAAAACTGAAAAACACCGAGTTTTTCCTATACTAGACTCGTTAAAATTTAACAGTAAAGGACCTGTTCAATTTTTAAGTAGGAACGAACCACTCCTTCTTAGGGTTCGAATCTTAAACTAATTTGGACTCATCCAAAGGATGAGCTTATAAAGAAGCAAATTTTATCCTCCTCAAGCTTGTCAAAAATAAAGAGGTACTTGCCAGAAATGGTGCGGGAAAAGAGAGAAAAACGAACATGTTTGTTACATTTTGATTATTCGGAAAACCGTTAACCACTCTTGAACACGACACTTTCGTTCACCTGGGTTGGGAAATCCTTTGCCTAACAGTTAATCAAACCATATTGAAATTCTTCAGCCGATTTCTGGGTATTAGTTTTGGGTCATTTGTTACCAAACCATCTGCAGTGTCGTTATGTGTTCAAGAGGATAGTTCAAACAAACCATTCATTTGTGAAATATTTGTCTTCCATTTTTTACCATCCCTGAGTCAGCCCTTGCCAATATATTTCTTCAAAACTTGATCTATGATTTCGTGTTGTGGGCTTGCCTACGACGAATCACTTTCTATCGACGACAACTTATTATCTAGGAAGTTGATCCAAAAATCGTCAGTACCTTGAAATATGCATGCCTCAATGGCAGGTTTCTCACCTTAAACAACAAGTTGCATCATTGACCTTCGATCGAATGATTCTGTGACATGTTCGACTTCAGATCATTCATTCACATTTCATGGATTGTACTGAGTACTTTGAAAGCCATTGACATTACTGGTGGTTACTCTCACACTTTTTAATAGTTTACATTATTGACTGGTAATCAAGTGGTTTCTACCATGTTCGACTTCGACACATTAATTCACATGGATAGAATCGTACTAGTTCGAGAAGCAGAAATCAAGACCCTCGATCTAGTTTCCACCATCTAGGCTGCGAGGAATTTTTGTTATTCATTTATACAGTAGACTATTCATAAACAGATGTTTGAGTCCATGTTGTGTCTACATATTTCTATACTGTTGATGTATTGAAAATCATTCCTGTATCAGAACAGTTTAAATCAGTTTTCTAGTTAGTTTTGATCTGAGAATGGGAATGCCTACCTTAGCGATGATATGTTTACATATATATATATATATATATATATATATATATATATATATATATATATATATATATATATATATATATATATATATATATATATATATATATATATTGCATTGAATGTTTTTACAGGTTCCTATTGGGGTGTCCACAGGATGATCCTTGAAATGATAAAGTACTTCACTCTTCATATATGACAGACTTCATCTTCATCTATTCCAGACTTCGCACTTTAGGGGGCAATCTGTTGCACTTAAAAACTGTCACCTTGATATTCTACTGATTGTATGAGCTCATTAACACTCATACATGCCTCCTCTGCAAGTCTTACAACCTTTACTCCTCATGTCCAGCCTTAAAATAGGAGAAAAAACCCTAAAAACTCAAAAACCCTAGGGTACGCAAGTAAGATGAAGCCTACCTGCGTTCCTAGCTTGGGTACGCAGGTAATACACTGCTTACCTGCGTTCCAAAATGAATTTTTCCTTTGCAATGCCTGTGTACCCTCCTCAAAGTCAAAAAAGCGAGAAAGTAAAGTCAAAAAGTTGATTTGAGGTCAATTCTAGAAGGTTCTAAATGAGAATTTTTGGGGATGAGTACGCTTTAGTAAGGTGCATGTATCCCACACCTTAAGGAACTAATCCCTTGATGTGAGGAGCCTATCCCTTTGAAGGAGGATTATATCCCTTCAAAGGTGGAACCCTAACCTCTTCATCTTATCTATAAAAAGAGGCATTGGGTAGCCTCAAAAGGGAGTTCAAGCTTTAGGTGTGACTGAGTTGAAGTGCTATTGAGATTTAGTCTTCTTTCTGCTGAGCTTTTGAGAGGAAAGATCACATACCTCTATGTGCTCCTGGAGGAAGAGTGCAAGACTTATCAAAGTAGAGGAGAATCCTGCTTCAGACCCCGGGAAGGCCTATTCAAACATCAAGGCTAAGGTTGTAAGGTTCTTCTGTTATTTTAATATTAATACAATCAAGTTTTGTTTTTCTCAATAAATTGTCGTTCGATTGTTTATTTCAATAAGCTGTCGTTTGATCATTTATTTCATAGATTCCTTGATCACTATGATAGGTATGTTTTATAATTATTTGTTATACAGGTGCTATTTAATATTTGTTTGCTTGTAATTGCAGGTCTTTTTAAGATCACACTTTGTTGCGACGAAAAGACGACACTTTGTTGCAACGAAAAGATGACACTTTGTTGCGACGAAAGAACTCTTGTTACGACGGAAGAACTATTGTTGCAACGAAAGAACTCTTGTTACGATGGAAGAACTATTGCTGCGACGGAAGAATTCTTGTTGCAACAGAAGAACTATTGTTGCGACGGAAGCTTTACGACTGCAAATAAGCATTTGGATCTAAGGTAGGATCGACAGCTTCATAGCATTTATTTGTAAAACAAATATATTTAGAGAAAGATAAACTTAGTTGTTCGTTTGTTGCTAGATTGTCTTCTGACACTAGGGAGATCGATCTTGTCTGCAAGATCGATTTATCCGGCCAACAGTGTCATAAGTGTGGTAGATTTAGAATTAATTTGATTTTTTTCTTTCAAACTTGAACATAAATATAATATTAAGTATTGTAATTGTGATAAAAAACAACAGGTTTCTCTTGAAATTTTTGTCACTCATAACACAAGCTATCTTAAAATAAAATCAAATTGAATTGGTCCAAATTTTTTTATAAATATTTTCTTGTTTGTTATTGTTAAAAAATTATTGTGTATTTCAAATCTATAGATGTAATGCTTTTTCCTTGATTGTTAATGCAACAATTAACAATTAATACAACCATATCATGCAATATCAAACACATTACACTTAAGTATGAAGCACATAATCCTTAAATATCAAACATGTCATCCTTGAGCAAATCATCCTTATTAAATAACCGTAATAATAATATAATCTTAAGATTCTATATCTTGATCTTCTATTGACCTTCATTATCCATGAGTAAGTTATTGAGAAAGTAATTATCTCAAAACAAATTATTTTATGAGATCAATTTAAGTTTTCCATCATCCGTTAATTTTTTTTACATAATTATAAGTCAAGTATGATTAATATCAACTCCAAAATATTTATATGAATGAAAAATACAATCATATATATGATAAATATCATATACGCAAATTAAATAATATTTTTGAAAACAAACTTATATTAATTGTCCAAAAACAATATAGCTTTAAAAAATAATTAAGCTAAACCAATGAATATAACTAAATTGAGATTTTGTATATAAAAATAATGAAAACAAACAATGTTTTCCTTTGTCTTAATGTATAACAAAACTTAAAAATCAATATCACTCTACCTTAACTCATACCCAAAAAAAAACAATTGTGATATTGAATATTTACAAGTTGAATTTTAATATGACAATTTTGTTTAGGTGATAAGTTACATCAATGAGCTTCACAAAAATCAATAAGCTTGAAATTGACATGTTATACTTACTATTTCAATTTCTATAGGACAATTCTAATTAGGTTTGAATTAAAAATAAATAAATAATAAATAATAATAATAAGTGAAAAGTGGTATCATTATAATTAAGTTTGAATTATAAATAAATAAAATCATTAAATAATTCAAAATAAAACTTATAAAATATTAGGTGAAAAGTCATATCATTGAATATTTAAAAGAAAACATTAAATTCACACAACTTCTATATATGCACATCTTTTTTATCACATATCTTTTGTATATGCTTATATACAAAAGTTCTGTATATGTGCATATATGGAAGTTGCGCGTATACGGATGTTGCATATATACGGAGGTTGAAGTTGTGCACAACTTTTGTATATGCACATATGGATGTTGTGCAGTAAATGCACATATACGAAAGTTGCACATATATGGAAGTTACACATATATGGAAGATATGCGATGTTCATATCTTTTGTATATGTGCAATTTCTGTATATACACATATCCTCCGTATATGCGTAACTTCTGTATATGCACATCTACTGTATATGTGCAACTTCCATATATGCACATATATGAAAGTCACATAGTTTCTATATATGCACATCTTCTATATCACATATCTTTCGTATATGCACAACTTCCAACTATGTGCATATCTTTCGTATATGCACAATTTTCAACTATGTTCATATCTTTCGTATATGTGCATATACAAAAGTTGAGCATATATGGAGGCTATGTATATATGGTATATACGAAATTTGCACATATACAAAATTTGTGCATACATGGAAGATGAAAAATATAAATAATATATGTGCAACTTTTGCCACTGTGTATCGCAGCTTTCGTATATGCACAAATTCCATATACGCGCATATATGAAAGTTGCGCCTATACAGAGGCTGAAGTTCTACATAGATTTTGTAGATGCGCATATCTTCCTTATATGCACAACTTATGTATAAGTGCATATATTTCATATATGTGCAATTTTGTATATGCACATGTCTTCTGTATATGTGAAACTTCCATATATGCACAGATATGGAAGCTACACATAAATAAGCACTGTGCAACTTTCGTAATATGCTTATACGACAGCCTCCATATATGTGCAGTTTTCGTATATGCGCACATTTTTGTATATGCACAACTTCCTTATATGTGCATATACAAATATGTGCATATATGGAAGTCATACAACTTATCTATATACGCATCTTATGTATCATATAAAGTTTTGTATATGTGTAACTTATGTATATGCACAACTTTTGTATATGCGTATATCATTCATATATGCACATTTATGGAAGTTGCGCATATACATTATATGTGCATATCTGGAAGCTATATGCATATACAAAATATGTGTGCATATACAGGAACTGTACATATATGGAGGTTGTCGTATATGCATATTACATAAGTTGTGAATTGCTTTTGTATATGCTCAACTTTCGTATATATGCATATATGGAATTTGTGTATATACAGAGGTTGAATTTGAGCATAAGTATGTGAATATATGGAAGATGTGCATATACAGAAGTTGCACATATATGAAAGATATGCACGTATACAGAAGTTGTGCATATACTGAAGATATGTGCATATACGGAAGATATGCATGTATACGGAAGACACAAAACTTCTATATATGCGCATATTTTGCATCACACATCTTCCATATATGCACAAATCTTGTATATGTGCATATACGGAAGTTGTGCATACATAGAAATTGTGCATATATGGAAGATATGTGCATATACAAAAGATATGAAAATAGTTGAATCACATATCATTCTCTACTCTTTGAGAACTGAGTCACTTTCAGTGCTAGTGGCATTACTAAGAAAGATCTATCCAAAGAATCTTATTTTATACGTGTTTGTTCAGAGAACAAAACAGCTTGCTTGGTTCTAGGTCATGGTCATCAAGTTGTAATCCAATTCCAAATTGGAGAGATTAGCTCACTCTACATATAAGAATGAAGTGAAATGACCACAAGAATTATGTATTTCCAAGGACACCTAATCAATATCAAGTAATACACGTATGAATGAAAAATAATTCCATGCACATTATAAATGATGTCCAATGAAAAAAACTACCATGCACATTATAAATGCATCGCCATGATGAATGTGTACATGTTGTCTAGTAATAAAAAAAGGTCATGCATTGAAGAATGATATAACACTCGTGGTCAAGTACATATTTGGTTTACCTACACTTAATTTCAAGAAAAGTTTTATGACGAATAAAACAAGTTATGCTCAACTTTATGGTCCAAAAAAAAATAGCTTCTAATAAATCAAAACAATTAAATTAAACTAAAATTAAAATCCTTTAAATTAAGCATTTAACATTAAAATTTGCTTAAACAATAAATAGAATTTAAAATTACATTTAAATTTTATATTCCATAAATAAAAAATAAACAAAAATTCTAAAATCATATTATAACAAGATTATATATATATATATATATATATATATATATATATATATATATATTTATTTATTTATTTATTTATATTTTCACACTTCATGTTTCCTTTATCTTTGATTTAATTCAATCTATTATTATTTATAAGAATAGATTTCTTTCAAATTATTATTATAAATATCATTGAAATAAATCATTTAATATATATATATATATATAATTTGTGTGAGACCAAATATAATATAATAAAATAAAGTGAGGTGTCTGAAATTTGGGTTTATAGCTTATACATGATTCTGGATCCATGGTTTTGGTTGCACAAGGTATTGTGCCGTAGCATTTTTTGTGTAGACTATATAAATATAGGATGACTCTCCCAAAATAAATAAAGAGCAGAAAGTAAAGGACATTGGAATGTAGGTGAAGTTTGATGTATATTTTATTTTTAATAAAAAGAGTTGTTGATCTTTTCTCGTGGTTATATATATATATATATATATATATATATATATATATATATATATATTCAACACTCTTTAAATCATTTCAAGAGGTTTAGTTTATCATTTTATTTAATAAACAAAGAAAAAAATTGAATAGATAACGAAACTAAGCAGCTATCACAATATTATATAGTATAAGCATATAAAATGTTACATTAAAAATAATAAAAATAGGGTGTTGCATTAAGAGTAAACTAATATTAAACTTTTATATTTATGACAATTCTTTATGTGGTGTAGATAAAAACCTTAAAATTTTATGCAATAAAGGAAATTTTAAGTGTCTATTAAAGACTCTTCTCACTACCTTGTGAGAGCATTGCATGAAGGACATCATCAAGCTACTAACAAGCATGTAATTAAAGAAAGAATCATTATAAGCATGGATATTTACATCATGAACTTCGGGAAAATTCGAAAGTATATATCACAAGTATAGTTGATATGAAACTCTTTTAAAGTGTATCACTCATATAAGAAAAAATGCACATACAATTTTAAATGTGAAAAACACTTCTCTATTACACCATTCTATATGGAGAGAAAATTTAGTCTATCATTAAAAAATATGATATTCACTACAAAAGGGAAAAACTTCTTTTTACGCAAAACAATTAGGGCCCTAAACTTGTTCAAGTTACCTAAACATGGTGAGTTGTTTTAGTTTATAAAGTGGTAAGCCTAGTTGGTTTAGTAAGAGAAATACTAGTTTAGCATATATGCTCTTTGTATTGATTTTGAGACTTGAACCCACATGCTTTCAAGTCTTTTGGTGTAATTTTCGTTCTTTTCACCATCACAAGATAATTTTCCCTTTTTTCCTTCTACAAAAGTTAGAACATAATCAATAAATATACAAATTGATATCAACATAATAAAAAAACAAGGTCAATAAAAATGCAAAATGGTATGGATATAATGAATATATGGGACCATGCAAAATGGAAGAAACACAATGCATTGAAAATCTAAGTAATTATAATGTATAAAAATTAAATGTCATTATATTATGAGTTATGGTATAGGGTATACAACTTACCTCTCCTAAATTCCCTTAAAGACGAGATCAACATCATAATGCTTGCGAACAATGTGGCTTTGGTTGCATCACTTGCTCTCTATCTATTATATGTGGATGCATTTGAGGAGATGCATATTCTTTATTCTAGATACAAGATGGTAAAAAGAGATATAACTATGAATCTCAAACCAAATTAAATGTAAAAGATAATTAACATTCATAAAAAATTATTTAAATATATACTTGATCCATCTCACTTACATTCTTTTCAAGACCATGACCATGTTCTGGGGTTTCAAATGATTATAATGGTTCCAAAAACAATATGTGCATCCATTTTCCTTCTTATCATATTAGTAAAATATAATAATAAATAAGAAAAAAACTATAAAATAAAAATGTATGTTTTCTTGTTTTTCATCATAGTAAAATATAGTAATTTGTATGCTAAACGGTTTACATGAAATAGTTTAGATGGAAATAAAGCTTACTTTTTCTAAAACCTTTTGAAATATAGGTGAGTGTAACAATGGTTCACAACTTGATGTATGTGGGGTTTCTGAGTTAGTGGATTTAAAATTGGCGACCAAATAATGCGGAGATATCTCTATGGAATTATGTTCATTAGGCTAAGATATCAATAAAAATGGGAAATTCGTATACAATTGATACTAAAAATAAACATGTCATTTAATGTGAAAATGTCTTAAAAATAAATGCAAGTGAAAATTGGACTAATGCGTGTACTAATTGTTAAATCTATTATCTCTATAGTTTAAGATATGGCTATGTCCATCTACCTCTTCTTCCATTACATTGTTAAAAATCCCTTCACTTTCTTTTTGTTGAAAAGTGATTTCTATGTGTTTAGTCATGTACATACATCTAAGAGGTAGACTTTGGTCACAAATATCCATATTTTCATTGATTTTGAGTTTTGAAGCATCATTAAGCTCATCGTAAAAACTGACTGCATAATAAATAAATAAATCAATGAATTTAGCATGTAACCATATATTCATATATTATAACAAGACACGCATAACCATACCAATAAATACTTACATAAAAAAATAATTTCTTCATCATCAAATATTTTATATGTTTGTTTGTGTGCCCGACATAACCTTGCATCTATATCATATTGAATCTTTTCATTTTATTCTTTTATAATCTTTCTTGGTGACTTGACCCACCTGTTAGAATTTTGGTCTTTTTGTCTCCCTCTTGGACATGGAGAAATTAAAAGGAGATTGTGTATCATTATGTGATGGTGATTGAGGCCACTAAATTTAGATCGTGACGCAATCACCAATTAAACACAAAAAATTGTTTAGTGTCTTTAACAATAACATTCCATTCATAATTATTTTCTTCCATTTTCTCAATTCCCTATACATACATAATCATTTTTTTTTGTTTAAAAGTAAAAATTATTAAAAAATTTCAAAAAAACTATAAAACACAAGTATATAATAAGCAATGCACAATATATAGTCTCATGAAACTTATTGTATCTCACTTTTAAACCATATATCAATAGTTTACAAACAACTTATTCTATCTCACTACATAAATACAAAGACTATTCAAATCAATAATGTAACTGAAGACTTATGCAGACTTCTTTTCTTTCTTTCTTTTTTTTTTAAAAACTCTTTTTATGTGGTACTATAATCACTCATTTTAAATTTTAATGCTCCAACACAAAGCATTGGCCACCTGCCAATTGTACGATAATAATTCTATAAAAGTTAACAACAAACTAACATCTTCCTGCAACAAATTTCTGTGGAGCAGTCAAATAAAGCATTGATGTTGAATTTCAATTAATCGGGTAAGTTAAAAGACTAAAAACTTACTGGTAACAGACAAAGACTCTGAGGCTAGTGTAATGGAAATCACTTACCAGGTTCAACAACAATGGAGATAGAAGACCAACACTAAAACCAAGAAATTGAATCATAAAAACAAAATACTCCACAAAAACAAAATAGTCCCAGACACCAGATTGATAGCAGGCAAAAGTGAGATAAAGAAACCCTTTCCAGAGGCTTTAGAAGGTGTTTCATGTTTTCGAAACATTTCTATTGTTGTTAAACATTTCTATAAACCTCTAAAAACGTTTGAGCCTTTTCTCAACAGTTGATGGAAAACTGGGCTAGAGATAAACATTTTTGGGGTTTCTACGAAGGAAAAAAGAAAAAAAACTTGAAAACAAAACACAAATATTTAGTAGCATCTCATCTGATTTGAATAAATAAAATATCATATAAATATGCGAATCATATTTAGTTAAATATCTATAAGGGTTTTTTTTTTTTTAAATCAAAAATGTTTTATAATAAATAAAGGGAAAATCATATATAAAAATCTATTATATTTCTTATTAATTAAGAATAATAATTTATTTGTAAAATGTATTTTTTATTAATTAATAATAATAATTTATTTGTAATTTTTTTGTGTTTATATTTTTATTTTCAGTTTTTAATTTTTTTTAATATAGTAATAGGGTTAATATAAAAAGATGTTAAAAAAATAATTAAACTTTAATTAATTTAATAAAAAAATGTTGTTTATAAATCAAATAAACAAAAATATATATATGATGATGGTGGTGGTTACTGTCCGTTAAGACCAATGTGGTCTATCGGACTTTAAGAGAGGAGAAAGAATCTAAGTTTGATTCTTCAAAACCTTGTTTATATGGTCAAAGAGAAGGGAAATAAGTGCTCCGAGATCGCTATAGGTGGGTAGGCTTAATAGGTCAAGAAGATTAGAAGTGTGGCAGATGGTAGGGAATTGAGAGCAAATGTGAGTAAGAGTCGTCGGGCAGTCTAAAAGGAAGTTATTTTCATCTTCCACCTGCTTAGAATCGCATTCGATCATTCCAAGGGGTCTTGGAAACAGACCACCGCCCAGTCTCACTCTGAAGCTCATGCGAATTAGTTCTTATCTTATCGGTGTTTATTTTTTTCTTATTGTTGGACAACACAGAGAGATAATTCTGATTATCAAGGGTGGGGTTGATCGCTTCCTTATAGTATCTTAGCTTCCTTTTACCTTCTGGCTCCTGATCCTCCCACAACTTGTCCTTAAACTTGGAGGTAATAGTATTTTTGATATTACCTTTGCTTCCCATACTGAGCTCCTCCTTAATTCCCCACTAGCTGAGCCAAGACTAGGCATCCTTATGCCACCCGCACTTGAGGCGAAGGTGAGGATTTTAGCTACAGTTAGAAGCAATTTTAGGGAGCCCTTTTTAATCCATGTTTTCAAGCTTCTTCTTATACATTAGATATCTAAACATAGTCGTACTTTCAATGAGGGACAAGCCAGATTCGATCAAGAGGATAGGTTAGGGAGTATTTCCCTTGATCTTAGGGTTGTAGGTTATGAATTGCTTTTGAATCATCTCAATCTTGCTCCATGAATCTCTGGATATACTGCAACCCCAAACTTCACATCCGTATAAGACAACAAGGGTGACAAGGGTCTCAAAGAGGAACCTCTTTTTACTCCAAATGTAAAGATCAACCGAATCACAATTGTTTTCAAGCTCATAATAAGCTTTCCAGCCCCTAATAATCCTTTTCTCGATGCTATAATTCCAGTTGAGTTGATGAGGGAAGTCAATGCCCAAATACTTATAAGAAGAAACCTGCTCTAAGCACTGGTTATTATACAGGAAACTACCATGGTTGATATTTTTGGATTTAATGATCATGACTTTAGTCTTGTTGGTATTAACTGTCATATCCATCTTGGAGCAGTAGTCATGAAGAATCTGGATCTGTTTGTCAAAGTCATCATGGCTTTTTGCCAGAAGAACAATATCATCGGCATAGAGGAGAAGAGTAATGAGAACACCAGCAAGCTCGGTGCCCTTGCACCTCGCGGATTCCAGACACTCCTCTAGCTTATTGATGTATATGCCAAAAAGGGTAGGGGATAGGGGACACACTTGCTTAACTTAAATATTGCATTTAATGTATTTAGACCACCCCTCGTTGGTCTTAAGCTTGGCAGAGACGATCTCGTAGAGACAGATCACAGGAATCCTCAGCTCAGGAGGGACCATGATCTCTTTAAATCTCTCCCAAAGTTTATCTCGAGAAACAGTGTCGAAAGCTTTTCTAAAGTCCACAAAGCAACAAAAGAGGTCGACTTTACTATTGTGACATTCCTCCGCAATGGTTCTAAGAGTGACCACATAGTCAATAGTCGAGTGATTTTTGTTGTAAACAATACTGTATTTTATAGAATATCAAAAGAAAAAATATAATAAAGCTTATTTTTATCTTTTTTATTTTGAAAATATACCAAATATAAAAATATAAAATTATATAAAAACACTACTACATTTTATATAAAATATGAAAGAAAAAACAATATAATAAAATCAAATTTCCATTTTTCCCTTTTATATTTTTAAATAAAATATAAATTTGAATTATTAAATATGAGAGGATCAATTTATAAATACTCAAGATAACACTAGCTGGAAACATACAACATACAATTTTTTTTTTAAATATAAAGAAAAATAATATAATAAAATCATATTTTCATTATTTCGTCTCTATTTTTTAAATAAAATAAATATTAAATATAAATATAAATTTGAATTATTAAATATAAAATAGCACTTTTAAAAGTAAACTCTAAGTAAAATGACAAAACTCTTAGCTCTGAGATATGTCTAAGTAAAGAATATTAATTAGACATAAATAACTCACTTCTTGAGTAAAGTTTTTGCATAAAGTTCAACATGTATAAGCATATTTAAAAAAATAAGAGTTCATAATTTTTATTTTTATTTAGATATGTCTAAGTAAAGAGTATTAATTAGATATAAATAACCTTACTTCTTGAGTAAAGTTTTTGCATAAAGTTTCAACATGTATAAGCATATTTAAAAAAATAAGAGTTTATAATTTTTATATTTATTTTTATTATATTTGAGTTTGATATAGATTATTTTTTTTAAATCAAAATATTTTTAAAATAAATAAAGAAAAAATCATATATATATATATATATATATATATATATATATATATTAACAATAATAATTTATTTGTATCATGTTTTTTTGGGTTTATATTTTTTTAAGTTTAATTTTTTAATATATATAATATTAAGGTTAATATAAAAAATTCTGGATGCGGATGATTGAGCGCCCTGATGGGACGTCAGTCCCCGGACACATCCCGAGGAGGCTCGCATAGGGTGGCCATATGGCCCCCTGCGGCTCCATTAATCACGCCATTACTCCGCCAGCTCCATTTGCATTTACTCTCCCTCGTCGATGCTCTGTTCTCCCCGTCTTGCTCACCTGGTTTACTATGGCCTTCGTCTCGGGCTTTCCACATTGTTCTTTCTCTGTTTGTCGCTCTCTGCTTCTCCTGCGAAGCACCTGCCCTGCTGCTTGTGCCGAGCCAAGCGCTCACACATAGACGGGGCGACGCTGCTCTTTGTTAAGATGTTTGGAAACTACACCTGGTTGCCATTTCTCCCAAAGCGCCTTCTGCTACTCCAATTCCTGTCTGCAATCTCCTCTTGGCATACACTACGGGTTTCCTCTGGCCCCTTCCTGGTCTTCTTGTCACAGGCAGTTTCAAACTATTGCACTCGCCATGCCAAGGCTTCGTCAACGAATGCGGTGTCGCCGAGGTGCAAGTTGTGGCCGGTTTGCATGCTCACATCCCTCCACCAGCTCAGACGCAGAGACCTCCTCTGAGGATGTTGACTGGGGGTGATACCCAAACTCCCGCAGCCACAGAGGTCGCGCTAGCCATCCTAGCTTTGCACGCGCAGCTCAACCCTCCTCGCCTCCTTATGCTGCTCCTACCAGACCTGTCTCCCCTGCCTCTCGTGCTTCTGACAATCACGCTCTACGTCAAACCTCTCAGAGGGCAGAATTTCGCTTTGAATGCTCCTTCAACCAGCCCATTGTCACAGCCTTTGTTACTGTCACCCTGAGAGAAGAAACGCCTCTCTGTCTTCCTCCTATGCCCGGTCCTACCCCCCCTACCCTTGGTCTTAATCCCGCCTTGGCTGCGAATTCTCCTGATCGACTGGTTGCGCCCCCAGCTTCTGCTCCTCCCGACCTGGATAAGCAACCCATGCAGGTGGACGCGAGCATAACAAGCAAAGATGGCGAACAGAAAGAAGTTGTTGAAGATCCGGAGGACGAGTACTGGTGTCGCATAGTGGAGGAGCCGCCTTCTCCAGCTCACGCGCAGTAATTCCGGTCTGCCTTGGTTCAACATAGTACATTCGTTCTACTGTTTTGGGAGATGCACTGATTTTCTTTGGTTTTCTACAGCAGCAACAGCTGCATGCTACTCTAGTGTTTTTTTGCTTTTTTATGTTGTATGCAATGAACAATGCATTGGTTTCCCTCTCAAAGGCGGTGAAACTCCTCTTAAAAGAACTGGTTTCCCACTCAGGACAGTTCGTCACTTTGATAAAGCATGGACATCAAGCCCAGTCTTCAGGCTCTCATAGCTGAACTGAGACAGTTTTGTAACAGTATGTTTTCATAAATAGAATTAGCATAATTTAGAAATAAAAATTTAAAAATTTAAAAATTAATATAAAAAAACTTTGTGTTAATAAAATAATTAAATTTTATTTAATTTAATAAAAAAAATATTGTTTATAAATGAAAAGATATAAAATCACTATTTATAAAATATCCAAAGAAAAAATATTTTGAAAATATAATAAATAAAATATAAATTTGAGTTATTAAATATATTATTTTTTAAGAAAATATATAAAATATAATAGAAAATATGAAAAATGTAAAAGAAAAAATAATATAATAAAATCAAATTTTCATTTCTTACTTTTATATTTTTAAAATAAATAAATAAAAATATAAATTTGAATTATTAAATACAATAAAGTCAATTGATACTAAAGACAATTCTAACTTGAAACCATCATTCAAACTCAAGTAAAATGAATATTGATGAATGTGTGAGTAAAGAGTATTAATTCAACATAAATAACCTAACTTCTTATGTAAAGGTTTTGCATAAAGTTTCAACATGTATAAGCTTGAATACTTATAAAATTTATTAAAAATAAAATGAAAGTTTGTAATTTTTATTTTTAATTAATTCTCAGAATATTTTTTTATAAAGAAAAGAAAATATATATATATATATATATATATTAGATCAACAATAATCATTTATTTGTGCACTGTTTTTGTTTTTGTTTCTGTGTTTATATATTTTTTTAATTTTTTTAATATAGTATTAGGACTAATATAAAAAAAATTAATAAAATAAGTTAATACAAATTTATTGTTTATAAATTATATTAAAAAACAACATAAAAATATATAATAAAGCTAATTTTTTGTCCTTTGTATTTTGAAAATATAACAAATAAAATATAAATTTGAGTTACTAAATATATTATTTAAAAAAAATATATATATATATATATAAACACTTTTTCGCCAAATCTATTTGAATTTTTTCTTAGACAAGCTTAATAAGTATGATGCATCTTATGATAGGCCAACCCACACTTGTATTTTATATCTTATAATAAATTCTTTGTGTTTGGGTGAACCATTAACAATTTATTTTCCACTTGATTGTAGAGTGAAAATCGGATTTTCAGCTAAATTCAACACTTTTATGAAACTTTAATATCCTCCATTGATTAATACTTGAACGGGGTCTTTCATACATTTCTATAGCAAGATGCATTTCATCAACTGTAACACTTGGATTCTGGATTTAAACCTTAAACTATTTCTTTTTCTTTTAAAAATGGATTATGCATTTAATTTTAAATGAGATTAACAAGTAAAGTTAATCTAGTAATAAACATAATTTATTTCTTTTCTTTGAATAAAGAATTAATTATGGAATGTTTTCCATAAAAACTAATGATAAAGTATTCCAAGATTCCAGAGTAGTTAGGCAAAAGCAGTTAAACATAGTTACCTTTTCCTCTGAGGATAAATGGGAAATCCCAGTGAGGAAAAGGGGTTCTGTGAATTTACAGGAGAGCCAGGAGGCTTGAGGGTGAGAGTAAATCCAAAGCTGGTTGGAACCAGTGGAAACTCTGCAACCTGAATCTGAAAAGGAAGACTGGACTAAGGGTCTTGAGGTCTATTCCAGAAACACTTCTATCTAAGTCCTACTCTGGTGTGGAGCACGGGGGAAGTTGAGGACGTAATCACCTCTCTCATGGTTGGGAGGTTATCATCAGCATTCTAAAGTGAGATAAGTAACTTAAGAATGTGTTAAGGAACATCTGTGAATCTTACTGTATTTTTCCAGATTAGCTAAAATGTTATTTCTGTAATTGAGAAAATAGGAAAAGATATTAAAGTTATTTGTGTGATATTTTTTTCTTCAATAAAGAATGAATGACGGTATATAGCAGTGGAAAGGAATCAATTAGTTTTGTTCTCTAAGACAGTTCATTTTCATGTGTTTTATATTAAAAGTGTCGTTGAGTCAAGAATGGTTGTGTTAGGGTAGAAAGAAGAAATTAGGATATTAAATGTAAAAATGTTAGACTGTCCAGGGTTGGGAAACCCATATGGTACAGTTCGTTCCCTATTCAATAAAAATAGCTATACACTAACTGTGGGATTACAAAGAGTAACCCAGAAATAGAGATGGTCCGGACATCAATTCTACACAATAATTGAACAAAATTTACCAAGAAGATAACAGATTGAATGAAAGACTACTACATATTTAAACAAAAGTAGCCTACTGAATAGGCACTGTCAACAACAAATAAATACATAATACTTAAAAGAGAAAACTATGTAGAAACAAATATTATCACCATGCATTCAAATTTCAAAAACAAGAAAATACATGAATAACTTACTATATTAAAATGAACAGAAGAACTACATGCAATTAAACCGACACAACTATGATCATTTAAAACATAGTATTAACACAGTCTACCAGAATATAGATATAAGTAAAATTACACAATTGGCGCACCGTGAAGGTTGTACTGAACAGTCAATGCTACAATACTAAAATAAGAGTAATGAGGTAAACAATATTCACAGTAAATTAATATACGGTGACATTATAAAATCTTTGTACTGAAACAAAACTTCTTATATGTACCATTAGCAGGAATTAAAGTAGTTTCCGAGTCAAAACAAAAATCTCAAGATACAAGCGGAGTAAGAAACTCCATAACGCAACTGTAACAACATTGCATGTGTGGAAAAACTTATAAATACTGAAAACAGTACACATTAAGCCATTCTCGAGGCTGAATAATTTTCTTTACATCATGTATGACTTAAAATATTAGAACGGAGCCTTTAAGCCTTCCTTCGAAAGACTGTGATAACTTAGGGTTTATACCCAGAAGCCTGAAAGGCTTAAATGGAATTAAACATTGCAGAGACGCACAATACCTGTGTGCGGAGAGGTGAACAAGTCACTATCTGAGCGCGGAAATGATATGAAGGATAGTGCCATGTTATCAAAAGGGTGTGAATGTCCATAAGTTACCTGAAAAGACATCAAAGAAGATATACGTGTTAGGGTGCGGTGTAAAACCCTGGGGTAAACTAATAAAATGAACCTGCAAAGGAATTTAGAAGCGTACCTTAATTTAAAGCAAGGTTCGGTGTTGAAGACCTGAGATGTAGAAAAAAAAAACAGAGCGGGTTAGACTGAATTATCCTAGAATGCCAACTCTGTAAACAAAAAAAACACCTCAGCAGTATTAACACTTCAAATGTCGATAAGAATTACCTGAAAATGTTGAGCCGAGGTCTGTTGCTTGAATATCCAGCGTTGTCAGGTAGAAAAACCTCCACAATACTCATGTAGAGGGATAATCGAAAGAACCCATTAAAAACTCTGCCAAAATAGTTTGCAAGCACTATCAACCACGACCTGATTAGAGCAAAAAGTCCAGGAAATTTGTGCATGTAAGAGAACCCTAACCATTATTAAGAAAAAATTAAATACATATATGAAAATAAATGATGTAGATGAACTTCCAAAAAGGGGTTTAAGAACAACCTTATTTTTCATTCGAATACCTACAAGTATCTGAGAAAATCCGAAGATTCATCGAATTCTTGGTGATGGCCGAGAACAATTGAATACCTGTAAGTGGTTGAGTAAGTTGGGAGCCCATTCGAACTAGCATCAAAATAGGGTCATGGCGACGTATAATTTCAAAGCAGCAGAGCTCAGAATGCTCCCGTAGTCTTGTGGAGGCAAAAAGAAAACTATTAGGGTTGAGGGAAAATTCAATACCCTAGCCCTACCAAAACGCATCACATCCATTGATCATAGGATGAAGGATCTGACAGTGTAATCCCATAACAGATGTCAGATCTTTAGTTATGAATTAAATCACCGAAAAATCTAAGCGGAGATATGGTTAGAGTACTCGCAAATCATGCAAGACAATCAAGTAGAAATAAAAACATTTATGATGAAAAAGGAGATAGTTATGTTAAGATAATGCATGATGGCTGACAGGTGACTAAACTGTCAAGTCGATTAAGCCACGATAACCCAAGTGGGTGTGAAGCTATAAATAATTGGTACATCTTGTAAAACTATGAAATAACCTTATAAAAATTGTGCCAACATAGTATCATAATATATGACTTTACCACGGTGTTTTCTAGAGTATGGTTAATGGCTTATGTATTAGTAACGTTATTGGAATTATCCATAATAATATTTGGTTAACATAGTAATATCCTTTGGTTATTAAGAAAAATGCACCAAGGTAACTTCTAGTGTATAGTAAGCAAAGGAATAAATTATTAATAGTAAGCTAGTTAAAATAATGAGTAAAAAGGAATTTAAAAAAAAATATGTATGTGAATGTCACAAGTAGTATTAGAGCCAGGTTCATACGTTGGGACCCAAATGGGTCACCTGAATAACAATTGTTGTGTGTAAATTGTGCACAGAAACTAGAAAGGATACAATAAGAAGGGGATCAATGCACCAAGTACCCAGAAATATTGGGGAATCTCATCCCCAATCCAACCCTGAAATGAACCTAGAAATGTGGGTACATTTGAGTGTAGATCAGCATCATCGGACCAATAGATTACTAGAAGAACAACAGCGTCAGACGAGTATACTGCTGAGTACGGTGCAACAATTACATGAAGAAATGGTCTGGGTGAGAAGTGACAATGAAATAATGATGCAAACATAGAAAAGGATTCTCAAAAGCCTCTTCGATAAGCAGAATCAAGGGATAGTTCCACCAAGCCCTGAAAGAAACACCCGGGAAGAAACCGAACAGCGATGATAGACTAATGACAAGACGGAAGGAAGTCAAACACAGCGTAGCAATAAAAACAAAAATTATAACGAAGCATAATCTAGAAATATGTCAAGAGATGAAAAAATAGAAAGTGGAATTGCAGGGTGAGTTCCGGAAAATCAAAATTCCTACTTTCGATGGAGAGGTCGAAGAGGTGGCAGAAGCATGGATAATTAGCATGAACAAGTATTTTCAAGTTTATAAATATAGCAGCAACATCAAAGCTCACTTGGCCATATATCAACTGAGGGAGAAAGCTACTTTATGGTGGGAGGAAGTCAAAAATGTTCAAAGTATTAAAGACCAGAATGTGACATGGGACTAGTTCTAGCAATACTTCAAGGATAAGTACCTAATGGAGCATTTATATGATAAAAAATATCGATAATTCCATGATTTTAGATTGGGACAATTAACAATGGAAGAATTCATAAATAAGTTCACATCATTGTTAAGATACATACCTTACTTGAGAGATGAGAAGGCTAAATTTCAGCAATTTGTGAGTAATCTACCTGCCCACATGAAGGAAAGAATCAAATTCGTAAACCCGAATACTATAGAAGAAGTGATTCAAAAAGCATGAATGTACTATCAGTATTCTAAGGCAAAAGGGGAAATAGCTAGAAACTGGCCGCCAAAGAAAGGACAGAAAAATAATTCAAATTTTAAGAGTACCGGGTCTGGTAATTTTAAAAATACTGCAAGAAATTTAATAAGTAGGCAATATGGGAGAAATTAGCAAAAATAAAAATGGCCAGTAGAGGAGTGACCCACAGAAGCCTCCAACAAACCAGAGCATGGGCAGACTCAGAAACCCACTCTACAATGTTGAGGATGTGGTGAGGCACATTATTACAAGAATTGTCCTCATCATGGGAGAAGTGAAACAACAACCAACCTACAAGAGGCTTCTACGGTTGGGGATGTGGCTCGAAATATACCAAGAATTAATGTAGCTCTTGAAGACCGACAAGCAGACTACCAATCGACCATGATAGAAGCTGAAGGTAAGTTATTTTCACAAACTGTTTCTATTTTGGTTAACCCTGGTGCCATTTTAAGCTATGTAAACCCCCCGAATAGTAGAAAAGTGTAACTTACAAAGCCAGAAATTTAAGAACCCCTGGCTAGTACAGCTAGCCACTGGGGTGAAGAGAAGGGTTAGTGCTAAGTTTTCAAACTGTTCCTTGGAAATTGGAAATCAATAGTTAAAGGTAGAATTAAATATTTTACCTTTGGGTTCCTATGGCATACTACTGCGTATGGACTGGCTAGAAGGACACTAGTCTCTAGTAGTCTGTAAATATAAGATCATTACTTCAGAGCTGAAGATGGGACACGCCAAGAGTTGCAAGGAATAAAGAAACCTCTGCAATTGCGTCCTATCACAACATCCCAGTTGGGTAAATGCATTAGGAAAGGATGTCAGATTATGTCATCCAAGTGGGATTCGCTAATTCTAAGGATAAGACTCCTATGCTGGAAAATATACTAGTGGTACGGGACTTTATGGATGTATTTCCAAATACCAGGACTAACTCCAAAGAGAGATATCGATTTCACTATAAAATTAATTCCCGATACCACACCAGTCTCACGAGCACCATATCGGATGAGTGTACCCGAGTTAACAGAGTTAAAAATGCAATTACAAGAATTTTTGGATAAGGGATATATTCGACCAAGTGTATCCCCTTGGGGAGCACAAGTATTGTTCGTGAAGAAAAAGGATGGATGGAATGCGAATGTGCATGGATTGCAGAAAGCTCAATAAATTGACAGTTAAGAATAAATACTTGTTGCCACGTTTAGATGATCTTTTTGATCAAGTGAAGGAAGCGACTGTATTTTCAAAGCTAGATTTAAGGTTTGGTTACCACCAGATTCGAATTAAAGATGAATACATCTAAAAAATAGTCTTCCGAACTCAATACGGGCACTATGAGTTCATGGTTTTTCCATTTGGATTAACCAATGCACCAGCAATGTTCATCAGCCTGATGCATGGCATATTTCATCCCTTTTTGGACAAGTTTGTTCTGATATTTATTGACGACATATTAATTTACTCAAGAACCATGGAAGAGCATAAGTAACACTTACGACAAGTTCTGGAAATGTTGAGGAAACATCAGTTGTATGCCAAGTTCAACAAATGTGATTTATTCAAAGAGAAAATACAATATTTAGGCCATGTCATTTCCACTGAAGGCATAACAATAGATCTCGAGAAAATAAATACTATTATGGAATGGAGGGTGCCCAAAAGCGTAGCAGATATACGTTCTTTTATGGGATTGGCCAGATATCACAAGCGCTTCATCGAAGGATTCTCAAAAATTTCATTTCCTATTACATCTCTACAGCAAAAGGGGAGGTTGTTTAAATGGACCAGCGAATGTCAAACTAGTTTTGAACTGTTAAAGTAGTTGTTGACTACTACCCCTATATTGAGAGTAGCTGACCCTGTTTTATGGAAATACAAACCTATGGATAATTATGCTTTCCCTAAGTGGGTGGTTCACTTAGAACAACAGCAATAAAGATATTTGATCTTTTCCTTAACGTGAATAGATGAAGGGAGAGAAACCTACTTGTAATCTGTTCGCTTTCCCTCACCTCCCTTCGTCACTTTCGTTGCTCTTAATCCAACTTAACTTGCTTGATTGATACCTGCAATGACAAACATAAGACAGAAAACACCATAAAGGCAATATGATCTATTCAAATTAAACAAATTGAATCGTTTAAACTCATTAATACACATATAAAATCATCGACACGTGCATTAGGAAAGGAATAAATCTCTTTATTATGAAGTAGAAGGAAGAGTACAACCATTTGATTGATTTTTTGTCACTCATCCATATTGAGTCCCATCCTCTTCACATCCAACATCAACAATCCAACAACATCACAGTACATGCACTACCTCCAAGAGTTGATATCTCACCAGCATAACTCTACTTAACACAAATTCTTGCTCTCTTGTGCACTATGTTCAGTGCTCTATTTATAAGTAGATTAAGGTAGTTTGAAATAAATGAATCATTGAATGGAATTCCTAAAAATGGATGAAGAGGTTTCCTTGTTCATGGGAATAGGAGGATAAAAGGTTTAATGACTTCATGGGTTCCAAAGTCGAGGCTATCAAAGGAGGTGAGAGTTGGAACAACTTCTAGAAGTTAGGGAGATTCCCAGAACCCAATGAAAAATTCGCTCCCAGTCGACCAATGCACTCCAAAGTGGGCCTATATCCTCTGCAACGTAGCCTTTCATGGGAGTAGATGCTCTGCAAAGAAGTTACAACTGTCTAGGGGTGCGTTGATGGCTTGATAGGGCACTTCAACTGGAATCTAAGCAGTGAAAATTTCATGAAGGAAGACCATCAATGTGATGACTTGTTTAGGGCATGTAGCAACCAATTTAGAGTATGATAGACTCTAATGAATATTTATCTGTGTTTTTGGATGATGCCCAAATTGACCTGTAACAACTACCCCTTAAAGCATGAAATCAAAAATGATAATGTTGAGTGATTTTCTTTACGACGTGATGAGGAGGTACTGAAGCGGACAACAAACTGCATCAATTACAATATATTACATCATGATATATGTTCATATTGTACATGAATTTCTAATGGAGGCAATGGCATATCCCATACTCGGCACATAAACTATAATAACATCAGAAAGTCGTCTAAAGATATAGATTGTCTACATATATAGACCCATGATAGGATGAACATCTGAATAATGACCATTTTACAGATGATTTGGTACTTCTCCTGAAATCACAACATGGATGGATGAAATTAGATCCAGTGTCTTATATCTCGTTCACTCGATCGCTTAAAGTATGAGTCTAACCATGCGAATATATGATCTGAAGTCAAACATGGGAAGACATTGTTTGATTACCAGCCAATGATGTGAGTCGTTAACAAACACAAGAGAAAACATCGTTGATGATAATGGCTCTGAAGGTACTACAGTACATTCTGCATGGTGTGAATAGATGATTTGATTTCAAACACCATACAAATTCTTTCGGTCAAAGGCGTATGATGTCAACCTGTCGTCGGAAGTGAGAAACATGTTGTTGATGTAAGCAATCTCCAAGGTACTGAAAGGTTGTTTCTAAGTCAACTTCCTGGATGTGATGATGTCGACATGAAGCGACTCGTCGTAGGAGGTCATTAATGCTTCCCTCATCAATGACATGAAACAGGAGTAATTATTTTGGAGACAAAATGTGATTGATGAAGCAATGTTAGGGATGGCGGTCATGAAATGAAGTTTTATGAGTATTGCCAAGGATGAGGAATAACTGAGTGACTTCTCTTGAACATATCGGCGACACTGAATGAATTGTAAGCATTTGACCCAAAACCAAAGTTATGGATGGTATGATAGACCATAGGTATGATAGATCGTCAAGCAGATTACCCAACGCAAAAATCATGGAGATGAAGTGAATAAGTGTCATGTTCAAGAGCGACTTGCTAACATAAAGTGTTTTATCCCTTTCCAATTTTCCCTAGTCATTGATGACGATTACCTCTTTATTTTTTAACAAGCTTGAGGAGGATAACATATGCTTGATGTATAATTCCACCCTTCAGGTGAATCCATCACTATTTGATGCTTTAACGAGTGTAACGAAGGTGAAACTCGATCTTGTCATGATGGAAAAGTCCGTCGCAATTTGATGCTTTAACGAGTCTAATGACAATGAGAACTCAGTTCTTTTTCTCGTTTAGAGAGTTTGAAAAACTGACTAAAACAAAACTCCACAAGTTATTTTTCGTATAATAGTCCCTTAGATCTGAAAAAGTGTAAAATAATATCTAAGAGAACCTCCTAGCCATGTTCGACTAGGGTTTTCCTTTTTCGTAATCATAATCTATCGCAGTCCGGAAAAGGGTTAAACTTATATTGAGTAGATGTTGTTTCAATTCCTTTAACGAGATTGAAAGGAAAAGCGCTCGACAATATTTTCATATTTAGAGAATCTAAAAAGATCTGAAAGAGAACTCCAGGGGGATTTCTTTTTTGCATTTAACAAAGCACGAAAAAGAGATAAAAGTGTGCTTTGAATTTTTTTTTCATGTTTAACAAAGCTCCAAAAAAAGGATAAAAGTATGCTTTGAATTATTTTTTCATGTTTAACAAAGCTTGAAAAAAGAGGATAAAAGTATGCTTTGAATTCTTTTTTCATGTTTAATAAAGCTTGAAAAAGAGATAAAACTATGCTTTGTGGTCAATATCGCATTTCACGATCATGCACAACTAACTCACTATAATCAACTGCAAACCTGCTTAAAGAAGCATCAAATGGATTTACAATATCTGTTGGAAATAGTAAAAATGGGTAAAAACCATAGTCGATTCATTAAATATGCATAAATTAATCAAAAAGACTATTAAATTAAGAAATTACCAACTCATTTTTACCATTTCACCTTTTCCATTTGGATTTTAGTGCACTGAGCTTGTTTTACCCTCAAACTTCAGTGGCTAATTGCGACAGATTATGTGGATCATTTCTCATGCCGTCTATACCAGGTAGAATATCTTACCCTCCTCTTTCTATTGAATGCATTATTTTTCAGTTTCATGCACATTTTTTAGGGCTTTGTGGCCCCTAGGGTAAATATAAAACATCGTAGGGCCAGTGCACCCTTGAATGTTGAAAAGTGTGTTGCAGAGAGGCTGGAAAGAGGCCCAGTTCCTTTGCAATGCTCTTTCTCTCACTAAGGGGTGCGTTGGGCGCAATTTAGAAAGTTGTATCTTTGTTTCTGCCCAAAATCTTCCTAGTTTTTTTTGCATGAAATGGATCCTAACTTAGCCTATGGTGTGATTTCAATCTTTCATCGGATCAAAATGTCGATTACATGGAGAGAAAGAGAACATGAAGAATAGGATATGGTTGCCCTAAATGATCATGGCATTGTGAGATCCCTTAGATATTATAGGTTTCTCAAGTACTTCTGATTGTCAGGGATGAGGCAACACATGGAACTATTGCAGATCTTGATCCGTTCATGGGACCCAAAATTCATGCATTTCACATTGGGGAAAAAGTGCTCCCAATATTGGTCGGCTAAATTTACTTTCTTACAATTTTGTCGAGGTGTGGTGCCCACATTTCCCCTTTGAGCTCTGCGCATGGCGGTGAAACAGTGAAGGAATACATCCGACAGTTTTGTCGACCAGGAACTGAGCCTAGTAAATATGGAAAGATAAACATCAAAGATGTGCATGATATGCCTTTCCGCACTCTGTAGAAATTATACAAACAATATGTGTGCCAATGGATTAAATTTGATCATGCAATATACTAGAGCAAGATACTAAATCCTTCTACAATTATTTTGCAAAAATTAAACACGATCGCACAATCACACCAAGTAAGAGAAAGAAGAAAATCAATCGCACAACACAGATATTTTTCTTGGGGAAAGCTTGCTGCTCAAAACCCCTCTATATCTATTTTATAATGAACTAAGGAATCATGAAACAATACAACGCACTCTTCTCACAAGAGTCTGATGCACTACCATGACTGTCTCACACTGATCCAAACAAAATTGGTCCAACACTTAGCCAATTCTCAGCCTGTCTTCAGCCTGCCTTGCTCACACAATCCCTAGGAAATTAATCCCTATTAATTAGGATAATTAGCCTTCCTTGACTATGCAATACATCATGGGAATCATATAGTGTATATAATTGTGCCCGAGCAATTTTCTATAAATACAACTGATAGATAACTTCCCTTTAACCTCTATCTCAATTGGATCTTCATCAGAACTGACATGCATGCAGCTATTAATAGTAAATCATCAGTCACTTGACAGATCACTACATGTGAATTAAATCCGATTTAATTCACTTGACCTCTCACTAGTGCAAAAATCAGTTACAACAAGTTAGACTGACTTTAACTCACTTAATTGAGTTAACTGATTTCTCATGCATTAAACTAATACACTAACTGCAAATTGGACTCTAAAAAAAATAGAACCACTCTACATGCCTCACCAACCACCCTCAACTTGAATTTCATGAGCTAACTAAGCCTATCACACTTAGTTAACTATATTAAGTGATTATGAGATAAGATTACAATTTATTGTCTAATTTATTTAAGGGATAAATAAATTTGACACACATTTCTTCTAATTTAATTAAGAAGTAATTAAATCAAAAGCCTCACATAGTAGCCATTTATGGGTGTCATTTTATGGATGTTTTTTCTGGATGCCAATTTCAATGTTTCTTGTTGCAAATTTCAACACTCCCTCTCAACAAGAATGGAATCAATCTGTCCCGATCTGCTACCTTTGGAATGTTCTTACATGCAACACTTCTCTAGTGTTGTTCGCACATGCAACTATCCTAAAACTGAATAACCTTCAAACAACTGAATCAGTATAATGCATATGTCATCAAAGTCTTCTGACTGCTGGTACCTACTGCACATGTCCAGTGGACTCTCTATGTTGCTTACATCTGCATCCATGCACTCTGCACTGCTGCCAACTCTGATATGTGCTCCAATATCTGACACTTGTCACTCAAATTTTTGTCCTCCTAACATCTGACCACATCAATCTAACTAATCCTTCCTGCTACTTTTGTACTATGGGCTTCCCCGTAGCCAGTTTCAATCCATGAGACACACCATGTCAATGAATCCTACCCAAATTTCTTCTTGGGATTAATTCTACACATTGCCCCACCTCACACCTAGAGGTACAGATGCATGTACTCCCTCTACCCTTCTGGATCAAAATTTCCCCCTCCTATAGGTCTCTACTTCAGTGCACTCTTCCACTCAATCTCCTCTCTACTTATCCAATTGAGGTTGCTCCACAAACTTCTGAGATTGCTTATGAGGCTGCATATTGAGAGATAATTGCTCCCTCTCAACCACCAAGTCATTAACCACTGCTTTGCTCCTCAAAGCCTTTCATGCATCCTCAACCTCAAGAGCATACAGGTTCTTGACTCTTGAACCGATCTGCTTCACCTGTCCCGTGGCTATGTGTTTAAGGAAAACTTTTCCTTTTCTAAACATCACCTCATAACCACATTCTTCCAATACTGCTACGGAGACAAGATTCTTCCTTAGGCCTCGAACATACAAAACATCTGCTAGTCTGAGATGGGAGCCATTCTCCCTCTGAAAGGTAATTTTACCTATATCGGTAGCTCTATACCTCTCGTCATCTCCAAACTCTATGCTTTGTTGGAGGTCCTTCTCCTCCAAGTCACTGAAGAGATCTCTATTCCCCGTCATATGGAACGAGGCACTGATGTCTAAATACCACATGCATCCCATTACAGAGTTTCCCATGCATGCAATGAGAGTAAAATAAAGCTCGAATTGTGAAGCCAATGCTTCACCTGCTACAACTACAGGCTCCTTCTTACTTGCCTTCTTCTGTGGACAATTTGTAGCATAGTGCCCATGCTCGTGACAGTGAAAACATTTGATCTTGGACAAGTCTTTCTTGCCTGCTTCGCCTTGGGATTTCTTTCCCTTGGCCTTCTTTGGCTTACCGGCCAAGGCACAATATTCCTCGTCAATAGTCTTGGATCATTCCTGGTATTCCGCCTGAATTATTCTTGTACCAAATCCGACCAAAGTCGCTCCCAATCTGATAACTTTTCCCTCCCATTGACAGAGTCCCGATAACTATGCCAACTCTTGGGAAGGACTAGAAGTGTTAGGTTCAACAATTCATCATCTGCTATGGTCACACCAACACTTCCAAGCTCATCTCGACACTAAGATAACTTCGCCAAGTATGTTGGTACTGTCTTTTCCTCCTCATTCTTGATTTTCCTGAGCTTCTCCTTCAGCACCAACTTCCTTTGGTCGTTGTTGTTCTGAAACAGATCTCTCAAGGCCTTCCACATATCATATGGAGTTTCCTTGCCATGGAGACTTGAGACAATGTGATTTCAAACTCCCTCTGATAATATCCTCCTCTCCCTTGCTACCTTCTTTTGCCAAGCATCAAGAAAAATGGCGTCTGTTGCTGCGGGCTTGGGAATATCATTATCAATTAATTCTCTCAACCCGTTGTCTTCCAGAACTTCCTCCATTTTGTCTTTCCATGCAATATAATTATAATTTCCCTCAAATTCATATTCCAATCTTAATTCATTAAAATCCATCTTGATCCGCTTGTCGCTCCAAAGAAAGTATCTGCAAGTTTGAATATTGTTCAACACAAACTCAATTTATTCTCCACTATTGTGATTCCTGGTGCTCTAATACCATGTAGAAATTATACAAACCATATGTATTCCAATGGATTCAATCTAATCATGCAATATACTAGAGAAAGATCTTGAATCCTTCTACAATTATTTTGCAGAAATTAAACACGATCGCACAATCACACCAAGTAAGAGAAAGAAGCAAATCAGTCGCATAACATAGATATTTTTCCTGGGGAAATCTTAATTCTCAAACCCCCTCTATCTCTATTGTATAATGAACTAAGGAATGATGAAACAATACAATGCACTCTTCTCATAAGATTATGTTGCACTATCCTGACTATCTCACATTGATCCAGACAAAATTGGTCCAACACTTAGCCAATTCTCAACATGTCTTCAGCCTGCCTTGCTCATGCAATCCCTAGGAAATTAATCCCTATTAATTAGGATAATTAGCCTTCCTTGACTTTGCAATACATCATGGGCATCCTATGGTGTATATAATTGCGCTCGGGCAATTTTCTATAAATACAACTGATAGATGACTTCCCTTTAACCTTTGTCTCAACTGGGTCTTCATCAGAACTGACATGCATGCAGCTATTAACAGTAAATCATCAGTCACTTGACAAATCATTGCATGTGAATTAAATCTAATTTAATTCACTTGACCTCTCACTAGTGCAACAATCAGTTACAACTAGTTAGATTGACTTGAACTCACTTAATTGAGTTAACTGATTTCTCATGCATTAAACTAACACACTAATTGAAACTTGGACTCTAAAACAAATAGAATCACTCTACATGCCTCACCAACCACCCTCAACTCGAATTGCATGAGCTAATTGAGTCTATCACGCTCAGTTAACTATTACAATTGATTATGAGATAATATTACAATTTATTGTCTAATTTAATTAAGGGATAAATAAATTGGACACACATTTCTTCTAATTTAATTAAGAAATAATTAAATCAAAAGCCTCACATGGTAGTCATTTCTGGGTGCCATTTTCTGGATGTTGTTTTTGGATTCCAATTTCATTGTTTCTTGTTGCAACTTTCAACACACTCTCCTATTCACTATCGCAAAACTAGCTGGAAATGTGACACTACATGTCACAGATAGATCATACATGCAGTATGTGCTAGTGTCTCGAGCCAACTGTGTTCAACTAGGTTGAATAAGTACTCCTTCAGATGA
This sequence comes from Pinus albicaulis, assembly GCA_034641835.2. Classification (NCBI taxonomy): domain Eukaryota; kingdom Viridiplantae; phylum Streptophyta; class Pinopsida; order Pinales; family Pinaceae; genus Pinus; species Pinus albicaulis. Next base: position 1,482,996,874 of record CM076575.1, read on the forward strand.
AATAACAGTTGACCAAGGTAAAAAGTGGTAAGACCAAAAATTTCATTTATGGGTCTATTTTGATCACTTTTGTTTTGGAGCGAGTTCCATTGATGTAGCCACAACATGTGACGCTGGGATTAGTTTGTCCTAGAGATACACGGATGCAGTGGTGGGTTGAGTTGATGGCTAGACATGTCGGTTAGTCATCGATTTCATTTTCCACTGCATTATTTAGTTGGCTCCGAAGACAGAATATCTTTATCGAGGAGCATCCATATACAGGGATGGATTTCCATGGAGATCCAGATTTGATTTTACCAGTCGGCACTCAATGGGGTGCTATAGGTAAAATGTTGACCATGCTTTTTATTTTTTTGGGTTTTTTACATAATTTTTGTGTTTTTTTATGTTTCCAAGACTAAACTAAAAAAAATTTATGTATGCATATGTAGGTACCGTTCGACTAGTGGTTCGTGCACAACAGGCAAGAGAACCAACAGAGAGGACTATCGGAAGAGCATTCCTACAATATTTGGATTTAGCCAAGACTCTTATTGAGTTGCAGTAGCATGTGAATGGATATGCTCTTGGGATACTGGTTGTCTGGATTGAGGAGTTACCTATGAGGCTGCAGCGCGATACCATTGGTGTGCACAGTCGTTGGATGAGGTTGTTGTGCATGATAGCCCAAGCAGTGACCTACAATTATGAGCATCACTAGTTTTACTTAGGTTATGCTATGTCTATATACATTTTGAGGTCATATGACCAACGTGTCTTGGAAAAAAATTTGTAAAAAAATTGATATAAATCTATTTTACTTTCAGTGTTTTTCTATAATTATGTGAAATCCTATTCAATTGTATGATATGAATAGAAAATCTATCTTTACGTATGTTTCAAATGTCTATTTAACACATAATTCGCCAATGAATCAACCAGAGTGTTAAAGTTTCTAGAAATATGTTGATATTGAATGTAATCAAAATGTCTTTCCAAAATATGAACTCTAAGTAACATGCGATGAATTGATGGATTTCGTACATTATAGACGCTAGTAAGTTGTAGTACGACAAGTTGTGAGTACAGCCTGATGATGATGCGACGAATGCCAAGTGAAATGGAATTAGAGAGTAGTTCAATCAACCCGCTATACTAAGTGATATTGTTGGTCTATCAATCGATACAAATCCCTTTGAAGTTCACTAACTCGCCACTTGGAGCAAATATGGCCCATGCTGCAGAGGATAAATTCTGAGTACCACGATTAGCACCATCGGCATATCCAAAAAATGGTTCTGAATATTCTGACATCTGCAAAAAATGAAAAAAGGATTACTAACCACATGAAAAAATCTAAAAGGAACACTGCTACACACACGCAATCAAGGTATATAATATAGTGTTTACTACGCAAAATTAGGGATAGTAACGTTTAAGATACAACCCATTTCGAGGCTGCGACAATGGAATCCCATCATAATCTACCAACTTGTAGGCACCCTTAGCCAGAATGTGTTTGACAATGTACGGGCCATGCCATAATGGTTCAAATTTCCTTGTTCCTATCTTATCAGCTTCCTGATCATAAAGTAAGACCAGGTCTCCTTCTTAGAAGGTGTGAGGCTTGACATTGCGATCATATTGGGCCTTAATTCGTCTCTTATGCGCTTCGTTAGCCAATGCGGCTTCACAATGCGTTTCATCTAGATGAATGAGATCTAAAAGACGTGCCTCTTCTTCAAAAGTGTCAGGTAGCAAGTCAATCACGAGTTTCAATGATGGTATTTCATATTGAATCGGTAAGATAGCTTCCAGACCATAAACCAACTGAAAGGGAGTGAATCCGATCGCATTTCACACCGACGTTCAATATTCCCCCAAAGCCGAGTACATGATCAAATGCCAGTTTCGTTTATGAAAACCAATCATGTGTTGAAGCATACGCTTAATAATCTTGTTGATAGCTTCAACTTGTCCATTAAATTGCGGATAATAGGGGGTATAACTATCATGTGACAGTCCTAACTTGGCAGTCAACTCATCCATCATGTGATTGCGAAAAAAATTTCCATGATCTGTGACTATGGCTTGTGGTACACCAAACTATGAAACCACATGGCTAAAAAAAACAATGCAAATGTTTGTCTCATGTTTTTGAATGTAGGCATCGCCTTGACCCACTTGGTAAAATATTCAACGGAAACAATAATGTACCCATGCCCCCTGGCCGAGCGAGGGTTACATGTCATAAATTCAATGCCGTATTTTGAAAATGGTCCAACATCGACGATAGGATGCATTGGTGCTGGTAGCAGGCGGGTTTTACGATCAAATATCTGGCAAGCATGATAACTTCTAACCGCAATAATGCAGTCGCGAAATATGGTAGGCCAAAAGTAACTAGCGCGGTAGCGTAGCTAGACAAATTTCCACCGCATGCGCCAGAATGGAAATCATTTAGAAATTTTTCGGCTTCCTCATGCGTGAGGCACCTACGTAAAATTGTATCGACACCACGACGATAAAGTGTATCACCGACGATCAAATAATCTTTGGCTTGGTATCGAATGCGTCGTTGTTGAAAGTGAGATGTATTAGGCCGAAAAGTTTGGGTCTAGAGATAGATGATGAAATATCCATACCATGGGTCAGATGAATTGATCAAAAACAAAGACTAGTCCGGAATTGATGGTTTCGCAGTAGGATCGGTACTACTTGAAGGAAGGTCACAAATAAGCTCAGCAAACACCAAATATTTCTTTGACTTGGATTTGATGAATTTCCAAATAAAACTCCTATAAAATGACGATCCGTTTTGAATACTTTCCCCCTAGCAATTGACGTGATAGAATGTATGTCATAGGGTTTCAATCCGAAATGACAATGGTCTTTCAAAGAAGGATATAATGGCGAAATCTTTGTACAACTTGAACGGTTGCCAAAGCGAGCTTCTCAATGTATGTGTACTTAACTTCGGTATCATTGATATTACGACTCAAATAATATATCGGATGTTCAATTCCATATTCTTCTTGGACTAAAACCATAGCGATGGTTGTATTTGCAGCAGTGAGATACAGGAAATAGTCACTCTAGTAATTTGGGGGATAGATTAATGATGCTCAGATCAGGGAATTTTTAATAACACCAAAGGAAGCTTACGCAACCTCATCCCAATGGAAGGGTACCCCCTTTTTCAAGGTTCGAGTAAATCCTTTAGCCATTTCATTGTAGTTAGGAATGAACCTCCTTAGATAGTTAGCCTTCCTTGGAGTCTCTGTAACTGAAGCAGATTGGAAGGAGCGGGAAAATCAAGAATAGCCTGGACCTTCAATGGATGAAGCCGAATTCCGCCTTTCAACATGGTGAATCCAAGAAAATGACCAGAACCAACACCAAACACACATTTTTGCGGATTGAGGCATATTTTATAGTGACGGCATCGTAAAAATATCTCTCTCAGATGTAGCGTTTGGTCAGCCCGTTTTCGTGAATGTGCAGGTAAGTCATCCAGATACGGTTGAACTATGTGCTTGATGTCATGAAAATCATAATTAATTTCGCTTTGGAATGCGGCCCCAACATTCTTTAAATGAAAAGGGAGTTTACGATAGGAGAATGTGCCCCAGGGATAGATAAAATCAATTTTATATTGGTCCTCTAGGTGAATATTAATCTGATTGTAACTGGAGAATCCATCCATGAAATAAAATATTTCACATCCAGCACACATTCATCAATAATTTGGTCGATAAAAGGAGCTTGATAGTTGTCTTTAGGACAAGCATGATTAACATCCCGATAGTCGACACGCACTCTAATTGTCCCTTGTTTCTTCAAGACAGGAACAATGTTAGATACCCACTTAGTAAGCGGAACAGGGTAAATGAATCCAGCACGCAAAAAAATTTCAACCTATGCTTAATGGCAAAAGCTTTATTTGGGTGAACAGGACGAAGGCGATGTCGCACCAACTTAACATCGGGATACATTTTAATCTCATGTTCAATAATGTTGGAGTCAATACCCAGCATCTCCTCATATGACCAAGCAAATACATCTTAGAATTCATGAAAAAGATCGTGGTAAGTGTCAAGTTCAGATGGAGAACAAGACGCACTAACATGCATGTTCTCTACAATACTGGGTTTGGTCATAATATCGATAGAAATATTTTCTTAGATATTTGATGGGTTTTTCTTGGAATCAACTGCATGGATAGGAATAGAATTCGTCAAGAACTCAACGACAGTAGGGTTATATAGTTCAGATGGATTATCTTCACTGTAATCTGGAATATGGGATCGTTGATGTGATGATTCCCATGGTTCTTCTTCTGGAATCATGGATTCTATAATTCTCTCATCAATCAAGAATACGCGTGAAAATGGATCAGAATAAGTACCAAAATCTGAAGAACGATCAACCCAAATGGTCGATGACAATGGATTTGGATTTGCCGCATAAGACAAGAAAATTGATTGTTGTGCTAGCTCAATTGGACTTAGCGGCATGATTTTTCCCAACCTAACTATTTCAGAATCATTGGGTATCTTCCTTAAGTCATATTAAGTGGAAGATATCATATTTTAGGTCTCTATATGTGAGATTTTCACTGATGTCGCAGGCGACAGTAACGAAAAGGTGCCCATTATGGAAGGATCTTTAAAGAGTCCTACACCAATGTTCTGAAGAGAAGGTGGGGGTCCGTGAACTAACGAAACACTTCCATTTTCCTGGGAAGCAGAGGTGAAGTATGAGAGTTGATAAATGGTCATGATACTTCCTTTATGGGGGAAGATGATCATACGGCAATAAGTAGATACTGCCGCAGCCATAGCGTAAACCCATGGTCTTCCAAGTAATATGTTGTAGTCGAGGGGTCCGTCAACGACCTCAACTTCAACAGTAATTGATTTTCCCCCTAGTTCTACTTGCAGGTTATGAAGAATTTTACAAGGCTTATATGTACGACCGTCAAAATCTTTCAATGTCATAGGTGATAGTGATAAAGTCGGTGGACCAAGTGACTTCTAGCAACTCATTGACATGATATAAGTAGATGCACCTTCACCAATGATGGTGCGATGAATGAGGAAATTCAAGACATGTACTTGAATCAAGAATGCTAACTCTGCTGGTAATTTTGGCACATAGTCCGCGTGATTAAAGAGTACAAGTTTTGAACCTGTCGGATCAATTGCACCGATCGCAGACAACAAAGCCTGCTTCTAGGAGGGACAATTCTGAAGTACCTAAAGCGTTGACATAGCAGAAGGTGACTGATCCAAATCTTCTACTACATTGTAATTTTTAGTTGCACGAGCTCGAGGGTTGAATGTTTATTTGTGAACTACTCTCTTCGGTGACTTTATTTTTAACTTTGGAAGGATAGGCAGTAGATCCGAGTCAAATGACGTCGAATTCTAAGTGGTAGGTTGATTTGTAGCCTGACCATTGGATGACGACAACATATTACTATAATATTTACTTCTTGTCAACACCAAAACATTAGTTTTGGGCTTTGTAACGAATAGCATAAGCACTTGCGAACTAGAAGCATGATTCATCGCAACCAAATGTGTTTTCGAGTTCGGAAAAGGATTTGGCAACACTGCAAATGTGGTAGAAGTCTATGAACCTTTGGGACTTCCGAGCGGTGAGGACAATATCGCATAAAATGCTCCTCATTACATATCAAACAAGGGTAACAAGGTTTCCAAAAAGAACCAGATGAATCAGATGATTTTTTCTACGGGGATGAATTTGATTTCTTCTTGTCTTTCCCTTTCTTCCTATTTCCTGGTTTCTTATCACTTTTTCCTTTTTCATGTGACACGGCATGGATTTCGGAAGAAGACACAGGATCAGATGTAGTAGGGTTTTGTGAAAAAACAAGTGTAGGACCAGATATTCGACTTGTTGTCGGAGCGCTAGCAAAACCAATCACACCATCGTCAACATGAATGTCCTGACCAGATGGAGCAGGAAGAATAGTAAAATTTGGTCGCGTCGGGTTTGGAATCTTTTTGTAGAGCATGCCAGACTAAGTGTAAATCATATCCAGATATTGGGCATGAGCAATGACTTGCTCTTCAGTGAAAACACCGCCTTTAGCCACATCCTCGATGATAGATGGAAAAAAGGAATTAACAAACCACTCAGCTAAAAGTTGATCAGGAAGAAATGTTTTAACCATTCGATGACAATGATGCCACTCATGTATATGATCGGATATATGAGTAGCAGTGGTATGTTTAAATCTAGTCAAAAGTTCCATTCCAGTTTCATATCTGATGGGTAACTAGAAGTGGGTTAAAAACATAGTGGATAAAGTTGTAAAGTTATCAAATGAAGCTCATGGTAATTCAATGTACCACTTCGTAGCCAAACCAGTAAGCGTTCACTGGAAAAGATGCAATCTAACAGAATCATCATTTACGGAGTTTGATGAACACCATAAATGTTAAGTCATGACATGTGTAGAGGGGTATTCTCCATAATTTCCATTGAATATTGGAATTTCCGAGGGTAATTTATGTGGAATCACTAGCCACCAAGGTAAATAATGAATTGGATCATTGGTGAGCCTATTTAAATCTGGTAATTCTAGTGTTGCAACAAATGGCAACTGTCGATTAAGGTCAGGTTGAGCGTAACTAGGATAAGATGGAATTGCCTGAGTAGTAGGCCTTTGCATACCAACAAATGGATTATGTTTTTGGTAACCCAGATAGGGGTAGGCTTTCTGACCGGTTCCTAGATAAGCCTGATACTGTGGTAATGGTTGTTGTGGCTGCCATGGTATCTGATAAAATGGTTGCCCGCCAGGATAATTTGTACCCGGTTGTGATTATACAGGGCCATCAGAAACCTGTGACAAAGGTAAACTATCCTGTGGTTGTGAAATTCCCGATACAGATGGTTGTTGAATAGCATCCTAGGAATATTGAGTCTGTAGACCCGAAACTTGAGGGGTAGGGGTGGAAGGACCCGCTTGTGCAGACTGAGCAACAACCATAGAATAAATCACAGGCGTAGTAGGCATAGATACGATAGATTGAACTGGTTGATACTGATACACAACCGTTTGCGGTTGAACAGACAAAGTAGGCTGCCATGGAAAACAATAATTTCAGCATATGATGGACCTAAATATTGCCATATGGACCAAACATCTGTGGCCCCCCAGCATTTGGAGTATAGGGATATTGCACATTTTGACTTTCATATGAAGGGTATCCAATAAATAGTGGATAAGATGGATGGTAATTAGACGGGCCAACCTGAGATTGAGGGTCAGGCCATTCAGTACTTGTGATATATGAACCAGATATAATTCCAGACAATGACATGGGTGAATTCCATGGACTAGAGGAGACACCAGAGTAGGTTCCGTTTAAATCTCGGTAACCTGATGGGATGGACGAACCACCATACAGATGTTCCTTGGTTGTTGTCAAAAACATTGAAGTCAAAGCGACATTTGATGATGTCGCAGTCGTAATAGACGGTATAGTCTGGGATGCTATCTCTTTCATGGTTAAATAACCCAGAAAATACTCTAACGAATCTACGGAAACTTGAGAGTCAAATGGATCAACTGAAGCAGAGACAGTCAAACGAGGAGAAGACTGATATAAATGAAGCTCTGCCTCAAAATGAGTGGGGGTCGAAGGGGTTGTCTATTACTGAAGTTCTTCCTTTATCGAAATCAAACCAGGTGGAAGTACTTCACCGTCGGGCCTGAGAAAAATTTCAGGCGGTAAACACTACAGTAAAGAGGAAGACTCGACGGTTATGGATGGTTGAGGATCAGACAGTTGCACTGGAACAACTTCTTGTTGTTCGACTTCAGGATCAACTACTAGATTGACTTCCAATTGAACAAACTTGGGTTCAGGATTCATTGTTTCACTGGATTGAATTTTAGTGTCCTCAGTTAACTCTGCAATTTCTGTCTCAACATTTTTAGATAAACCAGGATCATTCGAAACGACTCAAGACTCGGTACTCAATGGATTAGATGTATCTGGTATATTAGATGATGTAGCACCAAGAGTTCTAGAGGTACCAGAATTGGTAGGGCGAGTGCACCTTCATCTACTAGGAGTATCTTCTGGTGTGAACGACGGGGAAGGGGTTGATCTTCTTCCACAATTTTTTATTTATTTTACAAAAAAACAAATAAACAAAAAGAGGGTGATACTAGGAAAAAGGTTTAACAAGTAACTGTGAACTGCAATATACTGCCTCAGTAAACGAGGGACTTATTATACGTGTAGGAAATATCCCTGAATGTTGTTTTCGATGTATCACAGGTACAAGGCAGCCGACTCGGTTACCTATGGATGGTAAGAAACCTAAAGTTGTCCTCCCAAATATACGCAAAGGTACGTGGAGGCCCAATTTGTGTTAGCGTTATGTAATGTGAAACTACAAAGTGAGAGTATCCCCCTATACTTTTCGTACTAGAACACCGCCCGATATACCCAAAAGTATGTGGACGAGCTCTGATATACTTACGTACGTGGAATGAGATATCACACTCGGAATGTATCGCAGAAAATTAATGACAGTTGCTATATTTAATGACGTCGGAACATGTCTCTAGCCTAGACCTCTAAATTTTATTGTTAATGTTACAATGTTTCCTTAGATAAATTCAGATAAATTTTATGTTGATATTAATTATCAATTTGTCTTTCAAGTTCACCGCGAGATGTATTGAACATTCCTAGAATGAAATTAGAATGATAAGCATTTGTTTCAAATTGATTTTTTACAATGAAAAACTAGCTAGTAGGGATAGAGTAATCAGATAATTTGCAATCATCAATGAGCACATCAAAATGCAATTTTTCCCTAAACTATTCCTCAAGTATCACTCACAATCCCTAAATGCAAATTCATGTTTTTCTTTTCAGTTTCCTTTAAGTTTAGATAAACGAAAAAGAAACTAATGCACAAACAATCACTCAAAACTTTCAAGAGAAATGAAGACTAAAATGACAATTCCTCTTTTCGAAAATAATGAATTGATTAAATGTAAAATTTAACTTTGGAACTATTCACAATGATAAAGAAAATATAAAGAAACATTGATCAAACAAATCCAAAGTGAGGCAAGAAAAGTAAAGGTAAACTGGTCTCTGGAGGTATTTAGTCACTCAAAACTTCAGCAAGCAAACACTGACATGAATTGGAAAAAGGAAAAACAGATAGATTTTGGTTGGTCACAGGGGCAACGCACCCTTGAATGGGAGATAGTGCGTTGCATGTCATTGTCCCTAAGCCAGCAGTATTATGCAGAGCATTGTGTTAATACCAACAGTGTGTTGATGCCAGAGGACTCTCTGAAAAAGAAAGCAATCACACTCCCTTTGCTAAGACACAGTCAAATGATTGAAAATAAGCAGGTAAAGTCTACTAAACGTTGATGGGCAGGGACAAAACCACCAGGGACAATCCATCGTTCCCTAGTATGGTCGCTAATTTGTTTTACGTAAATACAAACCTATGGATAAGTGTGCTTTCCCTAAGAGGGCGATTCACTTAGAACAACAGGAAGAAAGATATCTGATCTTTTCCTTAACATGAATAGATAAAGGGAGAGAAACCTACTTGTAATTTTTTCGCTTTCCCTCGCCTCCCTTCGTCATTTTCATTGCTCTTAATCCAACTTAACTCGCTTGATTGATACCTGCAATGACAAACAGAAGACAGAAAACACCATAAAGGCAATACGATCTATTCAAATTAAACAAATTGAATCGATTAAACTCATTAATACATATATAACATCATTGACACATGCATTAGGAAAGGAATAAATCTCTTTATTATGAAGTAGAAATTAAATTACAACTAGTTGATCGATTCATTGTCACTCATCCAGCTTGAGTCCCATCCTCATCACATCCAACATCAACAATCCAACAACATCACAGTACATGCACTACCTCCAAGAGTTGATATCTCACCAGCATAACTCTACTTAACACAAATTCTTGCTCTCTTGTGCACTATGTTCAGTGCTCTATTTATAAGTAGATTAAGGTAGTTTGAAATAAATGAATCATTGAATGGAATTCCTAAAAATGGATGAAGAGGTTTCCTTGTTCATGGGAATAGGAGGATAAAAGGTTTAATGACTTCATGGGTTCCAAATTCGAGGCTATCAGATGAGGTGAGAGTTGTAACAACTTCTAGAAGTCGGGGATATTCCCAAAATCCAATGAACAATTCGCTCCCAGTTGACCAACGCACTCCAAAGTGGGCCTATATCCTCTGCAACGCATCCTTGCATGGGAGTAGATGCTTTGCAAAGCAGTTACAACTGTCTAGGGTGCATTGATGGCTTGATAGGGCACTTCAACTGGCATCTAAGCAATGAAACTTTCATGAAGGAAGACCATCAATGTGATGACTTGTTTAGGGCATGTAGCAACCAATTTAGAGTATGATAGACTCTAATGAATATTGATCTGTGTTTTGGGATGATGCCCAAATCGACCTGTAACAGACCCAAAAAAGGAATTTGAGGTATGCATCAATGCGTGCAAGGAAGGAGTAGAAGCAATATTATCTCAAGATGGAAGGGTCGTTGCATATGAATCAAGAAAGCTAAAATATCATGAACAGCGTTATTCCGCTTACGATCTAGAGTTGACAGCAGTAGTGCACGCACTCAAGGTTTCAAGACACTACTTATTGGGAAAAACTTTTGTGCTGAAAACATATCACAACAACTTGACCAACTACTTTAAACAAGTTGATTGTAATGTCCCCTAATAATTATAAAATAATATATAGATAATATAATATAATTAAATAAATAACAAGTCAAGAGAATAAATAAAATAGTAAACAATAACTGGAGTTCTAAATAAAATACTAAATAATAAACTGGAGTCCTAAACAGTAAATAAATAAGTGAAGTTAAGAGTTAATTAACAAAAGTAAAAAGGAATATGTTAAGAAAGAGTTTAACTAATAAACTGTAAAAATAAGTAAAGTTAACAAGAAGTTAAACTAAGAGAAACACTAAGTTAAGTAAAACTTAAATAAATAAAAGTTGCATGTTGACACAATGAATGTGTGCATGTGGTTCTCATTCTATTGTTGTTCTATTTAATAGACATTGAGGAAGATTCATGGAGGATTATTTCATCCATTCTCTGGAGAGAAGGGTATTGTGAGGCAACGGATACCCTGGCAGTAGTATGTTGATTGAGGGCTCGTGGGTGGCTAGCTGTGGAAAGATTATGTGCAGCTAAGCTTACGGTTGGGTGGAGAGTTGTCCCCAAAAATTTATTGCAGTTAGCAGAATTCAAATAGCGTTCAACTTTGGAGTCTCAAGTAAGTAATATCTCCATTACATGTAAGTCGTCTTGGCTCGTGTTTTTGAAAATTCTATGATGATTAGTTAAACAGTTTTTGGGTTGATTATTAATTGTTTATTTGATATAATTAATTGCATGATAAATTTGGGGTTGTTACATATGGTATTACAGCGAGTTTCAACTTTAAGTGACCTCTAGGTAAACGTTAAAATTTGATTTTGATTGTGATGTTAATGAGCAAAAGGCTCGTGTTTGGATATTGTAGTGATTATAAATTTGATATAATAACTTTATTTATAAATTTGAGGATTTTTTTTTTCATGTAATAATTATATCCATGCTAGTTCTTAAATCTATGATTTTACTTTTAAATTAACAAAATTATAAATTTTACATGCATTTTTCTTTAAATAATATATATATATATATATATATATATATATATATAAATTCTTACGCAAATTACCATTAATTATATATATATATATATAAATTCTTACGCAAATTACCATTATATATATATATATATATATATATATAAAAAGAATGGGATAAAGCTATGTATAGAGCTATGTGTAATGGGAGCTAGCTACCTACACGCCCTTTCAGACGAGAGCCTAAATCTAGCCTTAGACTACTCGGCCAAACTGTCAACTAATCCATATGCTGCACATTTATGTTGTCAAATTGTCAACGCAACCTTCTGATCTGGAATCGAACTACTCGAACACTCGAACTGTCAACCTTTAACATGTTGATCCAACCCTATGCTCGCCATAAATAATTTCCATTGAGCTTCTGTAATTCTCTCTGTTGGTCCTTTGTAACGTAGCGGATCAAGTCAAAGAGAAGCACTCTCGCATCCGCCTCCCGTTTGACAGAAAAGCTCTCCTCCTCTTTTGGAATTTCTTCCACGGGAAATTTTGCCAAAGATGGCATATTAGTGATTGGAACCAAAGCTGGTCTCTGAGAACCCCATGGGACAAAACGTTTCCTTGCAAGAAGGTGACGGGCAAGTTATTAATTGTTGTTAACTTGACCATTAGAACAGGGAGATTTGAAAGGCTTTCTGGCAACAGCTGCACCATCTGATACCGAAAGGACTTTGGGAAGTAGTGCTTGCCTTCTCACCACAAGATTACCCCTCAACAACGCAGCAACTTTTTGGTTTTTCCTGTCATCGTCTGAAACAGGACTAGGTTGACTTTAGTCCTCCTCGTCCTCTTCTTGTTCATCTTTGTATTCATCGTCATCATTTTTATTGTAATCACTGTCGTCATCATTGTAAATATTTTGTTCAAATAAGAAAATTAAATATGAGCATATTTATATTGTATTGAAACATAATAATAATGTGAAAATAGATGGTATATGTAGATACGTTGTATGAGTGTATGGAGTATTGAGTTTAAAGTTAGCCATGTTATTAATTTGTAAGATATAAGGTAGTTGTCTCAATGAATGTGTATATGAAAGAGGAAATAAAGATTTACGGGTTTTAATATATGTTATAAATAATGATAAGAGATAATATCAATATTATTGTATGGGTAATGGATACTCAACTATGAAATAAATTCATGTTGACATGAGGAGATTAATTATGAAATCAATATTGTAATTGACATTAGATTTTAACTAATCTTATATCATTTGAAAATGACACAACTTGATAAATTTCTCTGTTGACACAACTTGACAAGGGGATATGAAAAAACTACAAGTATGCAGATCGATTGGTTCCTTAGCTACAAAATTGTTGAGACCGAATTATAGAGGTTTTTGGTTGTACAAGTGCTATGAAATGCTCACTAGTGGTGAAGAGAAATATTACATCTATTTGGAATTAACTATAGAGAAATTAATGTTGTGGTGACATGTACAACGATGAGCTAGTGTTTAAGAATGAGATTGTTCTTTGTAAATTATGGGTGACCTAGTGAGATTGAATCAAGATGAGTCATGTAGTGATGAGGACTTAATTGTCTATAGATGATTCAATGAATAAGATTATGATAACGCGAATTAAGAGGATTGTTTACTTATTGTGGTTGAAATCATTAACATCCATTGGTTATCTTGCTTTGAGAATGTTGCTTCTCAAGAGGGAAGAATGGGAATAAAGGAACTGTATCAACCAACACTATTAAAAAAAAAAGGTGTAGATAGATACTTAAGATGGTTGAATGTAAGTGTCACAAGGGTAAGAAATAAATAAGAAGGAGTAGCCTATTTTAGAACATAATGGAATATTGTGGAATAATCAGAAATTTGTACTCTAAATTATCCCTTGAATGAAAAAATCAGTGGCAAATGATTGTGGAATCATAGAATATCTCCCTACGAGAAAATGATGAGAATCACTATAAGGTATATTTAGGGATGATGCATACAAGGAAGAAAATATTGGCAACCAACAAATGAAGTGAATAATTATGGTAATAATGAAGGTCATTTTGAAGGAACTTGGAAAGTATGATAACCTAGATTAAAGAAGTAAATCCGTAATAAAATTGATCAATTGGAGGAAACAAGTTACGTGATCGGAGGAATAGTAACAATATTTCTAAGTGTAACAATTTTATGCATTTAAGAAAGGAGGAAAAGAAACCATGATAACTCAACATGAGAAATTAATGTCAAATTGACTATATTTCCATCTTTGAAGCTATGAGACATGGAATATTAGGAAATTGAGACTATTGGAGAAAACAAAATATTCAATATAAGGAAGTGAAAGAGTGATTCAATCGAGAAGAAAATTATCCTAAAAATATGATGAGTGGATTGATCAACATGAATGGTAAGGGTCAAATGATGACCTATAAATTTAGAAATGTTAAGGTAGTAAGTTTTGAGCACAAGTGATAAACAGGGAAAATATTTCAAGGACAATTATTGTTTAACTCTTGGAAAAAAGGGGGAGTCTACTCCTTCAGCCGAGATCATAGCAGGCCATATACTCCATGGTATTTGAACCTTCGTCTCATTGGTTTCACCAATAATACTTTACTGCCAAACCACATATCACTATAACTCTTGGAAAAAGGGGGAACTATGTAACCTAATGAGAAACAATGAGAATAAATACTATTGGAAATTCTATAATGAGACCTTGAGAATGATCACACATAAATTGGCGAAAGAAGTGAGAATCAACTAATAAAGGGTGTACTTAAACAACTTAATAGTGTGTGTCATTAGTATTGAAAGAATCCATTAACAAACACATTGAGAAAACCAATTCATTCATGGATGATAATGGCGATAGTGGTTCCAAGCATTTCAAATTCTAAACTAAAGATTTAACGAGTGAAAATTAAGGTGGAAGAATCCCTAGTCCAACTTGAAGATGAGTGAATCTACAACAGCAGAGAAAGAGGGAACTTGATGAGATAAGCAAATAGTTTAGGATGAACAATGACAATTATACGAGTGATGGATAGATCACTAGGGGAAAGCAAGCCCTCATGCGGCTGGATTAAGCATAACATAAGACTTAAATAAGGATGACCTCGTGTATGGGTGTCATTGGATAAGAAAAATATGTATAGTGATCATGGGAATTTAGTTTGATATTGATTATTTAAATGGTTGTCCACTCAGAAATATCTTAAGGCCCAATATGATATATGACGAGAGATTAAGGACCAAGATGATGAGGCTCATTTAAAATTTAATGATATACTCATATGAATATACCTACGGTGTAAACGGTCAACTTCCTAATAGAAAGAACAAGAAATGATTATAGAAAAGCAATTGGTATCTTAACGAAAATGTGACACTAATAGTTCTAATGAGATAACATTGATCCTAGATGGATGTCGAATAATCTTAGTTTATAGTAGTTATTCAATGTTTATACAAACAATGAAATTGATTTTCCGATGAATCATGATAATAATGCTTATAGTGTATTATTGTTCTATATTTATGCCGGAGGCGATATCTTTTCTGGAATGGGGCGAACAAACATATTTCACCCCACCCAATCAAAACCTTTTCTCATCGCCCTTCTGTCCAGTAAAAAATTGACAAGTGTAATCATCCTACATTATATCGGATATCAAAATTGACAAGTGTAACCATCCTGCATTATATCAGATATCTTGGCGTACATCGGATATCTTAGCATACATTTTATAGGATTTTTTTATTTCTTTTTCAAAAAAAATCGTCTCTGAAATGGCAGACAGATTATGGAAATCATTTTGAGCTCTCACGTGAATTCGGAGGATTTCTTTGGATACAATTTTTGCGGATATTGAAACTGAATGATACGGATTATTACTCTGGAAATGGCAAGAAAGCTGGTTGTCGTCGATTTTTTTTCCTTATTTATGCATGAATGTATTAGGAATTTCTGAATGGTAAATTTCCCTGATCTGTGCAGGAGTACTTGTAGGTTTCTTTTGAAAAGGTTGAAGTCTGGATGTGCCTGAGACCTGTGTTTCGTGCTTCGGAGTCCATACATTTGACATTTTCTGGGTTTTAGTGTGAAATTTGACGCAAGTTAATTGGCTATGTTCGTGTTGCACTGAATCATTTGGGCAGGTCCGCTTCGTACGTATTACTGAAATTTATAACGACATCTAAGAGAACAAAAATGGAGATATAAGGCCTGAAATCTAATCCACTGTTATTTCATATAAGAACATGTTAGAAACCTTAGAGATCAATTGATTCAACATCATAATATCTGAAGATTTCTACAAAATTAAAACGGAAAAATGAAGAACAAAATAACGATGTTACAAAACAAAAATTGAAACCGCATATATATATATATATATATATCTATATATATATATATATATATATATATTTGATCGACAAAGACTGCAAGATATCAAGTTATGCACAGACTTTTTGTTCATTCTAAAGCTTCTAAGTTGTAAAAAATACCAAAGAATCATCTGGATAGAGAATATTGAACTCCCGAATTTCTCTGGAGTAGTTGAAGAACAAAAGAAGAAATTCTCTGGAGTTGTTGAAGAACAAAAGGATAAATAGATGTCGAGAAGCCGCTCATTTCTTTAAAGCTTCTGATATGACGCAAAAACAAAGGTGTTTTCCCTTGTGTTAGGGAAAATAGAGTGCAAAA
Organism: Pinus albicaulis; assembly: GCA_034641835.2. Taxonomy (NCBI): domain Eukaryota; kingdom Viridiplantae; phylum Streptophyta; class Pinopsida; order Pinales; family Pinaceae; genus Pinus; species Pinus albicaulis. Next base: position 1,483,013,311 of record CM076575.1, read on the forward strand.
CAGAAGAAGTATTAAAAGGATAAATACACAACCAAAGGCCGAATCAGAAAATTCAGAAACATTTGAACATAAATTTTCCAATAGATTGAAAAATTTTCAGTTCTGGCAAGCTTACAAGTACAGTGCAAATCATCCCACAAAATGCCCCTAAATTCTGTTAAAATTGGAAGCAGTCAAGTGATACCCTTGATATCCTGACTTTTTAACCAAACAAACAAATTTTCCTCCTACCTAAAAAATAGCAAGGGTGATCAATCCACTGAAACATACACTGAAATCTAGTTTAGCTTCTATAAAAACTCTAAATTCTGTTGAAAGAATACTTCATTTCCGCCAAGAAACCATTAACTGACATTGTAAAGTAGGTTAATACTCGCTTACCTTAGACAAATTTTGTATTCCAGAAAGGCAAAGAGGAAATTCACCGAGCGAGTGCTATTGCGCTACCATTTTCCTCAACCAGCCACCGTTTATAACATTTGAGAGGTTATCTTCCACGACTTTTCCAAAGCTTCTCAATGCTTCTAGAGTGTTACGTGGGTCACCGAAATTTAAAGAATTCAGACTCTTGCACAATTCTTCAGACAATAAATGCCCCTCAAGGACTAACAACAAGTTCCATGTGACCATGCTATCACTGCGACAACCGTCTCTGAAATGCTCTTCAATACTCCCAACAGGTTCCATGTGATCGTGCTTTCACTATGACACTGTCAATCTATTGACATGTGGGATTTTCCAATTGGCCACGTGGCATTAAGTCTACAAATTTTACTTTTTCATTTGCCACGTTTCATTTCCATGTGTCAAAACCATGACCTTATTTTTTTTCTCAATGGAAATCATTCTCCACGTCATCCTATTTGTTTGAAATTTTGCCCAGTTTTTTTTTTTTGGGGATTTTGCAGTGGCTAAGCTAAAGCCTCACATATGTCGATTGGTCACACACGTTAAGTCTGTGTTTATTAGTCACACACGCTATGTGGCTGAGGGGAAAAGTAACCCACACTGGAATCCAAAATTTACCGACTTTGGCTTATCTAACGTTGTATTTTGCAATTATGTGAATTATATTCTCTTTATTGTCCGAGTCCATTATATCTAAAAATATATTTCGGAATCAGTGAAATTTAATTATTTCTAAGTAATCAATTATATTCCCAAATAAATCCAATTAAAAAATTTATATTTATATGTTTTTAAGTATTGAGGGGAGCTCTAATTGAATGGTTTATGAGGCATAATACTTGCTAAGGTTTTGAAAATGGGGTAGCAAGCTAAGTAGACTTGATTGTGGGGAAAACTCCACAATTAAACGCGCTTGAGCCAGAGTGATCTAGGATGGGTAACCTACCTCTCATGGAAATGGTCATAGATTGAATATTTTAAATTATAAATAATAATATTTCAAAATAAATCATATATATGATATATGGGTATTTTATTGATATCCTTGTTACATCACAAACATTTATTTTAAAATTTTAAATGAGTGGTTAAAATTTACAAAACAAATAAAATATAAATCTAAATAAATGGAAAGAGTAGGTTTACTGGACGTAGAATAGATGGTGATGGGGTGTATTGTTAAGTCACTTTATGGTGTGAAGGTTGTTGATTCAAAATTTACTAGGCAAAAATCCAACCATGTTAAGGGTTGGTGTGGCCATGACCGAATGCAATATGTGGGTAATTTTGACAGTTTCTCAAGCCACACTATATATGAATGATTTTGACGGTGTCTCAATCCACATGTCAAACCTACCATCAAACTCAAACAATTTAACAAGCCAAAAAATTAAATAGAAAACTCACTTTAAAAATTGAAAATATTTGCAACTAAATTCCAAAATCTTATTACAATCAATATTAATTATATAATATTGATCAATTATAACAACAAATTTATAAAATTGACATTTAGAACAATATACTTACCTAACCATAAAGTGAATCATGGTTTGTTAAGCCACATCAAAATATTTATAATATTTATGATTTATAACAACAATTTTATAAAATTGATGTTTAGAACAATATGGGTACCTAACCATAAAGAGAATGATATCAAATATATAACTAGCATTTGCCCCTAAGGGTTCAAAGGTACACCGAAGAAGCAGACTTTGTGTTAACTCTTGTGCATATTAAAGGGTGCGGTCTCCATTGATCACAAATCAACAGTGACCCGCGGGCATAAACAAGCTTGTTGTTTAAACCAAAGGATGCCCCCGCAGTTGGCCTCGCCGTGTGCACTTTGACCGAGATCCATGACTGACATTTACTGCGAGGGCAAAAAGCCGATGAACGAGCCGTACCCTGAGGTCCCTCCGCAGTGATGAACGAGCCGTACCCCGAGGCCCCTCCGCAGTGACGCAAGGGAAACAATGTCAGTGCGACGTGTTAAATTCAAATTGGGTAAAAGAATGTCGAATATCAAATTCACTGATTTGCTACAGTTAACTGCAAAATTACACCGAAGGAATACAAGATTTGTAGTTAACTGCAAAATTCCACCGAAGGAATACAAAATTTGGGAAATAAACCGGCCACCTAATTTGGTAGATGAGCTGTCGGTTCTGTCAAAGCAAAACGCCGACAAACTACACCCATTCTAACAAATGAATGGATGAATTCTTTAGGTAGGATTAAGGCAAATAATGACTATGACTAAGTTGAAATTTTTGGTCATGCTAATTGAATGGTCAGCTTAAAACCTAAAACCCAAAACGTAAAGGGCACTTTTTTTCTTCACAAGAAAATGATAACCAACCGAAGGGATTTTAAGATTTTTTTTTCCTAAGTTTGTTAGGAGATTAAGTACGCCATCTCCCATGTGAATTAGGGATAAATTTTTGGAAATTCCAATTTTTGTGATAATGGTGCCATGATTTATGTAGGTTCGAGGTTCGAGGTTTGCTCAACACTTGCGCCACCTACTCTGCCACGAAGCTCTTCATTTTCGAAAATCATAAATTCCAATTTGTGTGATGATGGCGCCATGCTTTATGTAGGCTCAAGGTTTTCTCGACACTTACGCACTTACACCACCTACTCTGCCACAAAGCTATTCATTTTCCAAAATCATTTATTAATGGAGGATCACATTTAGTCTTAAAATACCAATAAGGCATGATGCTCTGTATTCATGTACGCACAAGGGATTAAGATATGTGTTTTTCTTTCAAAAAGAACATTGTTCAGATTCTGTCAAGGACGAAGAATATAAACAAACATAAACCCCTACAATAAAACAGCTTCGGTGTAAATATAGTAAATATAATAACATTTATTACATTGCATGTTTTCATTGAAATAATGATACGAACACAACACCTTCGGTGTAAATATAGTAAATATAATAACATTTATTACATTGCATGTTTTCATTAAAATAATGATACGAACACAAGTCAACGCATGTATTCATTAAACAAATATAGTAAATACATTTCTCAGTATCAGTACATAAATATCACACTATTAAAAAAAATCGTTATCAACCAACAATGTCTCTCGGCAACTTAAAAAAACCACAAGCAGTAACCTAAAAAACCACAAGTAACCAAACACAGATGTCTCGCAGTACCCTTCACATATGTATCAGATACAAACAAATGATGTCTCTGAGTACCCTTGGACAACACCACACAAGAATCATATATATATATATATATATATATATATATATATATATATATATATATTTTGGTTTTTTCGTTTGGGGGAGAGACATCATTTGTTTCGTGTTGTTGAAGGGCACCCTTCAACAACATGAAACAAATGATGTCTCTCCCCAAGACGAAAAAACCAATATATATATATATGCAAAACTGTCATAAATCGATTGTTCATTCTCACAAATTAGTATGGTACGTATGGTACCAAATTAGAAATTTATAATTTCCAATATAACACAAACCACTAGACATGGTCTGAATGATTCAGACATAGACCATTTCTTTTAAACTCCAAAATTTGAAACCTACAAGACAGCATTTCTACCCTGAAATTTCAAATCCAAACTTTGAAACCTGAAGCCTACAATTTGACAATTTTCGATACAGCTCAATCTTTTCACAAAAATACTTTTGCATGGTCAAAATCACTGACTATAATCACTATTGAGTTAAATTTGTAAGCCAAATTGATAGAAAAATGATAGCATACACACCTCTGTAGCCATATAGACCAAAATGATGCTTTGTTGATTCTATGCAACTTCAAAATGAAATCCAAATGCTATACATCACTATAACAACGATCACTGCCAAAATTTAAGAGATAACTGATGTGCAGCCACGAATTGTGTTACCCCTTTCTACTCTCAAATGTAAAACCAAAAATCTATATGCTATACTTCATTATAATTATTCTGCTACTGTTGCCAAATTTTAAGAGGTAAAACGTGAACACTAGGATCTGAAACTACTGCTGTTTAGCGAACTGAAGTGAGTGATCAGCGATGCCTTCAATTTGGCCACAAGAGACTGATCAACGATTCCCTCAATTCGGCCTCAGACGTTTCAGCCATTTTCTTCACTTATTTGATGACCTTAGCAATAATATCCCCAGTTTCCTTTATAATTGTTTCGTATTGAAGCCTGTCTTCCAGTTTGTTATTCGGTATTGGCCTCGACCAAACTAGGGACTTGACAGGGAAGTGATTCAAAACTCGGGCCTTCTCGGTACTGGGGACCTTCGGTTCCTTATCAGTGTCAGTGCATCCATCGTTCTCGACTTCTTGCTTATCTTCTGCCACGTCCCCAGCTGCCTCAGTTTTATGTACCTCCAGCTCGTCTTCCTCATGCTGCTCGCCCCATGCCTCTTTCCACAGCTTATACAATTCCTTCTCGTGTCGGTTCAAAAAAGCATCTTCTTGAATGCCTCCCTGGGCCATCTTGTTCTTAATGGATTCATACCTTCTATGCATGCTCCTCATCTTTTCATACACCTGGACCCTGCTTTCCTTGTTGTCCAATTTATCTCCACAACCTTTCCAAATATTTCGAGCAACCTTTGAAAGCTCCACACCCTCTATTGCATACTTCAGGCAGCAGTGCATGACAACGCTCTCCTTGTTCTTAATCCACACGCGCACCTTCTTCTTCAAGGATTCCTCTTTCGGGTGATTTGCAAAATGAGTCATTCTGGGAACAGCGGATAGGGATTCTAGCTGCTGCCTCCGCAATCTATTTTTCGATGGGTTCAAATCTGGGACTTCTTCTTGGGCTGCATTATTTGCGCTGGACACCGACTTCTTCTTTTTCAACTCAGGCTGCTCTTCGGCGAAGTCATCATCTCTGGGTATTTTTTCGGCTACTCCCTTCTCAGGCTTCGAAGCAAAGGGGGTATTAGGGTTCAAAGCATAAGCTCTGTTATTAGGGCTCGGCTCCCAGGGGGTGCTATGGTTTCGAACTACGGATCTGTCCGAAGATTTTGGTTTTTTCTTCAGCGAAGGCATAGCTACGGGCTTCTGGTGTTGGGCAGGTACTGACCTCCTCCTACTCGGAGTCAGATGAGGACGCACAGGTAGAGGAAGAGTGTTGGCGTTGAGAAGGGTTTACATTTGCATGGAATCTCTGCTCAACTGAACTGGAGTAGTTGTTGTTGTTGTCACCTGAGTGAGAGGATTTTCTCTGCCCATTTGAAAAGGACGCCATTGCTTTCAGAAATTCAAGATTAGTCTGCTCAGCTCAGCTCAAAAACACAACATACAAACCCTTGTGTAAAAAACCCAACCTAAATAGAAAGACAAATTCGAAAACCCTAGAATTGCATTGCGTGGCCGCATTCTAAATCTTTAAAATGACATCTGTAAGAGCGGAGCGGAATTTATGATCAAGCTTTGGGAATGAGGTTCCTTTTAAGCTTTTTTCAATTAATTTTATTTTTTTAAACACATTTTTTATTTTATTTTATTTAAAATGTGATGCAAATTATTAATTTTCATATTTTGGTTTTGTATAATCGGATTATATAAAAATTCTTGAAGACATTTCATCCGTTATATTTAATATTTAAAAATTCAATTTATATCTTATATATATCATTAAAGATTTTAAAAATAGATTGATTATTATGACGATATTCTGTGGGTTTCAAAATCTTTAAATGTCAGAGCGGAATTTATCAGTAAGCATTGGGAAGGGGATAACTATCAAAGCAAATGAATAATCAATCAATTCCTGAATATTAATTCTGTATTGCGCAGATCTTCCCGACCATCAAATCTTTTTTCAGAACACATATTACGAACAAACTCGTCAGCGCCGTCGCCAATACTCTCCCACTTCGAAACGCCGCCATGATGCTCTGTATTCATGTACGCGTAAGGGATTAAGAGATGTTTTTCATTCAAAGAGGACATTGTTCAGATTCTGTCAGGAACGACGAATATGAACAGTGTCACAAACATAAACCCCTACAATAAAACTCCTTCGGTGTAATTAAAGCTGAAGTGGAACATTAATGTTTATTTGGAATACTTTTTAGATCGGAGTTTTCTTAAATAAAATTTAAAATTAATATAACAAATAAATCGTTTTTGTTATTGGTATTTTTTGAATTGATTTTTTTTTAAGTAAAATGTTATTTTGTTTTAAAATTTGGTTAAAATTAATTTAAATGGGTGGAATTGTAAATATCAAATATTAAATCTATTTTTAATAAAGATATTTTAAGGTGTTGAATTTAGTTTTACAATACAATCATATTAAAGTCACAAATATACAGTGTTTAACCTTTTTTATTTAAGAAGTGGGAGTGGTATATTTTGTTACAATGCATTATTAGATTATACTTAGGTATAAATTAGGAAGAAGACTACATATGTTTCTTTTCAGTATCATAGGCTTCTCTTTTCACAATTTCCTCCAATGTTAATGTTTCATCGAGGTATTTGTAGGATGAAGCGATGGTGTTGTCCACAACTCCTCATGGAAAGAGGCTAAATCTTATTCAGTTGTTTCATTACCATATCAATGCCAATGTACCTATAACAAGGAGTCTTAATGGGACATACTCAATACTCTCTCATTTATAGATAGTTAAGAACAATATCAACAACATTGCTTCTCTAAGTAGTGCATTGGCATTGTGACCTGGTCTTTGTGGTCTTTATTCACTCCACCACCCCGTGGTTTTACTACACTGCATTTGTTGCTACATCAATTATTACTAGAACTTATGTATTTGAACGTGATGCTTCAAGTGGAGTTCTTGGAGCAATGTTGATGAAAGAAATGTGCCCCTTAACATTCATTAATAAATATTTGTGTGACAACAATTGAGCAAGTCCACTTATAGGAAAGAGATAATGGGGATCCATCATAAAGTAGACAATTTTCACCTACAACGCTAGGCTGACACAAGAAAATATCTACATTAACCATAGCATCATATTCTTTTGAGAGAAGTGAAGCAGCAGCCTGGAAGTCCGTGTCTTCTTCAACAAAATTATTGAATGGTAAGTCTTCTACATAGATTTTATGAAGTTCATCCCTCGGCCAAGCCTCTTCATCATGGTGGGCGACGTCTATTTTAAGGATTTGGATTTTGGATAGATTTATGGGAATGTCCACAATCTCTAGAGCGGTTTTGGTATTATTGTGCAAATACTAGAACCTTCGAGCTGCTATATCATCGACTTGACTCGGTAGATGGTCGACCCCTCCTTGCATATATTTTCTTAAGCATCCCACATGGAAAATCGGTTGCAGTCCTTGGACTTCGGAAGCGCCATCAGACCCTTGAGATGTTGCAAGGCCTCCAGTCTCTTGACACTGAACAACTCGATGTTTCAGAATCTTTGAAGCATACGCCAACGAGGCCCGCAGGTGTTGCTCCATACCAACGAAGAGTCGTTGTAGGAGAGACACTTGGTGGCTTCTATGACGGTGCATCCAAAAAAGACTTGGTCATGAATTTTCAAGACTTTCTTGGCCATGGCAGGAGATGAAACCACAACTGTGGTTCTCATTCCAAGATGAAGGGTCATCAGAGGAACCTTTTTGCAGCAAGGCGGTACATAGACTCATTGGGCTTCCCCCCCCCCCGAGCTAAAGGATATTACCAAAAATGGGTCATACGGGAGGCCCTGGAGGCAGATTGCATGTGCCCTTTCTTGAAAAATTAATGACCTTTAAAACCAACTATAATGTCATGAAAATCATTACATAATACTAGAAACCACTAATTTCCTCCATCACTCAAGTGCTCTCCAGCAAAACCAAAAGAGAAATGGATTTTAGACTTCAGAGAAATCACGAGACTGTGTGTGACCATATACAAACATATCTATATCTTATATATAACAAGTTTCAGAAAATTAAAATTCATGGTGATGTGGTCCAACTGGTATGGCTTTTCAACAAAAAAAGTAGCGTGCAGAGAGTTGGGATATTATATCAATAATTAGAATGAAGGGCCGTCATTTATACCTTCTTCTTTTTTTCTACAGTATTTTTTATTCTTATAAAAATCATAGATTTATTTTGAAGTCAAGGGTGAGGATTAATTTCCCTTGGTTCCTTAGGAATCTGATCACAAGTCATAATATAATTTACATTCTTTAATATATATATGGAAACTAAAATTTCCATATATTTCACTTAATTATTGTTTTCCACATTCTCCACTCCCGACGTTACTTTGCACCTCTCGGTGCAAATGCTAGTTGATAAGTATTGAGATGATTCTCATATTGATGTTGTTTCATGATATGGTGGTATGATGATAATGATGAACATGTGGTTTGTTATGATGATGATGTTATATGCTCATGATGAATATGGTATGCATAGGGATTATAATGTTATGATTTGAGGTTATATTGACATGTGGTTATTTTATTATGTAATTTCATGATATATATTTTATTCCAATATGCTAATGTTATAACTTATGATGGTATTTCATAAGGTGAAGAATGTTATAGTTGCATGCAGATTTTATGACATGCATGAGCATGCAGTTCTTTACTATTCAGAAGGTGGTGATTAATAATGATGTTATGTTATCATGATGACATGCAAGAGTTGGCATGTGGATTATTTTCTATGATGTTATGATTATAATTAATGCATTGGATGCATGTTGAGATGTGGTGACTGACAGGAACTCCATAAATGAGTCGAGAGGGCCGAATTATTTAATGATCTTGTGGGACCCCAGACCTGCGAGGGAGAATATGTAACACCATATGGGTTGGGGACAAACGTTCCTTTGTCTTGTATATCTCTTGATGGATAGCTCTTGAAGGTTTGTGGGACCATCTTGAGGAGGCCAAGGGCCTGATATTGTAGGCCAAGTGCCTGGTATTGTATTGGGACGCCGGAGTCTGGAAGTGGGTGTAAGACTTCGATACCTGGGGTTGTGCACCTTAGTGAGTTGTGGAGGGAGTGGGCTAGCCTTGTGAGATGCCTGGAATACTACTGCATGGAGAACTGAGCCGGGTGCCTGCCTTGGGGCAGATGAGGTCTGAGTCAGGCATGAGCCTTGGGGCCAGCCTTGGCTATGGTACAGACAGGGGAGGCTTATGCCTGGTTCTAAAAGTGGGAAAAAGGATAGAGATTCCTTGAGATTTCCTAGGTGTTGTGAGAACTTTCGATGCCTGTTGGTTATACTAGTTCAGCAAAGGGTGTTGGTCACACATGAAGCAATAAATAATAAATAATATAATATAATATAATTAAATACTTAACTTCAGGAAGAAGTTCCTTGAAGAGGGGGAGTATATAATGTCCCCTAATAATTATAAAATAATAAATAATACAATATAATTAAATAAATAAGTAAATAAATAATAAGTCAAGAGAATAATAAAAATAATAAATAAAATAGTAAACAATAACTGGAGTTCTAAATAAAATAATAAATAATAAATTGGAGTCCTAAACAGTAAATAATTGGAGTCAATGTATTCTCGATCAGAGAGAAATCATGCTCTGAATGTGAGCCATCACCAAGTTAAAGTGCAATGGAAGCACTTTGGCCTCGAGGAGGCTACATAGAAAGATGAAGAATTTGTGCGTGAGGCATACCCAGAACTATTTTCTTATATGGAATAGAACACTGAGGACAGTGTTTACTTCTAGAGGGGGAAGATGTAACATCTGGATTTAATCCTTAAGCTATTTATTTATTTTTTTAAAAGGAATTATGCATTTAATTTTAAATGAGATTAACAAGTAAAGTTAATCTAGTAATGGACATGATTTATTTCTTTTCTTTGAATAAAGAATTAATTATTGAATGTTTTCCATAAAAACTGATGATAAAGTATGTTAGTATGAATCTTTATTCGAAGTGTACGAAAAAAGACCACTTTAGCTACGCATAACTTATAGCCCTAACAGCAAAATATGGTTTCCAATATCTTCAGATCTGTAGTTAGTTGATCAAGACAAGTACTGCAAAAATCCAGATCTATGCATAAAAAGACATTAAGCAGTAAAAATAAGGTTTTGCTCCATACATCCAATAGACAAGACAAGAACAATATTTTTTGAAGAGTTTTATATTAATGGCACCTTGGAGGAAAACAAGAAAGGTGTTTCCAATTCTCCTCAATGGGATGGGTTCTTGGAAGTCCTCAGCACTTCAGATCTAGAATTTCTCTCTCTTGTTGGTGTAGAAAACCCAGGCAAACATAGAACTCAAAGGGAGCTCACAAAGCAAATAATAGAAAATATGACAATGATAATGGCTCAAAGTCAGACCAAGAGTATAGATCCAGAGTGATATAAGAGGCAACAAAAGGTGATGAATAGTAGGAAAAACCCTTCTATTTATAACAAAATATTAGGTCATTTTAGATCTTGGTGCATGATTAAAATAATATTAACCAAATCTAGATCCACCTTTTATGGAATATTTTATTATATTTGTTGGAGGGGAAAGGAATTTGACTTGGGTCAAAGCCCTTTATTTGTAAATAATAAATAAATAAATGATTTATTTATCATTTTAAGGAAGTGGTTGAATGATAATTAAATAAATAACTATTTATTTAATTATTTATAAATGATTTAGTTAAATTTAACAAGGAATATTATTTAAATAAGGTTTAAATAATTATTCCTAGAAAATAATAAGATAAATAAGGATTTATCTAATTACTTTCCTTGTTTTGGGTTAAATATGACCAGGAATAATAATTAAATTACTGTTTAATTAATTATTCCATGAGGAAAACCAAACAAATATAGATTTGTTTAATATTTCCCCTTGGAGTTTCCTGTTTAGACCATAAACAACCTAATAAATGTGTTTTATTAAGTTATTTTACATAGTGAAAGCAATTTTACTTAGGGTAAAATTGGTCTTACATGGTTTACTTGGGTCCATCTAATGACAATAGGTCAGATGACCAAAAATTGGTGTAACAGATTGCCCCCCAGCGTGCGAGTGTTAGGAGCAAATCGTATGACCGAAGTACGTTGTAAGAACTCAATCACCAGACATCAAAAGGGAAGTCAGAGAGAGGAGTGTGAGGTAGACTAATGTGCTGAAGAACTAGACCCTGAGGAGACGAGACTTACAGGTGCGACAAGTCTCTTTTTATGAGTGGGTACCTGTGCTAAAGGCGGCGGGGGAAGCATACCTATGCCCGCCGAGACAAAGTACAAAAGAATAGTGCGTCCAGTAAACAAGGGACCAAACCATAAAGTACAAGCTGGCATAAGCATGAGCCAGATAAAAGATATAATGATGAATCCCACATACATGTTGTGCCTGGGATAATAGCCAGGACCTATACAATAATATCTGAGTACATGAGATACAAATACAACCCAAATGCCCCTAGAAATGGGGAAAGGCTCGCAAAATCTGACTGATACATGAAAATCAAAGAGGTTCTGCAAGCGACTAAGGCCGACATCATCAAATATATGGAGCTGCATCGAAGGTTGCGATGAAGAGGTCATCCAGGCATCTGGGGGGTTACCTGTAGGGCCACCCCCTCATGAGGGTTGAGACATCTCACACACACCCAGGAATCACTGATATTAATTGTTGCATCACTAGACCTTCAAGTATACGAATTTCGATCATGCTGAAAGGAGTTGGAGCTAAGAAAAAATCAAGTCAAAGGGCAATAAGGAGTCCCTTTGCCTGATCCTAGGCACCGAACAAGAATGGAAGATGGAACCAAGGTACACCACCCTCTAGACCTGTCTTCTGGAATGAATGAGCTGATGTCGACAGAAGGAGGTCCGCCATAGGTGAGGCAATAAGGGATCCTTAACTAAGGCATGAGAGAAAATAGTAGAGCGACTGACAAACTGACACCAGGGATGATGATGAAATGGGGGGTACTGAGTAGCGGACGAATGATTTCCTTTGTTAGAGCATAAAGGGAATGGATGACCTGGCAGCAACTGACACAATATCATGAGGGATGGGGGACAGGGGGACTAAAGGCCATAATGTGCGACACGAGAGAGGAACCAAGCAATGAAGGATGGAAGACTATAACGGGATACAAATGGATTCGGGATAGACTCCATGAATGCAATGATGACTCAACTCGGATGCTCTAAACAAGGGCGACTCAATGATGCTGCCACACAGTGAAGGTCCAAAGGGGACCGTAAAAGCATGAGTACAAGATGGTATATCATGACTAAAATCAACACGAACAAGGACAAGTATGGAGCCAAAGTGGTGCCCCAAGTACAAGTGTTGTAAGTGAGGAAATCCGATTTTTAGGAGAGGTGAAGTGACCCTTCTTGGACAAAATGTTTCTTGGTGAAGTATAAAATCATGAAAAACTAACAGATACCCATTTGAGGGCGTGGTAAGAGCTTTCCAACGGTGCAAACAGTTTGTAAAACTAAGCTACATTTTGGCCGCAGCAGGCGAAACAAAAATCTAGGGTTTCTCTTCTAATAAGGCATTTTCCCTACAAATTCACTCATTTGCTTGTGTAGCTGTGGTGAATGTAGAGAGGAGAGAAGGCCCTAAATCTTGCAGCGATCATAGTGGAGAAACCGACCGTTGGAATCGAGATCCATCAGTTGCAGGTAAGAGGCCTAACCCTACTCTTTCTTTTTTATGGATTGAAAGTTCAGATTAGGATCCTAAATCTCAGGAACAACCCCTCCTTCATCTTCACGGTCGGGTCACACTTTTTGGGCCAAAAACTGCGACCTGGGAAGCAGGTTTTGAGCAGAAAAGTGCGACTTATCCTAGGATTTGGCCAAAAAGTGCAACCTGTCAGATGGAGGGGGTTTCAGTGCTGTTTTGGGGCTAAGATTTGGGTTTGATGTCTGACGGAAAGGACCTAGCTAATTTAATTATTTTGGGCTGATCCTCAGTGCCTATGTTGCATTCTTCAACCTCAGACTCTGTATATTCCACTGTGGGTTTCTTTGCCACGTCGTTATAATCAAACAGGTCTTCTAATGGTGCTAGCCCCCTAGGTATGTTCTTGTCCTTTGCTTACAATACCTAAATGTCTTCATTTTCTGTGTCCTCGTATTCTTTAGTATGAGTTTCGAGTTTGTTAGTTAACATGTTGATTTCTACGGGACGAGATGGTTCTTCTTCTTTAGGGGGTTGTTCGTTTAGGCAGTCTTCGTCGGATTTAGAATCTGAATCAGATGATTCAAACTCATTCCTGCCAAGCAGGAAATCCTCTATCTGTTTGTCGTCCTCAAAGACCTACCAATATTTTTTATTATCAAGCACGACTAGTCTAAATTTCATCTGAGTTGTGCAGTCTTTAGTTTCATATGGGGCTAAGCATGTCCTAGCAGAAAAGGCTAAATTGTGTGCGGCAATATTTCGTTTTCTTGGGACAAAAATCAATTTGGACTCCTCAAAAGTTTTCAAAAGGTCGATGACATCGTTTCGATAGGCTCTAAGTCTAGGATGGTTTGCATTATACTCCCCATTGACTTGCCTAATCACTAACTCTGAATCCCCATGGACATTGATTCTTCTGGCTCCTAACTTTTTCAACAGATGCAAGCCTAAGATAAGAGCTTCATACTCGGTGACATTATTAGAACACTGAAAGTTTAATTTGCAGGAAATGCATTCTGTGTGATTGTTTTCAGTGTTAGTAATCCAAACGCCCGCACTAGCAGTGCTCTTAGTGCATGACCCGTCAAAGTACATAGTCCACAGAGGACCGTTTTCGGTTTCATCCTGGTTAGTGCCCTCGTCAACTAACGTGCTCTCTGATTGTTGTTGAAAATCAACACTTAGTTGAACTCGTTTCGAGTTCTTAGGTTTTTCGTTGTGTCGAAGGTTGTTGTCTTTATTTTCAAGTTTTAAGGGCGATGGGAAGATGTCCCATGGCTCAAGATCTTTGTTTGGTTTACTAATGCTTTGACATGTATCAAACTGTTTTGAAATTTCTGAGTTGTGTTTCTCTTTCTCGCCATCGGCAATCAATCTCGTTAAAGTGACTGATTCAGTAAGTGTGTCATCATTATGTTCTATTCAGAGATCCAGAAGATGTTGTGCTGGATATTGTTCCTAAATATTTTCATGGAGTTGAAGGAGATGGGAAATCTGTTGTCTACCATCTTGGCTATGTTCATTCGAGTGGGTTGTTTCAATGCACTGTTCGAAGGTTTCTATCTCACTTTCTTCCGTCTCTATAACTGCATTCATTTCTAGATTTGGGGTTTCTAACCATTCGGCTGGGTCGATGTCTTCTAGCTCTGGCTTATTTGAAGGTTCATCATTATAAAGTATAAATGAATCTAGGTCAGTATGGACAGAGTAAATGGGGGAATTTTCAGGCTTCTCCAGACTACTGACCATGAATTTCAAGTGTGCCTCTCTGTATAGTCTTCTAAGCTGGCTAAAGACAGGGATAGAAGCATATGTTCCATCCATCTGCATTGTACCTTGCAGCTTGGCACCCCATGATCTTGATAACAACATGCCATACTTAGGGGGTACATCAGCCACTACAACATCCATAACCATGCACTTGGCTGGGATTTGAGTCAAACTCACACAAAGGTCTTTGATTAGGCCGAGGCATTTCACTCTGCTAGAGTCAAAAGAAAATAAGTCCTTGTAAGGTCGAGTTATTTCTAGCCCTATCCTTTCCATTATCACTTTTGGCATAAGGTTGTGTGAGGCTCCAGAGTCATGCATAGCATTATGCAAGATTTTGTCATGGACATTTAGGCTGACATAGAAAGGGAGTACTACCCCTTCTTGAAATTTACCTTCAATTTTAGGACCAAAAATAAGCTTTGGCTGGTCATCATTAAAATTGACTGTGTCATTACTGTCCTCAATATTTAAAGCCTTCAGAATTTGGGCTCTATATGCATGCTGGGTAGCTAACTCAGTCAAAGGAATAGAGATTTTGATCTTTGAAATTTCCTGCTCTAGGCTGAAAGGAATTTGACTCTTTAAAGTGCTGGTTTCAGTCTTATTAGCTGTCAATTTCTCGGCAACATCAGTTTGCTGACTTGTTCTATTTATACTTGACAAAATGGTTTTCATAGGAGTACTAGCTGAGATGTTAGTACTACTAATGTTTGCACTTTCTTTTTCATTGTTTTGAGTGCTTTTCTCTTTACCTTTATCAGAATTCTCAGTCACTGTTTTATCCTTGTGTTTGACAACTTTAGGCTTAGTTACAGGGCTGTTTTGTGAAGATTTGTCAGAGGTTTTGGAGTTGGGGGTTTGTTGACTGGTTTTGCTTCTGAGGTCATATTCTTTTTGAGATTCTTTGACAACATTTTGCATGTCTTGATAATAATCTTCATCATCGTCTCTTGTGTCATCATAAGGTGTATATAGACCTTGTGTTCTATCATAATGAACTTCCAAGTCATCATCCTCTACCCCAAACATGTTGATATCCTCTTCCTCTGTTATGTCTTCTGTTTCTTCAACCTCACTTACATAATTTTGATGAAAGGGAGGGGTGATCTGTTGGTCATCTTCCCTAGGTCGGTTTGGAGGTTGACTTCTTCTAAAATTCTGACCCTGGTTCTGGTTTCTGTTCTGAGAGGCAGTTTGGTTTTGACTGACTTGCGTTCTCTCAAGAATGCTCATTTTCTTCGTCATTTCCTCCATCATTTTCTCCATTTTTGAGTTTGAAGTGGAAGGTGTGGACTCCTCTCTAAAAGATACTCTCTTCTCAGCCTTCATTCTTGCTCTCTTCTCCATTAAATTGACTTCCACAGAAAGAGCACCCCTTTGCATATCTTCAAGAGTTGCAAAGTCTCTTTCTCTTAGCGAATAGGTCATGTCATAGTCAAACCCTTCAGGAAACTTGTTTAAAGCTGAGCCCTGTGGAGGTTTTAGTTCTGGGGGAAGTGCATCATAGATACTGTTGAATCTAGTACAATAAGCTTGTACACTTTCCCCAGTGTTTCTATGGAGGTTGTTGTAATCAGCAAGAATTTGAAGGGGATTCTTCTTTACTTCCCATTTGTTTAAGAATGTTTGAAGGAAAGCTTGGAGATCATTGATACTATGGGGGGCTAGACCTTTGAACCATTTTCTTACTTCTTCCCCCAGACTTTGAGCAAACAATCTCAGCTTGACAGAATCATTATCAATTTCATTTCTGTCAAAGTAGTCATTCATCTTATCCACATGTTGTGATGCAGTTGTAGCATTGTTATCATCATATAATGGAATTTTGGATTGATAGTCCTGTGGAAGATTGACTAGGGGTACAGGAAGGACTAAAGGAGCATACCATGCAGCCATGGCAGGTGGTGGAGGTGGATTTACAAGAGGGACCGTAGGCTGGAGTGGAGTGGTTTGGACAGTGGATGTAGGGTGAGTGGAAGTAGATGGACCAGGAAAATATTGCTGAGCTGATCTTGGATGAGAGAGACCTAGGTTGTTAAGGAAATGTAAGTCAGGAGGTGTGGTTTCTCTACCACCAGGATATTCACTTGTCTCAGGAGATGAAAGTGAAGACTCAGAATCTAACTGATCTAAATCGCCAAGAGACCTGGTTCTAAAGGGATTTACTAGGTCATCTTGTGATTGTTGTAGAGCTGAAAGATTTTCTGGGACAGAATTAGCTCTCAAGGGTGATCTGAAAACAGTTGATAATTTAATCCTAGGAGACTTCCGAAGGATGCATTCTGGGTCATCAACTATTTCAGGTGGATCTGGGTCAGGATGGGCTCTAGTGTGAATCTTTCTAGGAGCCACTATGCTGTATTTTTTAGACCCTAATAACAAGAAAAGTTCAACCATGTGTGACAATCTTTGAGAGGTTAACTAATCTGTTTTACACAAATTTCAATCCTATAGTCCTCTGATTGAGTTTGAAGTATAGTATAGTGATGAGGGTTCTTCCCAGTGGAGTCTTAAGGTCTGTTCAGGATTGTGGAGTCGCCAAGTGGAAGTTGTTAGCTCCTTTTCAGAGGTAAAAGGTTTTATGGTCCACTACCATGTTTATTAGATACCAATCTGAAATATTTTTGGGTTTTCTGAGTTATTGTGGTTGTATGGAAACTAAAGAGTTTATAAAAGCTGGCTAAGCAACTATGAACTGAAAAAGTTCCCCAGTGGAGTCGCCATTATGTTTGCACCCTGTAATTAGCAAGATTGGCAAAAATCCAACTGCAGGGGAAACATCATACCACTTTGGGATTCAAGGATCTAGCCCTCCTGAATCCAGAGAGGGATCTCTCTATGAATGAGTTAAAAGATGTGATCTTCAAAGGCTGCAATTGTGAAATTAGGCTAGTTATGAAGAGCATGGGTTTGATTTGTTTGTTTTTGGTTGGGAAAAGACATGATGAAGATGAAAGGAATTTATAAATAAAGGGTGAAAATGTCTGCAATGAAGGAATGATTCAGTTGACAGAAAAGGGCAAAGACAGTTTTAACCCATTGGGCTATGGAGTCATAGGAGGATTTAATTGGACAGCAAGATTCAAGAAGGATCCATGGGGCAAGTTACTTATATCAAAGGATCTTTAAAGTGATTTTATGGAATGAAATAGATAAGAAGTGAAAGACCAAACAAAAGGAAGGACAAAGCACAGTCTAAGATCAAGTAAGTACTTTTAAACTAGCTTGCTTTCAACATGTACTTAAGGGGGAACATAAAAGTATTTCTGTTGATCAGGTAAGTGCTTTTAAACTAGCCTGCATTGAAGTAATTTCAATCAGAAACATTTAAAACAACAGCTCGAACTTCTTAAGATCAGGTAAGTGCTGTTAAACTAGCCTGCTTTCAGCATATTCGATAAGGAAACACAGATGATAATCACCAAGAGCAATCTAGATCAAGGAAGTACTTTTAAACTAACCTGCATTAATATACTCTAAGGAAAACACAGGGAAGGCTCGTTTTAAAGAGCAATCTAGATCAGGGAAGTACTTTTTAAACTATCCTGCAATAATATACTATTCAAAGAGAACATTCAAATGAAGAAAACATAGAAGTAAAGCTTTCAGTAAGAGTAGGGTACCGTGGAGAGTACATCCTAACTCTATGTTTGCTGCTCTTTATCAGAGAAAGTGAACAGAGTGAAAACATTAAGCAAAATAACAATTAACAGTAAGGAGCACATCACCATTGACATAATTGAGGATTCCATGAATCAGCAGCTTGTATTGATGTTTCAAACCAGTTACAATCTGCAAGCCCGGTGGGTCTCTACAGCTTTGAAATTCTCATATCAGCTTGTGTATCTTTCAGTTACAAGACAGGGCGTTAGTAGCTTCAGAATAACCATTACATGCTTTCAGATGTCCAGAGACCAACGTTTTCTCATCTTCTATAACAGTATTTATAGAAGAATGAAGAGGTGGGAGGATTTCCCAGGGGTCAAGTATTATCAATTATGCAATTAATGCAATTCCTGGCCTTTGGGAACCAGGCAAGGCATAAGGTGGGAATATAATCGTTTATAACTCTACTTCATAACTCTGTTTGTGTCATTTGAGGCCAAATGATTGAAAAGACATGCTTCCCGACTGTTCTTCAACTTCCAAAATGGTTTTGCCGATAATTAGAGATAAGATTCTTTGATTTTCATTAATTGTTCGGCGATCTTTAATTTTTGCGAGGCTGCTGGTGTCTTTTGGAGCTATAGAGGGTTCAATTAGCCTCTTCTTATGGCGGTGGAGGGTTTCTCAGCTCGACAGATGTCTTCGTCGTTCCCCAAAACACCTTTAATTAACTTGAAATCCGTGTTTTGGGTCTTCAAACTTCCTCTTCTGATATCTTATGTCTTCGGCGCTGATACTCTTTGACGGCGCCCAATTTAACTGTGTTTCTTGGTGCGCAGGGGTGTGCAAGGTCAAAATGGCATCAATGACTCATGAATTCACTGATAAAGTGTAAATATAAACCCCGGAAATTATTTTTAATGTATTTCGAAGGCCAGAGGATTGTCACCCTCCGCCTGCAAGTTCTTTTCGATTATAATAAGAAAAAACTCCAAAACCCTGCAAAATACAAGAAACTGTTATAAAATCCTACGTTATATAGGTTGACTGCATCGGAGGGTGTGCGGAGGAGCGCGGCCGTTGGATGGCATCATCCAACGGTCAGGATTAATCGAGAAATGTTATACGGAGGCGGAAAGAAGATCAAATCTGAGCCGTCGATTCGCGCAAAATCGACGGTTGGGAGAGGGCAATGGAAAGTCAGCGGCTTGGTTACAGCGCGAGCACTTTTGTTAATTGCCGGGTCATCTTGGGCAAGCGATCACTGTTGGATGAGGGTCTGCAGATCGAACGGCTGTGATGAATTCTGCTGGGCGACTTGGTCTGAATGATAATGCGCGGGGGACTAAGGTGAAACAACGGTTTTGAAATAGTGCCAAGGACGCGTGTCGCTGATTGTATGGATTCGCTGGCCATCGGGAAAAAACCACCTCCCGCTGATGAGTGGTGCGAAAAAACCAAGCGGGTTTGGTAAACAGCGCATAGATGGGGGTCCACAAGGTAAGTCGCGCTCCGCACCGTCCGATCTGTGGAGCAGATCGACGGCGGAGATTTATTAAAAACGAACCGGCGGAAAACCTTTTTAAACAATAAAAAATTTCATTTCTCCGCTTTACAAAGGAAAAAAGCGTTTTTTATACGAACAACGGGGTATCGTACAGTGGGCCCGGCGAATAGATCGCATCGCAAAAATTTGCGATGGGTTAATGGATTGAAACCACAAATATGCGCTTTGCGATATGCGATAGGCGGATTTGCGATCGGTGGTCGCATCGCAAATATTTGCAACGCGATTGAATCGCATCGCAAATATTTGCGATGGATCAAAACGAATGTAAACGATGAAATGCGATAGTGCGACATTGCGATTATGCGATTATGCGATTTGCGATGGGCGGAAAACTGCGATGGGTTTGATCGCATCGCAAATATTTGCGATGGGTCGATTGACCAACATATGAAAATGCGATATTGCGATTATGCGATTTGCGATGGATCGCAGCGCATATTTTTGCGATCAGAACTTTTAAAAACGAAACTGCAATTTGGATTTTGCGATTTACGCTTTGAGATACGCGCCAAAGGGTTTAAAACTTGGTTCCAAGGTGCGGGCGTATGGAAGAAAAGGGGGTTAAAGACTTAGCCTAAGGGCTTAAGTCCAATACTTATGAAAAATGCGTTTTTAAATGATTTTCAAAGGAAATGGAGGGTTTCAGTAAGGTTAAAAAGTGAGTCTTTAACCTTAATAAAGTGAATTTTCATGAATGGAAGAAGAGAACTCATGAAAAATAGAGGAATTCATGGAGAAAAAGGGGAAACAAATGAAAGATTGATTAGAAGTGGGAAAATCTGTGCTGTACAATACCCTCTTGGAAATCGACGGGTTACGAGTCTTTGAAATATGGCAATGAGTGTAGGATGCGGACGGAGGAAAAGGCGGGAGGCCTTAAAGAGACTTCAGAGCCAACAACTTTTAGTGATAAATTTGTTCTCTCGAGAAAGTTTTAGCCACCTTTTGTGGGCTCAACAAAATATGATAGGTGGCTAACGGTGGCTCCACTTGGGGATGGTGCCTTCTTGAAGGCATCAAAATTGAGACTTGATTTCTCTGGGATTCCGACCTGTGCCTAATCCATTGGGCTGCCCTTCCTTTGCTGGATGATCTGGCTTTGAAAACATTTTTAGCAGCTATGGAAACAATGGACTTTCATCAATACAAACTTTCTACCTACCCAATCCTACTGATCTAACATTTTTTCTTCATCAGAGTGCACTTGGATTGGCAAACTCTTTTCACAACATTTTATTCTTTTGAAAGCAGGAAATCTAATCTATTTCTACTCCTTATTTCTCCATGGACTTGGATTAAACAGTTGAGCCCATATGATTCTCTACCTAATCTACTGTCTGTTGAGATTAAACTGTCCAACAAACTTTCATTCTCTAAATTCTACAACAGAAATTTAAAAACGGTCAAGTCAAGATTAAACTGTTTGACTTGCTGTGATCTATGGCATAAAAACAAGCTGCACATAGACATTATTTTGCATGAATTTAAACAAAAACTGAAAGTTTTAAGATCTGAAATTTCAAAGCAGTTCCTCCATCCTTTTACAGCTCTATTTTGAATTCTGTTTGAGCTATCCTTTCTTTTCCTCTGGTTCAGATTTTGAGTTGATTAGAACCAGATTTGCATTCTTCTTTGACTCAGAATTTGAAAAATATTTGAGTCATTCTTCTTGGTAGCTTAGGTTCAGGTTTTGAGCATGTTTGAACCTTTGATTTCTATCCTAACCTATCTACTGATAATCCAAGATTAAACAATTTGGCAAATCAAATTCACTATCCTATCAGCAGTAAATTTAGAACTAGTTAGTCAAGATTAAACTGTTTGACTAACTAGGAGTATGTTTTTCAGGAGTGGCATTTGAGCTTGCACACTTTCAGAATTATTTCTCTTTTTTGGCATGGGGCTCTGCCTTTATTGTTTTTACAATCTGCCCTCTTTTCGTTCTTTTCTTTGTTTTTGTATATATATATTTTTTTCTTTTTTATGAAACTGAAATAAAGCAATGATATTTATAATGGAAATGAAAGCTTTAAAATCAGACTCAGCAGTAGTAGTGTTTAAGGACCCTACCATTGACAGGACCCCCAAACAGATCTGTGCCATCTAGCTCTTGCAGAAAATAGGCATTAGGACCAATGGTGGACTGAATGATGTAAGGACCTTGCCACAAACTATCAAACTTGCCATGTTTTCCCTTCTCCTCTCTTCTAGAGTCCCATCTGAGTACCTTATCTCCAATGCTGAAATCACAAGCCTTTGTTCTTTTGTCAAACAACTTCTTTATATTTTCTTGCACCTTTTGAGCTCTGCTGTAAACCTCTTCTCTTGTCTGCTGGAGATGTATTGTCTCATTGATCCTCCTTATCATGATGCCTTCTTCTGACTGTATTTCTTGGACTAATTTTATCACTGGTACACCCAGGCTAGTAGGAAATATTGCATCTGCTCCATAAACAAGTTGGTAAGGGGACATTCCAATGGATTTCTTTGTGGTCAATCTGTCTGCCCACAGAGCATGCACCAACTTTTTATGCCATGATTTTTTATTTTCCTCCAGCATCTTCTTGATGATAGTCACCAAACTTTTATTTGATGATTCGGCTAACCCATTACCTTGAGGGTAATAAGCAGTAGAATGACCAAGTGTAATCTGATACCTGTGAAAAAACTCAATCATTTTTTTAGAACAAAAAGCAGCAGCATTATCAGTAATAATATTTCTAGGGCATCCGAATCTAGACAAGATATGGTCTTCAAGGAATTTTATAATGACAGAATCTGTGGCATTCCTAGAAGGGATGGCGTCAATCCATTTTGTGAAGTAGTCAGTGGCTGTGAGAATCCATTTGTGTTGGGAAGATGAAGCAGGATGGATTTCTCCTATGAAATCTAGGCCCCATTGTTGGAAAGGAGCTTCAACAATGATAGGTTGTAATGGTAAGGGAAGGAGCTTTCTTTTGCCCTCGAATATTTGGCATTTATGACAGGCAACTATCATTTTATGGATATCTTGGAAGAGGGTGGGCCAGTAATAGCCATCTCTAAGGATTTTATTTGTTGTGGTTTTCCAGTAGAGATGACCTCCACACTCTCCCTCATGGAATTCATGCTTGATCCTCTCTGCATCCACTTCAAGCAAACATTTAAGTAATAAACCATTAGCAATTTTCCAATACAAACATTCATTTAAAATGCAATAGTTCCTAGCTTTCTGAAATCTAGGCCCCATTGTTGGAAAGGAGCTTCAACAATGATAGGTTGTAATGGTAAGGGAAGGAGTTTTCTTTTGCCCTCGAAGATTTGGCATTTATGACAGGAAACTATCATTTTATGGATATCTTGGAAGAGGGTGGGCCAGTAATAGCTAGCTCTAAGGATTTTATTGGCCGTGGTTTTCCAGTAGAGATGACCTCCGCACTCTCCCTCATGGAATTCATGTTTGACCCTCTCTTCATCCACTTCAGGCAAACATTTAAGTAATAAACCATTAGCATTTTTCCAATACAAACATTCATTTAAAATGCAATAATTCCTAGCTTTCAACTTTAAAAACCTTGCCTTTGTTTTTGATAAATCAGGAGGAGCATTAAGATTTGTAAGTACATACAAGATGTCAGCATACCAAGGTGAGTTTTGGAACTGCTCTTCCACAGTGGGAGCAAATAATTCTTCCTGTTCATCCAAGGCATCTACCATGTTAATTTCAAGGGCTTGTAGATTAGATTCATCCATTAATTGAGCTAAGCCCTGACCTTTAATGAGTTTTGTGGGTTTGATCTCCAAATCATACTCTAGGATTGCAACAATCCATTTGCCCCTCTTTCCATCTGGGTCTTGAGACAGGATGTCTTTTACCACTATGTTAGGCACATAAGCAATGGTGTGGGAATGAAGAATATACACCCTAAAGTCCTTTAAGGCCTTTACCAAAGAATAGGCTTGTTTTTCCATTATATTATATTTCAAGGGTGCATCTCTTAAAGCCTTGCTAAAAAAAGCAATAGGTTGTTCTTGTCCCTCTGAGTTTTTCTGAAATATGACTGCAGCCACTGTATGTTCTGAGGCAAAGGAAAAAATAAGGAAATCTTTTGAAAAGTCTAGGCTGATCAAGACTGGTGCCCGGGTGAGTGCATGTTTTACCAATTCGAAGGATTTTTTGGCTTCTACAGTCCATTTTACTCCTACACTCTTTTTGAGCATATTAGTCATGTCCCTAAGGAGCTCTTCTAAGTTGGGAATAAACCTCCTCAAGAAGTTAATCTTTCCAATAAAGGACTGCAATTCTTTTATGTTCCTTGGGTGGCTAATCTGTAGTATTCCCTCAACATTTTTGGATCTATTTTAATTCCCTTTTCTGATATAATATGGCCAAGGATTTTACCCTCTTGTAGGCCAAATACTGTCTTTTTGGGATTTAAAGATAGCCCAAATCTCCTGCATTTTTCAAAGACCTTCTTTAGATGTTTAAGGTGCTCTTCATCGGTTTTGGAATAAATTGTTATGTCATCAAGGTAAATTAAAATGAAGTGCCCTATTTCATCTGAAAATGCAATGTCCATGGCCCTTTGGAAAGTGGCCCCAGCATTCATTAGTCCAAAAGGCATCTTCACATACATGAAAGTGCCCCAAGGAGTGGTGAAAGCTATTTTGAGTTGGTCTTCTGGGAGTAATAAAACTTGGTTATATCCTAAAAAACCATCTAACAGAGAAATCCTCTTTGAACCAACTACCTTCTGTAGAATGTGTTCCATTTTGGGCAGAGGATAATTGTCTTTTAGGGAGGCTCTGCTAAGGTTTCTGAAATCAATGCAGAGTCTTATTTCTCCTATCTTTTTCCTCACAGCTACAAGATTAGAAACCCAATCTGAAAACCTCACAGGCACAATGATTCCTGCCTCATACATTTTCTTGATTTCATTTTCCACTAGAGGCAGTTGTATCGGATTAATTCGACGCAGTTTTTGCTTAAAGGGCTTTTTTTTTTTCTCTCAAAGGAATATTATGCTGGATGATCTCTGTATCGTAGGCTTTTAAGTCTTGATAGCTCTAGGAAAACACATCGACAAAGTCTTTAAAGAAGTCAATTTATTTATTTTTGATGTTTGACGGCAAGGACCTAGCTAATTTAATCATTTTGGGCTGATCTTCAGTGCCTATGTTGCATTCTTCGACCTCAGACTCTGTATATTCCACTGTGGGTTTCTTTTCCACGTCGTTAAAATCAAACAGGTCTTCTAATGGTGCTAGCCCCCTAGGTATGTTCTTATCCTTTGCTGACAATACCTCAATGTCTTCATTTTCTGTGTCCTCGTATTCTTTAGTATGAGTTTCGAGTTTGTTAGTTAACATGTTGATTTCCACGGGACGAGATGGTTCTTCTTCTTTAGGGGGTTGTTCGTTTAGGCAGTCTTCATCGGATTTAGAATATGAGTCAGATGATTCAAACTCATTCCTACCAAGCAGGAAATCCTCTATCTGTTTGTCGTCCTCAAAGACCTGCCAATATTTTTTATTATCAGGCACAACTGGTCTAAATTTCATCTGAGTTGTGCAGTCTTTAGTTTCATATGGGGCTAAGCATGTCCTAGCGGCAAAGGCTAAATTGTGTGCGGCAATATTTCGTTTTCTTGGAACAAAAATCAATTTAGACTCCTCAAAAGCTTTCAAAAGGTCGATGACATCGTTTCGATAGGCTCTAAGTCTGGGATGGTTTTCATTATACTCCCATTGACTTGCCTAATCACTAATTCTGAATCCCCATTGACATTGATTCTTTTGGCTCCTAAATTTTTCAACAGATGCAAGCCTAAGATAAGAGCTTCATACTCGGCGATGTTGTTAGAACACTAAAAGTTTAATTTGCAGGAAATGCATTCTGTGTGAGTGTTTTCAGTGTTAGTAATCCAGACACCTGCACCAGCAATGCTCTTAGTGCATGACCCATCAAAGTACATAGTCCACAAAGGACCGTTTTCAGTTTCATCCTGGTTAGTGCCCTCATCTACTAACGTGCTCTCTAATTGTTGTTGAAAATCAGCACTTAGTTGACTTGGTTTCGAGTTCTCAGGTTTTTCGCTATGCAAAAGGTTGTTGTATTGATTTTCAAGTTTTAAGGGCGATGGGCAGATGTCCCATGGCTCAAGATCTTTGTTTTGTTTACTAATGCCTTGACATGTATCAAACTATTTTGACATCTCTGAGTTGTGTTTCTCTTTCTCGCCATCGGCAATCAATCCTGTTAAAGTGACTGATTCAGTAAGTGTGTCATCATTATGTTCTATTCTGAGATCTAGAAGATGTTGTGCTGGATCTTGTTCCTCAATATTTTCATGGAGTTGAAGGAGAGGGGCAGTCTGTTGTTTGCCATCTTGGCTATGTTCATTCAAGTGGGTTGTTTCAACGCACTGTTCGAAGTTTTCTATCTCGTTTTCTTCCGTCTCTAGAACTGCATTCATTTCTAGATTTGGGGTTTCTAACCATTCGACTGAGTCGCTGTCTTCTAGCTCTGGCTTATTTGAAGGTTCGTCATTATAAAGGATAAATCAATCTAGGTCAGTATGGACAGAGTAAATGGGGGAATTTTCATGCTTCTCTAGGCTACTGACCATGAATTTCAAGTGTGCCTCTCTCTATAGTCTTCTAAGCTGGCTAAAGACAGGGATAGAAGCATATGTTCCATCCATCTGCATTGTACCTTGTAGCTTGGCACCCCATGATCTTGATAACAACATGCCATACTTAGGGGGCACATCAGCCATTACAACATCCATAACCATGCACTTGGCTGGCATTTGAGTCAAACTCACACAAATGCCTTTGATTAGGCCAAGGCATTTCACTCTGGTAGAGTCAAAAGAATATAAGTCCTTGTAAGGTCGTGTTATTTCTAGCCCTAGCCTTTCCATTATCACTTTTGGCATAAGGTTGTGTGAGGCTCCAGAGTCATGCATAGCATTATGCAAGATTTTTTCATGGACATTTAGGTTGACATAGAAAGGGGGTACTACCCCTTCTTGAAATTTACCTTCAATTTTAGGACCAAAAATAAGCTGTGGCTGGTCATCATTAAAATTGATTGTGTCATTACTATCCTCAATATTTAAAGCCTTCAGAATTTGGGCTCTATATGCATGCTGGGTAGCTAACTCAGTCAAAGGAACAGAGATTTTGATCTTTGAAATTTCCTACTCTAGGCTGAAAGGAATTTGACTCTTTAAAGTGCTAGTTTCAGTCTTATTAGCGGTCAATTTCTCAGCAACATCACTTTGTCGACTTGTTCTATTTATACTTGAAAAAATGGTTTTCACAGGAGTACTAGATGAGATGTTAGTACTACCAATGTCTGCACTTTGTTTTTCATTGTTTTGAGTGCTTTTCTCTTTACCTTTATCAGAATTCACAGTCACTATTTTATCCTTCTGTTTGACAACTTTAGGCTTAGTTACAGGGCTGTTTTGTGAAGGTTTTTCAGAGGTTTTGGAGTTGGGGGTTTGTTTACTAGTTTTTCTTCTAAGGTCATATTCTTTTTGAGACTCTATGACAACATTTTCCATGTCTTGATAATAATTTTCATCATCATCTCTTGTGTCAACATGAGGTGTATATAGTCCTTGTGTTCTATCATAATGAATCTCACAGTCATCATTATCTACCCCTAACATGTTGACATCCTCTTCCTCTGTTATCTCATCTGTTTCCTCAACCTCACTTACAAAGTTTTGATGAAAGGGAGGGGTGATCTGTTGGTCATCTTCCTTAAGTCAGTTTGGAGGTTGATTTCTTCTAAAATTCTGACCCTGGTTCTGGTTTCTGTTCTGAGAGGTAGTTTGGTTTTGTCTGGCTTGTTTTCTCTCAAGAATGCTCATTTTCTTCATCATTTTCTCCATTTTTGAGTTTGAAGTGGCAGGTGTGGACTCCTCTCTAAAAGATATTGTCTTCTCAGCCTTCATTCTTGCTCTCTTCTCCATTAAATTGACTTCCACAGAAAGAGCACCCGTTTTCATATCTTCAAGAGTTGCAAAGTCTCTCTCTCTTAGCGAATAGGTCATGTCAGAGTCGAAACCTTCAGGAAACTTGTTTAAATATGAGCCCTGTGGAGGTTTTAGTTCTGGGGGAAGTGCATTATAGATACTGTTGAATCTAGTACAATAAGCTTGTACACTTTCCCCAGTGTTTCTATGGAGGTTATTGTAATCAGCAAGGATTTGAAGGGGATTCTTCTTTACTTCCCATTTGTTTAAGAATTTTTGATGGAAGGCTTGGAGATCATTGATATTATGGAGGGCTAGACCTTTGAACCATTTTCTTACTCCTCCCCCCAGACTTTGAGCAAAAAATCTAAGCTTGACAGAATCATTATCAATTTCATTTCTGTCAAAGTAGTCATTCATCTTATCCACATGTTGTGATGCAGTTGTAGCATTTTTATCATCATATAATGTAATTTTGGACTGATAGTCCTGTGGAAGATTGACTAGGGGTACAGGAAGGACTAAAGGAGCATACCATGCAGCCATGGCAGGAGGTGGAGGTATATTTACAAGAGGGACAGTAGGCTAGAGTGGAGTGGTTTGGACAGTAGATGTAGGGTGAGTGGAAGTAGATGGACCAGGAATAGATTGCTGAGCTGATCTTGGATGAGAGACACCTAGGTTTTTAAGGAAATGTAAGTCAGGAGGTGTAGTTTCTCTACCACCAAGATGTTCACTTGTCTCAGGAGATGAAAGTGAAGACTCAGAATCTAACTGATCTAAATCGCCAAGAGACCTGGTTCTAAATGGATTTAATAGGTCATCTTGTGATTGTTGTAGAGCTTAAATATTTTCTGGGACAGAATTAGCTCTCAAGGGTGATCTGAAAACAGTCGATAATTTAATCCTAGGAGACTTCCAAAGGATGATTTTTGGGTCATCAACTATTTCAGGAGGATCTGGGTCAAGATGGGCTCTAGTGTGAATCTTTCTAGGAGCCACTATGCTGTATTTTTTAGACCCAAATAACAAGGAAATTTCAACCAGGTATGACAATATTTGAGAGGTTAACTAATTTTTTTACACAAATTTCAATCCTATTAGTTCTCTGACTGAGTTTGAAGGATAGTATAGTGATGAGGGTTCTTCCCAGTGGAGTTTTAAGGTCTGTTGAGGATTGTGGAGTGGCCAAGGGGAATTTTTTAGCTCCTTTTCAGAGGTAAAAGGTTTTATGGTCCACTACCATGTTTATTAGATACCAATCTAAAATATTTTTAAGTTTTTTGAGTTATTGTGGTTGTATGGAAAACTAAAAGATTCTATAAAAGTTGGCCAAGAAACTATGAACTCAAAAAGTTCCCCAGCGGAGTCGCCATTATGTTAGGACCCTGTAATTAGCAAGATTGGAAAAATTCCAACTGCAGAGGTAACATCATACCACTTTGGGATTCAAGGATCTAGCCCTCCTGAATCCAGAGATGGATCTCTCTATAAATGAGTGAAAAAGATGTGATCTTCAAAGGCTGAGATTGTGATATTAGGCTAATTATGAAGAGCATGGGTTTGAATTTTTTGTTTTTGGTTGGGCAACGACATGATGAAGATGAAAGGCAGTTCAAAATAAAGGGTGAAGATGTCTGCAAAGGAAGGAATAATTCAGCTGACAGAAAAGGGCAAAGACAGCTTTAACCCATTGGGCTATGGAGTCATATGAGGATTTAATTGGACAGCAAGATTCAAGAAGGATCCATGGGGCAAGTTACTTATATCAAAGGATCTTTTAAAGTGATTTTATGGAATGAAATAGATAGGAAGTGAAAGACCAAACAAAATGAAGAACAAAGCACAGTCTAAGATCAAGTAAGTACTTTTAAACTAGCTTGCTTTCAACATGTACTTAAGGGGAAACATAAAATTATTTCTGTTGATCAGGTAAGTGCTTTTAAACTAGCCTGCATTGAAGTAATTTCAATCAGAAACATTTGAAAAACAGTTCAAACTGCTTAAGATCAGGTAAGTGCTTTTAAACTAGCCTGCTTTCAGCATATTCAATAAGGAAACACAGATGATAATCACAAAGAGCAATCTAGATCAGGGAAGTACTTTTAAACTAACCTGCATTAATATACTCTAAGGAAAACACAGGGAAGGCTCGTTTTAAAGAGCAATCTAGATCAGGGAAGTACTTTTAAACTAACCTGCATTAATATACTCTTCAAAGAGAACATTCAAATGAAGAAAACATAGAAGTAAAGCTTTCAGTAAGAGTAGGGTACCATGGAGGATATATCCTAACTCTATGTTTGCTGCTCTTTATCAGAGAAAGTGAACAGAGTGAAAACATTAAGCAAAATAAAAATTAACAGTAAGGAGCACATCACCATCGACATAATTGAGGATTCCATGAATTAGCAGCTTGTATTGATGTTCAAACCAGTTACAATCAGCAAGCCCGGTGGGTCTCTACAGCTTTGAAATTCTCATATCAGCTTGTGTATTTTTTCAGTTAGAAGACAGGGCATCAATAGCTTTAGAATAACTATTACATGCATTCAGATGTCCCGAGACCAACATTTTCTCATCTTCTATAGCGATATTTATAGAAGAATGAAGAGGTGGGAGGATTTCCCAGGGGTCAAGTATTATCAATTATGCAATTAATGCAGTTCCTGGCCTTTGGGAACCAGGCAAGGCATAAGGTGGGAATATAATCGTTTATAACTCTACTTCATAACTCTGTTTGTGTCATTCAAGGCCAAATGATTGAAAAGACCTGCTTCCCGACTGTTCTTCAACTTTCAGAATGGTTTTGCCGACAATTACAGATAAGATTCTTTGATTTGCATTAATTTTTCGACGATCTTTAATTTCTGCGAGGCTGCTGGTGTCCTTTGGAGCTATGGAGGGTTCAATTAGCCTCTTTTTATGACGGTGGAGGCTTTCTCAGCTTGACAGATGTCTTCGTCATTCCCAAAACACCTTTAATTAACTTGAAATCTGTGTTTTGGTCTTGAAACGTCCTGTTTCTTGTATATTTTGTCTTCGGCACTGATACTCTTTAACGGTGCCCAATTTAACTGAATTCTCTAGTGTGCAGGGCTGTACAGGGTCGAATGGCATCAATGGGCCATGAGTTCATTGATCAAATGTAAATTTAAACCCTGTGAACGATTTTTAATTGATTGATCAGAGGCTGGAGGATCGTCACCCTCGGCTTCTGCATTCTTTCAAAAATAACGAAGAAACCTTCAAACCCTGCAAAACACAAAAAACAATTAAGAAATCTTGTGTTTTTTTTTGGGTTAACTGCTTCAGAGGCGTAGGAAGAGAGCAGGACCGCCGGATGGCATCATCCAACGGTGGAGATTAACCGAGAGGAGTTTTAAATGATGCGGGAGGAAGAATTAAATAGAACCGTCGATCACGCAATGATCAATAGTGGGGATCGGTTTTAAAAACCCTTTGGTAGAGGCGGAGAGCAATGGAGTAATGGGGGAAAATATCTGGGCAGTCCGATCCGGACACGTGGACGGTCCAGATTTAATCGAAGGATCGTAATCGGCGGGTCACACAAAGGGGATGCGATTGAAACTTTGCGATGCGATTGAGCATTGTCCGTCCGATCAACAGGGAGATGGACGGCTAGGATTTGATCAGAGCAATCGCAATCAGGGGCGCGGAAAATGGGATGCGAATGAAACTTGCGATGTGATTGAGCGATGTCCGTCTGATCAACAGGGAGATGGATGGCTAGGATTTGATCGGAGCAATCGCAATCGGGGGTGCGGAAAAGGGGATGCGATTGAAACTTGCGATGCAATTGAGCACTGTCCGTCCGATCAACAGGGAGATGGACGGCTAGGATTTGATCGGAGAAATCACAATCGGGGGGCGCAGAAAAGGGGATGTGATTGAAACTTTGCAATTTTGCGTGGGCTGTTGATCAGCTTCAAGATCAACGGTCAATATCTTTTCAACTTTGTACCAGTGGAAACCTTTACACTTTATGAAAAACCCAAAGTTTAAAAAGAAAGGTTTTTAATGGATCGGGGTGGAAATATTTATATACGAAATGGTCGAGCGCCCGATTGCGAGGCCTTTGGATATATGGAACACAATGGGCCCAAGGCTTTATATAACAAAGAGGCTGATCATAATCGAAGTTTTGAAATGGCACAAAAGACATGCATACTTGAATCTTTCCGATGCGATTAGCACTATAAGAGTTCGGCGCTTGGTTTTTATGACAAGGGCATATGGGGAAAGTGGATTGGAAACTCAGCCCAAGGGGCTTAAACCCTTAATACAGAAATGGGTTTTTACACAGATTTTCAGTGGTTTTCAAAGGTTTCTGAGGGTTTCGATAGAGTTCAAAAGGAGTTTAAAAACCTGCAAAGGCAATTTTATGAAGGGAAAAATGAGGAAAATGGAAAACAAAGGAGTTTTATGGAGAAAAAAGGGAAACAAATGAAGGTTATTTTCAGAGAGGAGGAAAAGAATAGGCAGGGATTTTGGAGCAGTCTTTCTCATGGAATTTTTAGCAGAATTTTGATTTTCTGAGAAATAATAGTGAAAGCCTTGAGATATGAACATGAGATCTTCCACAGGCTTCAAGAGATAACATTTGACCAGGAAACTATTTCTTGAAGACTAAACCATGTTTTGGCTACCTTTTGGTAGAACAAATTTTATAGGTGGCTAACACTTCATTTCACAATTCATTTAGAATTAATAATCCAGTAACAGTAACTCATTTTCCCTGTGATTTCTCTTCGAAAATTTGATGCAGCATCTATCCTTTATCTGACTCCATAGCCCAATGGAAATAAATTAAATAAAAAAGATCAGTTATCCAACCAATCAAACAAACAAAAAAACAACTCACAATATCATAACTTGCCTAATATCAATTAAGGAAACAAAGTTAAACTATATAGATAGGGCCCTCTCTGAAGCTGGCAGGGCTAGATCCCACTTAAAAAGTGGTTTTTTGTTGTCCTATATAATTATTCTTTCCAATATTAAAATTATAGAATGATAAAAATTCCAACCATGCTTATGGAAGTGACATGTTTTTTATGAGTCTCGGCCTCGCGTTGTTATTGTTACTTTGGGAAATAAGTTGTACAATATATCGGAGGTAGCACCGCCTACTACCATCTCTTTGGTTACTACAAAACAATGCAGTAAGCTCATTTCCAAGACCATAAAAAAAATTTCCTAATGATTTTCCCGCAGGGGAAGAAGAATATTGTGGCCACGACCTCCAGATAGGGCTCCTTTGCATGAAAACAACAAATGGACAAGGTCATGGAGGAGTACGGGGACATATTCAGCTCATTTGTAGGGGTGCCTCTGCACTGTCAGGTCAATCACCCCATCAATCTATCCCTAGGTGCGTCGTTACCCAATGCACCAATCTATTGGTGCTTGGTTTTGGAGAATGAAAAAATCAAGAGGCAGATTCGAGATTTGTTGCAGAAAGGGCACATCCGGCCGAGTTCATTGCCCTGTGGGAGCTCGATCATGTTGGTGCAGAATAAATATGGGAGTTGGAAACTCTATATTGACTATTGAGTGCTAAACAAGATCATTTTCTGGAATATGTAACCAATCCCACAAATTAATGACCTTCTAGACTAACTCAAGGGGGGGGAGAATATTTCAGCAAGATCGACTTGAAGTCTAGTATCACCAGGTACTAATCGAACCCCCCGATGTGTGGAAGATTGCCTTCAATGCCAAGGAAGGCCTTTTCAAATGGTTTGTCATGCCTTTCGGGTTGACAAATTCTCCCGCAATCTTCATGAGGTTGATGGATGACATATTGAGGCCATTCACCAACTCATTTGTAGTAGTGTGCTTTGATGAAATCCTAATCTTCAGCCAGACTTGGGAAGAGCACCTTCACCACATCTAACAGGTCCTCCAAACACTATGACAACACAAGTTCTATGCCAATTTGGAGAAGTGCACTTTTGGCATGACCTAGGATTAGTATCTATGATACATTATTGATGAGCAGGGGGTGCATGGGGATCCATCCAAGATCCAATTCATTTGAGATTGGCCAGCCCTAACCACTCTAAAAGAGCTCCGCATCTTTCTTGGTCTTGCTAATTTCTACTATAGGTTTGTGTTGGGATTCTCTCATATCACTTGGCCCTTGAGTCAAGTCACCAAGGGAGGAGCAAAAGAAAAATTATTTTGATTTGAATCTCAACATAAGATGTTCACAGAGTTGAAACATCGCCTCTACTCTACCCTAGTTCTCAAATTACCAGACTTGCAACAACCAATTGAGATCGAGACAGATGTCTTTGATTATGCTATTGGGGCAGTTCTTACTCAACAGGGGCATCTAGTGGCATATCACAATGAGACATTTTCTGACACAGTCCGTAAGTATCTCACTTATGACAAAGAGATGTATTCCATTGTGAATACTTTCCGACAATGGAAGCATTGCATTTTGGGGAAGGAAATGGTCATCCACACAAACCACAGACCCATGCAGTTCATACAGACACAAGGGAATTTGAAAAATGATTTCCATCAGAAGCGGTCCACATATATACAACAGTTTCATTTGAACATCAAGTACATGAAGGGAAGCACTAATAATGTTGCAAAGTGCCTCATCTAACCGTTGATCATGGCGCTAACAACCGTGCTCAACTCTTGTGGGCACGAGACTTCTGATTGGCCACTTCTCTACAAGATCAATCTACAATTCAGGCACACATACAAGATGCTCTTGGAGGGTAAGAAAGTTCAAAATTTTCACTTCCAGGATTCACTTATATGTCACCTGGGACACCTTTGTGTTCCTTCAAGCAAGCGTCCCAAGATTATTTTGGAAGTGCACTATAATCGGGTCATTGGGCATTTCGGGGTCAAGAAAAAAATGGTAATACTGCAGAAGTATTTCTATTGGTTGAACCTTTGACAGGATTTCGAGAAGTACATCAGATCCTGCACTGCCTGCACCATTGCCAAACCAACCATTAAGCAGCAAGGCCTCTATACTTCATTGCCTACCCCTATTCGACCTTTGGAATCCATCTCCATGGATTACATGTTGGGCCTTCATTCTACTAGCATGGCAATGACTTTTTTTTTGTGGTCGTCGAAAGATTCTTGAAGATGG
Source organism: Pinus albicaulis (assembly GCA_034641835.2). Classification (NCBI taxonomy): domain Eukaryota; kingdom Viridiplantae; phylum Streptophyta; class Pinopsida; order Pinales; family Pinaceae; genus Pinus; species Pinus albicaulis. Next base: position 1,483,048,412 of record CM076575.1, read on the forward strand.
CCATTATGGCGGCCTGCAAGAAGAATATCACAGTAGAAGCCACTACTAAACTCATTTTTGAATGAATGTGGGTACACTTTGGGATCCCATAATCTATCATCTCATATCGGGACAATAGGTTCCTTACTAAAATTTGGTCCAGCCTCTATACACCAAGCTCACCAATTCCACAGTCTTTCATCCCCAAAATGATGGCCAGACAAAGGTCGTCAATAGAATGATTGTACACATCCTGTGCATGTATAACTCAACACATCCATGCACATGGGATGAGAGCCTCCCCTATGTACATCACAAATATAATCAGTCTCTACACAACCCAACCAGCCATAGTCCCTTTCAGGTGGGCTTGGGATTCTAGCCACTATGTCCCATTGAAGTAGCCATGCCATTTGTGGCTACCCAAGCTAATTCATCTCATGTCCAGTCTAAAGATGAAAAGTTGAATAGCTTAATTGATCACATTCAGCACATCTGCCAATAGGTTCATGACATAATGGACAGATCCAATGTTAAGTACAAGCAGTGACATGATCAGCATCGGGTGCCACACAAATTCCATGTGGGTGAAAAAGTGTGACTACATTTGCAGAAGGAGCACCTCACAGGACCCCACCATAAGCTTTGACCACTTCTATATGGGCCATACACCATCACCAATGCTATATGGGACAATTCCTTTGAGCTTAGTATTCTGCCACTCCTTGGTTTGCACCCAATGTTCAATGTGGACTGCCTTCGGCCCTACTTTCCACCTCTATTGGACACATCCGAAATGGTAGAACAACTCACACCAACAGAGTTAAACCCTTATTGCATGGAACAAGCCACAATTGATCAGATCATGGACACACAGATCAAGAACACCCACCATTAGATGATCCATCTATATCAAGTTGTCAAAGAAAGCTAACTCCTTCACTAGGGGAAGTGGCTCACTAGGGACCAAGTTCAGCAGAAGTTTCCTCATATCATGGAGGAACTTAACGAAATGGGAACCATTGCTTCCTAAGGGTGGAGGAATGATCCAGGTGGATATTTATGGCCACCATCCTATTCCACTTGGACCCTCACCATTTTTTCTTTCACTTTTTCAGTTTCCTTAATTGTAGCACAATTTATTATCTTTTGCATTTTTTCGAGTTTGGAACTTCCGGATCCGTTTTAAGGCCCTAAACGACGTTTTTTCTAGAAAATGTGAGTCATTGACTCAACATTCATTTTTATTAATTGTATTCCTTGGATAGATCTTTCTAACGAGGTATCATGTGCATCAAATAGAGTTCGTTTGCCAAAGTTACGACCCCGGGAAATTGATGTACCAATTTACCTTAACAGGGCCCATAGTTTGGTGTTTCATCTTCTAGGGTTAGGTTTTTGGATGTTTAGGGTTTTTCCATTGTTTCTCAATAATAAATAGGCCTTCGAGCCTCATTGTAACACAGTTCAAAGGCATGTAGCTACCACATCTCTTCCCAGAGATAAGCTACCAACGCCCTAGCTAGTTTATTTCCATTCTGTCTGTAAGTATATTTTAGTTATGTGATATCAATTAAATGAAGACTTATCTATATTTCATCTCTGCGTTTAGGTGTATTTCTGTATTTTTATTTCGTTCCTGCATAATTCCAAATCACCCTATACCATAGCGAGTGTTGGTGAAGACATTGAAAGTTTCAACACAAAAATTGCAATTGAAACTCAATGAAAGGTATTCCTAGGTTTTTTCTTGATTGATTCTAACAATAAAGGTCCGAAGAAGAGGTAAAAGAAACACTAAGGAAAAAAAAACCACCAAGGGCATACACTGATCCCCAATACGGTCACCAATTTTTTATATGAAATCTATGACTATGGACAGAAGTATATTCCCTATATTTTGTGGCTTAGCCTAGAATAATAGAAAGACAAAGTAGTTAATGTTTCCCTTGAAGTAAATAGATAATGGGATGAAGCCTACCTATGATCCATTGTATGCTTCACTCCTCTCTCGGCTTGAATGCTCCAATTCTAGCTTTAATCGCTATAATTAGAACCTACACAATCAAACAACACAAGCCAATGATCTAAGACATCTACGTAGCATCATATAATCACTCCATTCAATGGATCAACATGGCATCTATTAGTATGAATCTTTTGTCGAAGTGTACGAAAAAAGACCACTTTAGCTATGCATAACTTATAGCCCTAACATCAAATGTGGTTGCCAATATCTTCAGATCTGTAGTTAGTTGATCAAGACAAGTTCTGCAAAAAACCAGATCTATGCATAGAGAGACATTAAGCAGTAAAAATAAGGTTTTGCTCCATACATCCAATAGACAAGACAAGAAAAATATTTTTGAAAGAATTTTTGTATTAAGGGCACCTGGGAGGAAAACAAGAAGGTGTTTCCAATTCTCCTCAATGGGATGGGTTCTTGGAAGTCCTCAGCACTTCAGATCTAGCATTTCTCTCTCCTATTGGTGTAGAAAACCCAGACAAAGATAGAACTCAAAGGGAGCTCACACAGTAGATAATGGAAAATATGACAATGATAATGGCTCAAAGTCAGACCAAGAGTTTAGATCCAGAGTGATCTAATAGGCAACAAAAGGTGAAGAATGGTAGGAAAAACCCTCCTATTTATAACAAATATTGGGTCATTCTAGATCTTGGTGCATGATTAAAATAACATTAACCAAATCTAGATCCACCTTTTATGGAATATTTTATTATATTTGTTGGAGGGAAAAAGTATTTGACTTAGGTCAAATCCCTTTATTTGTGAATAATAAATAAATAAATGATTTATTTATCATTTTAAGGAAGTGGTTGAAGGATAATCAAATAAATAATGATTTATTTAATTATTTATGGGTGATTTAGTCATATTTAACAAGGAATATTATTTAAATGAGATTTAAACAATTATTCCTAGAAAATAATAAGATAAATAAGGATTTATCTAATTAATTTCTTTGTTTTGGATTAAACATGACCAGGAATAATAATTAAATTATTGTTTAATTAATTATTCCTTGAGGAAAATCAAACAAATATAGGTTTGTTTAATATTTCCTTTTGGGGTTTCCTGTTTAGACCATAAACAACCTATTAAATGTGTTTTATTAAGTTATTTTACATAGTGAAAGCAATTTTACTTAGGGTAAAATTGGTCTTACATGGTGTACTTGGGTCCATCTAATGATAGTAGGTTAGATGACCAAAAAATGGTGTAACAGATTGCCCCCCAGCGTGCGAGTGTTAGGAGCAAATCATATGACCGAAGTACGTTGTAAGAACTCAATCACCAGACATCATAAGGGAAGTCAGAGAGAGAAATGTGAGGTAGACTAATGTGCTGAAGAACTAGACCCTAAGGAGACGAGACTTGCAGGTGCAACAAGTCTCTTTTTATGAGAGGGTACTTGTGCTAAAGGTGGCGGGGGAGGCATACCTATGCCCGCCGAGACAAAGTACAAAAGAATAGTGTGTCCAGTAAACAAGGGACCGAACCATAAAGTACAGCCGGCATAATCATGAGCCAGATAAAAATACAATGAGGGATACCACATACATGCTGTGCCTGGGATAACAGCCAGGACTTATACAATAATATCTGAGTACATGAGATACAAATACAACCAAAATGCCCCCTATAAGCGGGGAAGGGCTCTCAAAATCTGACCGATACATGCAAATCAAAGAGGCGCTGCAAGCGGCTAAGGCCAACATCATCAAATATATGGAGGCATCGAAGGGAACACACTTTGATGAAGAGATCATCGCTGATGTGGGGAGCTACACGGGGGCCACCCCTCATGAGGGCGGGACATCTCCACACACACACAGGAATCTGGGGGGGGGGCTGGTTGCATTCTTTGAACCATCGAGTATGGATCTTGATCATGCGGAAAGGAAGGCTGGGTGGAGAAACAATCGAGTCGAAAGTAAGTCCTTTGCACGGTCAGGAGCCCTTAGGAACAAAATTGGAAGAGAGCTGGAACCAAGGTACACCGCCCTCTAGACCTATCTTCTGGAATGAAGGAGCTGATGTCGACAGAAGGAGGTCCGCCATAGGTGAGGCAATGAGAGATCCTCAACTAAGGCACGAGAGAAAATAGTAGAGCGATGGACAAACTAATATCAATGATGAAGATGGAATGGAGGGGACTGAGTAGTGAATGGACGACTTCCCTTGCTAGAGCATAAAGGGCATGAATGACATGGCAGCGACTGACAAAATATCATAAGGAATAGGGGACAGTGGGACTAAAAGCCATAATGTGTGACACAAGAGAGAGACCAAGCAAGGAAGGATGGAGGACTATGGCGGGGTACAATGGGACTCGGGATAGACACCATGGATGCGATGATGACTCAACTTGGATGCTCTAAACAAGGGTGACTCGATGGTGCTACCACAGAGAAAAAATTCCATGGGGGACCCGAAAAAAACATGAGTACAAGATGGTATCTCATGATGAAAATCGACACAAACAAAGACAAGTATGGAGGCAAAGTGGTGCCCCTAAGTACAAGTGTTGTAAGTGAGAAAATTCGATTATGGGAGGAGGTGAAGTGACCCATCTTGGACAAAAGGTGTCCTGGTGAAGTATCAAATCAAAAAAAAACTAACAGATACCCATTTGAGGGCTCGGTGAGAGCTTTCCAACGGTGCAGACGGTTTGTCAAACGGAGCTACGGTATGGGCGCAGCAGGCGAAAGAAGAAACAAGGGTTCTCTTTTAATAAGGCAGTTTTCCCTCCAAATCCACTCATTTGCTAGTGTTGCTGTGGTGAATGTAGAGAGGAGAAAAGGCCCTAAATCTTGCGGCGAGCATAGCGAACAAACCGACTGTTGGAATCGAGATCCGTCAGTTGCAGGTAAGAGGCATAACCTTACTCTTTCATTTTGATGGATTGAAAATTCAGTTTAGGGCCCAAAATCTTAGGAACAGACCCTCTTTGATCTCTACAGCCGGGTCGCACTTTTTGGGCCAAAATCTGCAACCTGGGAAGTAGGTTTTGAGCAAAAAAGTGCGACATGTCCCAGGATTTGGCAGAAAAGTGCGACCTGAAGATGGAGGGGATTTTAGTGCTTTGTTAGGGCTGAGATTTTGGTTTTTTGTGGATGGTTGCAGTGTTCCCTATCTGTATGCTGACAAAGATGATGTTTTTGTGTAGATATGGCAGATATGCGGGTCAACTGGAGAGAGAGAGACCTGGGTACATTGCGGTCAGAGATCCAGGCGGATCAGGGTGTCCGTCGTGTACTGGCCAGGTTTGGGGTTCTGAAGTTTTTGGAGAACCCTCTGATGAGATATAGGGAGCCCTTATTGGCCCGGATTGTAGTTGTTGGGATCCAGAGATCATGAGGTCTTTATATTGCGGGGGCACGGGGATCAAGCTGACGGTCCGGGATCTTTATTTCTTGACGGGTCTCCCAAATACGCAGCCAGTGTTACCGCGGGGGCAGAACATCATGGATTTTTTGGAGCGACATTGTCGACCGGGTCTCCAAGTCAAAGGGACTCGGATACCGATCGGGGACCTAGAGAGATTATAGACTCGTGCAGTGGCCACAGCGGTGCTGCGCATCCTGGGCAACCAAGCGCTCCATCACATCACTAGGGGGCAGATGATGATTGTGGAGAGTGTGTTGAGTGGGACCTACTATGGGTGGGCACAAATGATGTTGGTGTCGTTAAAACGACAGCTATCGCTTTACAAGCAGCAAGTGAACCACGATTGCTCGTATGGGACTTTATTGTGCTCCTTCTTTTTTAAGAAGATCCCGAACTTATGACCTCGTATACAACTCCCAGATGGGGGCCCGAGAGAGCCCAGGATGCGCTGGTGGGGGAGACTACTATGAAAAGGAGGAGGAGGGGTAGTCGGACGGGTGTTTCAACCTCAGTTCTTTTCCCATTGGGATCAGATGACGTTATACATAGACGACTATCCCTATAGTGGGATGACTTATTGTGGGGATCCGGACCTACCACTTCCGCCTGGTTGAGTATGGGGACCCGATGGTAAGTGACAAGGGACTATGCTTTTTTGGGCATGTTAAAGTTATTGAATAGTAGATAGAGTACTGATTCATGTACTTTTGTATCTGGAATACCAGCTCTTGTGCTTAAAAACCGACCGGATATGGGACTTCAAGGCGGCCTTGCGGTACGAGTGGATCAAGAGCGGCGCATAATGAGGATGCGGCCGCCCTTCTGCAGGACATCCATCGTAGATGCGAGAGGTTGCTGACCGGTGTTTCAGAGCGTGGGTTGCAAGACTTAGACGACCAGTACATAGAGCCATGTATTGGTCTACCCTCGGAATGACGAGGTGTCATGCGGCGCATGGCAATGGCCGGTCAGGGGATACGTGATCTACAAGCTGCAGGAGCAGAGCCATTGGCTCGGGATCCGCCAGATAGTGATTAGGTGTGGGACAGGTGGTGCCCCTTAGTGTGTATGTAGGGACAGGTGGTGCCTCCAGTTTTGAGTTTTTTGTAACATGCTATGGGCATGTCGTATGTATCAGAGTAGATGGACTCTAAACACATGTTTTGTGACACATATTATGGATATGCATCTATTTTAATGATTATGAATGTTATTGTCTTGTATAAAATGGTGTGATAAATTCCAATCTAGAACATGGTTTGCAATGCTATCTACATAGTGATTTTGCTCTCGAGGTACATTGTTGAAAGTTATGGTTTCAAATTCACGTATCAAGAGTTTCACTCGTAAATATCGTCTAAAGAGGATAGGATTATGCACATGATAGACACCATTTAGTTGCATGACCAGAAGTATGGAATCTAAACGAACATGCAGATGGAGGATGCGATGAGAGAGGGCATTGACTAAGAGACCATGCACTGCATCATATTCGGCCTGATTATTGGTGGCAGTACCAATGCAGACCCCATTCGAGAGAACAAGGGCATGCAAGGGGGTGAAAATGGCCCAACCTGCCGAGGCTAGATTCCGAGAGTAACGACTTGCACCATCGACGTAACTGATATAGGGTGGGGATGGAAGGTCCTGCGGAATAGTGTTACGAGACAAAAAATGGGAGGAGGAGGAACAATGACGATAGTGTGAGTGTATAGTAGACATCGAGTGGCCTGCGGGTGGGAGGGTGATGGGCAGGATGGCTATGACTCATATACGAACTAGATGGTGGTATATGAGGGCTATAGGAGGTATGGCTGGGACTCGGGCTGCAGAGGTCAACATAGATACGGGTGGTGTTATCCCATTTATGGGCGGGAAGGATGAGGTCATGGGTGGAGAAGGCTTCCAAGAGGGCATCCTGACAAGAAAAGAGGGGATGATGAGAGGAAGGGAAACCACATGACGTGGCAAAGCTACCTAGATCATTTGTATAGGAAGAAAGGCTAACATATGGGTTGTCACGGGGGATGACAGAGGAACAGATAAATAGATGGTAAGAAGGATTTTGGCGGGGGTGGTGTGGAGAGACGGAGGCGAAACAACGGGGGGAGGTACTGAGAGATGTTCTCCAAGGGTCTCACAAAGGATGATAGGTAGATAATGGTGGTAGTAGACTCCGTCATCTGGACATCAAGGGGGGGGATGTCAATGGGAGCAGGGGGATCCTCAAGTTGACCTGAAGCATACTGCGCAAGTATGGGAGAGGCAGACTGATTTTGTTCAACCTCATACTCTCGAACTACCTCTAAAGAGGCACGGTAATGCGTCAGGTGAGGAAAATGGTGGGAGTAATGGCCATGGACACCACACAAAGCACAGGGTTTGTTGGTGCGAATAATATTTGGGTTCTTGGTTACGAACAAGGACGGAATAGAGGGGTCAGGGACCGTAGACTTAGGGAACGCGACTTTAACCATGGGTTGAATACGGGGCAATTCAGGACAAGTATGGGTGGCGTGACCAAAGACATCACACAAAGCGCAAGGCTTTTCGGGCGGAGGAGGAGCCAGGTCAGTCGGGGTGGCCTTGTCTTTGGATGCCCCCTTGCGAGCTTTTCCTTTCTTTCCTGGAGCTGTCACCACAGGGGCAGGGTCCTGGGGAGGTGCGGGGGGCATGGTGGTAATAGAGGAAGCGAGGGGGACCGGTTGAACCGGTGTCAAAGCAAGATAGGGTTTGGGGTGACCAGGTGGGGTAGCGGCTGGAGGGTCAAGGTACCAGAAGGGTATGCCCAGGGTCAGGTTAGGGAGAGAGAGGGTGGCCATGACGGGGACCGTATAGACTCTGGGAGGGGCTAGGAAAGGTAGGCCGGCGGATGACGACGGAGAGGGGATGGCTCTAAGAGGTGGTTGAGGCTTGGGGGAATCGACCCCCTGGGGGAATCGACCCGGGAGGATAGAGGGGGTTCAAGGATACATTTTGTGGGAGAAAGGCCGGAGAAGGAGGAGGAGTCAGAGGTGGCCTGATATAAATGGCTAGGAGTGGGTTGCGGTGGGTGAGGTTGAGTCTAAGGTTGCGACTAGTCGAAGTGGGCCACATGGGCGGCCAAGACGATTGCATCGCTGCAAACATTCGATAGCGGATTGAGAGATAGGAGGAGGAGGAGACCGAGAAGAAGTTGCGGCAAAGAGGAGTCTTTGTAGACGCGCGGGGAAACACTGGTCAAGGAATCGACGGTTTTCTTATTGGCTACAGAAGAGATGGTCGTCTCAGGGGAGGTCTGAGACTTTGGCTCATGATAAGTCAACTGGTCGATGGTGACTATCTTTCCATTGTGAGGAAAAGACATCTTGCGAAAAACCGTGGATGGGACAGCAAACATGGCATAAGTGTAGCTTCGCCCCAAGAGAATGTTGTAATCTAGAGGGGAATCGATGACTTCGACGTCAACGCAAACAGTCTTGCCCCGCAAGAGTGATAGGACAATTACGGAAGAGGCCAATGAGCTGGGAGGCGTGGCCATCCCACGCTCGAAGGGTGATCGTGGAAGGGGCCAACTCAGGAGATCCGAGTTGCTTCCAAACCAAAGTGGACATCACACAGGTGGATGCCCCGTCAGCAATTATACATCGAGAAACGTTAGCATTCCAGATTTTTACTGGGATTTGGAAGGTTACGGAAGCAGGAAGGGGAGGATGTTCTGATTGATGGGCATCGAAAACAATTATTTGGTCATCAGAAGGATCCACAACGCCCACGGCAGATAGTAGAGCCTTCTTTTGGGAAGGGCATGATTGGATGAGTTCCAATGTGGAAATAGCAGCAGGAGACTACGCCAAATCATCTACTATGTTATACGAATGAGCAACTCGACCAGGAGCAGCATTTCGGCATAATGGTCCCTTAGGAAGCTTGGTATGAACCTCGAATTTGGGTTGAGGGATATGTAAGGGACCATTGGATGTCGAAAGAGGCTCGGTAGAACCTGAAGAAGGGGACTCGGAGGCAGACTGAGCGGGAGGCTTGGGGTACTGGCGAGACTAAGTTTGAAGGTTAAGGTCGACGGTTGGGGATGGATCAGAGTTCATCATGAGGATCTAGCAATCGGAGGAATCAGAAGGGGAAGGTTGAGTGGCGACCTGTCCTTCAGGTGGTTGGGTAGCCATGAATCCTTGCTGGGGGAAAGGATCGGTAAACACAGCCGGTTGAGTAGTGGCCACATTCGGGGGAGCATGAGGGGAGGCATGTTGTCCTTACAATGTGGCTTGAGACTCCACCACCTGTCGCATCGGTGGTAGGAGGGGACAATCGTGAGTGTAATGATCGTAAACACCGCAACACGAACAAGGTTTATTTGTGCGAATAGCCCTGTCCAGCTTGGGCTGAGTGCCTTGTTGCTGGTTAGCAGTGTTAGGGTCAGTACCTGGGGGATTGGGTCCACGAGTACCATGGGTAGATGGATTTTGATTGCCTCTCCACCTTATTTGAGATGAAGGGGGATTAGTGGGTATTACTGTTGTGCGTGCCCCTTTGGAGGGCGCTGTAGGTGCTGTTGCGTGGGTGGAGGAGGCAAGGGAGGTGGAAACGCATATGTTGGAGGAGCTGGCGCACCAGGTTGCGGATAAGGATAATGGTTAGGTTGGGCAACATTGAGGTAAGCAGGAGGTTGGGCAAAAGGATGAGGCATGCCGTATCCTGGATACATGCTACCCGGAGGGGGAAAAGTGCTGGAGGTGCTGGCCCCTCCTGGAGGGAGACCATAGACCATAGGAGGTTGAGCATATGGATGAGAAAGGGCTCCAACGATACCATCGGCGGAATGAGATGCCCCTTGGGCATTAGCGCCACCGGGCTTGGGGAGGTCAGGAAGGACGGTATAAACATAACCAGACTGGGTGTAGATCAGGTCATATTTCAAGGCTACTTGGAGGGCAGCTTCTTCGATTTGAGGGAAATGGGAGGTGACATCTTTTCCAATGGGAGGTAAGAGAGTGCGAAGGAACCAGTCCAAATAAACCCGATCTTCGAAGGCGGGAGCTCGACATAAGCTCTGTCTTCTCCGCCATTCCTAGACATGAGTGGAAAGGCGAGTCGAAGAGGTTTGCTTGAAAGAAGTCAAAAGCTCTGTCCTAGTATCGTATCGGAGAGGGAGCTAGAAATAAGATAAAAAGGCTTGGGCAATGGTTGTAAAGGTGGTATGGGAAGAGGTGGCTTGGTCCATATACCATTTAGAAGCTTCGCCGGTAAGCTTGCGTTGGAACAAACGAAGACGGATGGAGTCATCGGTAATGGAATTGGAGGAACACCACATGTGGAAAGATCGGACATGATTGGTTGGATCTTCTCCAGCAAGGCCTTCGAACTTAGGGATGTCGGAGGGGAGCGGGCGTGCAGCACTGTAGAACAATAACGCCGTGGGCGGATAGGGATGCATTTATCAGGCGATTGAGATTAGGGGAGGAGTGGGGCACCTTGCATGTAAGGGAGAAAAGGTGCTGGCAAGGCCGTTCACAATGAGCGGTTCCGCTGAGCGCGGTGATCCCGGCATTAGGGCCGGGATTACCGCTAGCGTTAGGCCCTGGACCAGACATGGTGAAGGTGACAGGGGGAGAACCAGAAGCAAAAGGAGAACCCAATGAATCAGAAGAGGAGTCAGAGTGCAGACTCGTAGGAGGACTAACTCGTCGACGACAGGAGGGAGTAGGTCAACCGACCGGAAACTGAGGGTGAAGGCCAAGAAGTCTCCAGGATGCATGCCTTGGGGGCGCAATGGTGACAAAACAAACACAGCATAGGGGGAAGAAGAATGATCAACAAAGGCAGGGAGGTGCAGAATCAAGAGAGTACAATGTCGAAACAAGGGCAGATAGGTGCAGTGTCAATTGATTTTAAAGTATTTTCCTGGTGGTGTAAACCAGGCTCTTCTTCGCTTAGGGTGAGTGTGTGGCATGTGTTAATTTTAATTTTTAAACCATTTTTGTTTTGAGAGCAAGAGAAAAATTTTGTTGCGTAACTAAAAATAATGCTGCAGAGAATAGTATATAATGCTGAAATAACAGAAAATTAACAGCTAATCAATGCATCGATCTAACCCAAAAAGGTGGGGCTTTCAAAACTAGTCTAACAGAGGGAAAAAAATCTAGTTGAAACACACTAAAAAGAGGCCAATAGATCTAGGGTTGAAAAGGGACAGGAATCTAAAGGAGAAGTCTGCTGAAAAGAGGGGTAGAACACAGCCAAGAGGCAGAGGCAAGGTGGCTGAAAAAAAGGAGGAAATCAGCAAAAAGAAAATGGGGCAAGGAGGAGGCCCTAAAGGTAGATCCAAAAAAATCTTCAGGAGGTGATTTTAAAGGGAGAAGAGCTGATTAAAAGAGATCTGAAAAGGAGGTATCAGACCTGGAAAAGGGCAAGCTAAAACTCTGAAAAAACAGACACCTGAAACAGATAAAAACTCTTCCACCAAAAGTGGAGGGTATTGAAGCCCTAGGGGGCTATGTTCCCACTTAGATGAGCAAAAAAAATCAGAAACAGGTTGAAACAGGCTGAGACAGAGGCTGGAAAACCCTAACAGAAGCTTCAGAAAAACCCAGAAAAATTGCAGAAAAATAGCAGAAAAATTGGCAGGTCGCAAGCTCTGACCTGTTTTCTGTGCAGGTCGCAGATAATGGGCTGAAAAGTGAGACCTGGAGGTCCAGGTCGCAGTTTCTGGGCTGAAAAGTGCCACCTGAAGCTCCGGGTGTCCCGGCACCAGATTTCTGGAAAAGTTGCCGTCTTAGTTGCGGCTGATGTCTATCACCTACGCAATAGGGCCAGAAACACGCGGAAGTTAGAAATTTTAATGTTTTAGGGTTTTATAGGTGAAAAAAAACATGAAAATAGGAAAAACAAAAAGCTGAAAAGAAACCCTAGGGTCTGAAGTAGCTGGATATGTAGGAATATGAAAAAAGACAGTGGTCGTAATTGAAAACCTATGTGGAGTCGCCAATTGTTAGTATGAACCTTTTGTCGAAGTGTACGAAAAAAGACCACTTTAGCTACGCATAACTTATAGCCCTAACATCAAATGTGGCTACCAATATCTTCAGATCTGTAGTTAGTTGATCAAGACAAGTGCTGCAAAAAACCAAATCTATGCCTAGAGAGACATTAAGCAGTAAAAATAAGGTTTTTCTCCGTACATCCAATAGACAAGACAAGAACAATATTTTTGAAAGAATTTTTGTATTAAGGGCACCTAGGAGGAAAAAAAGAAGGTGTTTCCAATTTTCCTCAATGGGATGGGTTCTTGGAAGTCCTCAGCACTTCAGATCTAGAATTTCTCTCTCTTTTGGAAGTCCTCAGCACTTCAGATCTAGAATTTCTCTCTCTTTTTCGTGTAGAAAACCCAGACAAAGATAGAATTCAAAGGGAGCTCACACAACAAATAATGAAGAATGTGACCAAGTGTATAGATCCAGAGTGATCTAATAGGCAACAAAAGGTGAAGAATGGTAGGAGAAACCCTCCTATTTATAACAAAATATTGGGTCATTCTAGATCTGTGCATGATTAAAAATAAATATTAACCAAATCTAGATCCACCTTTATGGAATATTTTTATTATATTTTGGTTGAGGGGGAAAAGTATTTGACTTGGGTCAAATCCCCTTTATTTGTGAATAATAAATAAATAAATGATTTATTTATCATTTTAAGAGGAATAAGGATAATCAAATAAATACTGTGATTTATTTAATTATTTATGGGTGATTTAGTCATATTTAATAAGGAATATTATTTAAATAAGATTTAAAACAATTATTCCTAGAAAATAATAAGATAAATAAGGATTTATCTAATTAATTTCTTTGTTTTGGGTTGAAACATGACCAATATAATAATTAAATTATTGTTTAATTAATTATTCCCTGAGGAAAATCAAACAAATATAGGTTTGTTTAATATTTCCTTTGGGGTTTCGTTTAGACCATAAACAACCTAATAAATGTGTTTTATTAAGTTATTTTACATAGTGAAAGCAATTTTACTTCGGGTAAAATTGGTCTTACATGGTGTACTTGGGTCCATCTAATGATAGTAGGTTAGATGACCAAAAAATGGTGTAACACTCACCCATCAACAATTTGTTGACGATAACATGTTGTTTGGGCACCCCTCTGTTCAGGAAGCCTCTCTATTCAAATCCCTTTTAAATGATTTCTCTGACGCCTCTAGAATGTGCATAAACTCAGCCAAGTCCCAAATCTTTTTCTTTCACACTCCTCTGGTTACTCAATGAGCCATAACGTGCATTTTGGGTTTCCCCATTGCCTCTCTGCCCTCCAAATACCTGGGTGCTCCGTTAATAGAATCCGCCATTAAGAATACCTCGTGGAAAAAGCTCCTGGAGAGAATTGAGTCTAGATTAACCTTATGGACCCATAGAAATCTGAACATTGCAAGCAGATTAGTGCTAATCAAAGTTGTGCTACAGGCGATGCCTCTCTTTTTTTTTTCTATCTTGGCAACGCCCAAATGGGTTTTGAAAAAAATTAAAGCTCTGCAATGCAATTTTCTCTGGGGAGCTACAAGTACAAATCGAAAATGGGCTCTGGCTAAATGAACGACAGCATGCCAGCAAAAAGAAAAAGGGGGCATAGGACTACGAGACCCCCAGCATAGCAATGCAATTATGGGGGCAAAAATATGGTGGCAATGGCTTTCCTCTCCCAACAAACCATGGGCAGCTATCTGGAATGCTAAGTATGCCAATCACAGACCTACTGTAGAACTAATCAGACTCACTCCAATGGAAAAAGGATCTCTTATTTGGAACGCTGCCAGACAACACTACGCGCTCATTCAACAACACAGCTTCTGGGAAATAAGAAATGGCAGGGTAGCTCGGTTTTGGACGGACGCCTGGAAACAACTCCCAAGGATCACCACCATCTACAGCCCACCCAATAGTCAACAATGGGAGGTGCAACAATAGGAGACGGTTAATCAGCAATGGACTCCGGAATCAGTGTAGGGTTATAGACAATGGAAACAAATCGACCAGCTGATCGGGAATGCAGCCAGTCAGGATAAAGAATTCATGGAGCGTGAGCTCCATAACAGAAGGATCAGATTCTCAAAATAAAAGGACATCTTGCGATGGGGATACACCCCTAAAGGATCATCCTCCACCAAAGAGGCCTACAAACTTATTCGCAATGATCCTATGCCCCTGGACCCTTTATGGAGTAGAATTTGGGCGTCGGGTTTATGGCCCAAAATCTCTCTTTTCCTTTGGCTAGTGGGGCACAGGAAAATCCTCACTTGGGATAATCTTCGAAAAAGAAACTTTTATGGGCCCTCCATGTGTCCTAATTGCTATGCTCAGGAAGAAATGATCCAACATCTCCTAAACTCCTGCCCTCTTTCCAACTATCTTTGGGAGAAGGTTAGCTTCCGTTGCCAGAAGAATTGCAGAGTCTCCGACGATATAATCAATTCCATTCGAAATTGGCACCAGAACCCCTACAAAAGTGAGCTCCTCAACCAATTATGGAGATTGATTCCTAGTCTTCTTCTCTGGACTATTTGGAAAGAAAGAAATAAATGCATATTCAAATATCAAAATACTCCGGCAGACATCATCTGGGAAAACCTTTGTCTATATCTCAAGGAGACATTGGCACTGCATGCATGGCATTAGGAAGATTTTCCCACACAAGCAAATGAGAAAGCCATATGGGATAACTGGAACATCCAACTTCCACAGGGAACGCCTCCACACAGACCTGTAGAAAATCATTCATCTGGCAAGCTCTCTTGGACCCCCCCTCCTAACCTCTCCTTTAAACTCAATTTTGATGGAGCCTCAAAGGGAAATCCAGGTTCGGCGGGTTTCGGGGGCATATTCAGAGATCAGGAGGGCAAGCCGCTCCTAATATTCTTTGGAAATATAGGATGGGATACAAACAACTCGGCTGAGCTGGAGGGCCTCTGGCAAGGTCTTCTTCTGTCTCAGAGTCATGGATTTTATCCTCTGGAGATTAAAGGTGATTCTCTACTGCTCATCAACATGGCCAATCAACTCCTCAATGGGACTCACGCGAGAAAAATAGCTAACAGTTGGAGACTGGCAGCCAGATTGGATGCAATTGAGCAAAAGCTTCACTCCAACAAGGCCATCACTTTCCATCATGTAAAACGGGAAGGTAACAAAGTGGCCGATCATATGGCCAACTTGGGAGTGAATAGTCAGCACACCCTTCTTACAGGAGATCTGAACATAATCCAAAATCATGATCAAAAACAGGCATGCAATCTACTCATCCAACAGGATGCAACCCTCCCGGATGCGGGTGTTCAGTAAGGAGATAATGGTGATGGGACAGGGGCTTGGCAAGGTGGATCGACACCTGCCCACCCAGGACAAGAATCATATCGCACCATCGCTTGCCAGATCTTTGCATTTACTCATCGCAGAGCTCAAAGGCACGGTTAATGGAAAGTTGGGATTTCACAACATGGTTTCTGCTCTGATTTTCGCCTTCGTATGCTTTGGCATGCTGAAGTCTGCATCTTTCATCAATGAGGAAATTATGAGGCAGTTTTATCGTAGTAAGAATGGAGAGGTTAAAGAGCAGGGAGGCGAGGCGTTCTCTGCTAAAGTTATGTCGCATTTCCCCCTTTGCTGTGAGGTTTCGCTCATCCAATCTGTTCCGTTGCACTTTCACTCTGTTCTCACAGTGTCTGCTATCGATTATCCTGTCCATGCAGCCCTTCGCTTCTTGGTAGCTGGGTCTATTGTAGATTGGGAAGCTCTCTTGGAGTCTTGTTCAAGGTCGACTGCCACCTCGCCCACGCTTGCTTCCTACATGCCTCGGTTGCGCCATCGAATGAGGAGCCGCAGGGGCGACACCAAGGGTCTCCCTCCCAGGGCGTCTTCCAGCCACTTTTCCGATGTGCCTTCTCGATCCAGCAGCATGAGTACAGGTCATTATCCACGTACCCGCAGTGGGAGAGGGCGCTTCTTTCCTTCAGCCTCAATGCCTCCGCCCACCACTGGTAGCGCGCGTTCTTTTCTCTGTCATTTTTCAGGAGGAGGCCCAGCCGAGGGAGTCCAATGCTCATCCAACTGGCCTCGCTCAAAACACTGCTCATGGTTTGAATCTTCAGAGGGGGGCTGACAACGCGCCATTTCAACCCCCGAATGTTCCTGCTCACAGCGTTCCTGAAGAGGTGATAGAGCCTGCGGAACAGAGGCCCTCGGTTTCTGAAGATGCTCTGGCAAGGGATATGCAAGCGTTTGGATGGTGCCACATCGTGGAAGTTCCTCTCGACGAATAGTTTGTCCAATGTGATGCCTTCCTCTCTTTTTTTGGCCCATTCATTGGGGTTTGTCTATGTTCAGTCGGTTAAGTGGATTTTTGGCTCATCCCTGGTTCGTGTTGTATACACTCTGCATATTTAGTATGTTTATGGTGTTGAACCCCTGCATGGGTCTTCGTCTTCTCTACCAGGCCGGTCCCCCTGTCAATGGGCAGTCTCTTTATCTGTTTCTTCCTGTAAGATATGCCCTCCCCAAGGCAGATGTTTTTGACCTCGGTCATATTGTAATTTTATGCACTTGTTAATAGATCAGTTTTATTTAGAAAAAAAAAATAATACTTAATTAATTAATTCTTATTATTCAAAATAAAAATTAATTAATAAGGAAAATTATTAAAAATAACTGAACCCTACAAATTTATAGGAAGAGAAGCAAACCTGAGATACTATACCCTGGAAGAGGATGAACCGTGGGAGAAAATTTGTCGAATTAAAGGCCACCAACTGTCACTGATCTCGAATCCTCCATCTCTATTAATGTTATGAGGGTGTTTTATAATCTTGAGGGCCTCCCTAATTTTTCTTCTACGATAGTGTTCCTCCCTGGCTATGATTTTGGCATCCTCAAGATGCAAATGATGCTTAGTTTTCGAGGAGTGATCAACAAGGGCCAAGGTGTGAGATCGTTCATGTTTAATATCAGCATCATGCTCTTTAAGACACTTTTTAAGAGAGCACCCGGTTTCACCAATATAACTTTTCTCGCATGAGCAGTCAATCTTGTAAAAACCTTAAGCTGCTCGGGATTAATACTATCTTTCACTGACCTTGTTTTTTGTCTTATTGTTCGAAATATTGAAAATTGTGTGAAGCTGTCATTCCTACCCAGAACCTTGGCGATATTATCTGTAACACCCTTAATGTAAGGTAGAAAAACCCTACCATGACTTTCTTGAGATCCTTGGCGCTTCTTGGATATGACCGAACCCTCAACTCTTATTATGCCTCTTCTAATCTCTATCTCTTTATAACCTATACCCATGAAAATAGATGCCAGGTGAGTGATTTCATCCTTTAGGTGCTCTTCATTGGATGTCCTCAAGGCTCTTATGGAAAGATTGTTAAGAACACCAAATTAATGAGGAGGATGATGGTAAGACATGGCATGAAGATAGTTTTCAGTATCGGTTTTCTTCCTAAACACCTAATGCCCCAATGTTCCATCTTCCTTTCTAGTAATAAGGACATCCAAGAAAGGAATGCTCATGTTTTCTTCAATCTCCATATTAAACTTAATCTCAGAGGAAATTGAGTTGAGGTGATTAAAAAAATTCTCGAGATTCTCCCTACCATGTGTCCATTTTATGTTGGTGACGTCTACAAATATTTTCCACCAAGATGGACTTAAGGGGAAAGAGGCAAGGGCTTTCTTCTCAAAGTGTTCCATAAATAAGTTGGTGACAATAGGTGATAGTGGCGATCCCATTGCGACACCTGATACCTGCTCATAGAACTCTCCTTGGAAGCTGAAGAAGGTGGATTGTAAATAGATTTCTGCAAGCTTAGCAGTTTCTGGATTTGTAACCTCATTGATCACCTGTACTATTTCATCTAATAGATATTGTCAAATACAATGATAAATTTGCTAATAGGTGTGTTTCCCTTCTATTTATTTTCATTTTATTATCTTCACATTACGCATATGTTTTTTTTCCATATTTTTAATGTACTATAACTAAAAGAAATACTTTTTCAATTTTCAAGAAACATTAACACTTAGAGATTCAGATCTAGGACAACAATTATAAGGAAAAAAATACGTTGAACATTTATATAAAACATTTTTATTTGTTAAAACTAAAATATATTTAGAATTTATGTACATCATCAATTACTTTGCATTATCTTATTCTGTTTTCATTCGACAATTATTACTTAGTTTCAATTATAATTTTCTTTTAAAGAGTGATTTCAATGTATTATTTGTGAACAGGAAAAATATATCGAATTTGAATGATGTCACAATACATATGGACGAGGGTGTAGACATAATAATTAGTAGTACTACATAAACATATATCGTAGTAAAAAAAACAAAGGAACAAAAACCAACGAAGGAACAAAAACAAATAAGTAGTTTTGTGCAGGTTTAGTTATCTACATATCATATTTCTATTTTTGTTCCTTTTTTTAAAGTTATTTTGATTCAATTCTCATGATTAGGTAAAACTAAATTAATTCTACACCATTTTTGATCAAATATATGAGTAACCATATAACTGGGATGATTTTTCATGATGTTTTCTTTGTTACATATCAAACATTTTTGGACAAAGAAAACAAGACAAAATCAATACTTCGTGCAGACTTAATAAATAAGAAATTGGAAATGACAATAACATTGCTTGTTCCAACACATTTTATCGAACAACATGAGAAAATACTTATCACAGATGATGATGTTTTCATTAGAGATTTGAAATAATTACAAAGAATAAGTAAAAGTCACAGTGCTGATTGTGAAAAAACTATTAGTCTAAATAGTTTTAGCATTGTAGAAAACATTTGTCATGTTTGTGTAGAGTATTGATTCTTTACAAATATGATGATTTCAATCTTTTCGTGTAATGAATATGGGTTTCTAGTTGGCACAATCATGTCTATTTCTATTTTTGTATTTCATACAACAACGCAATATGTACTTCAAATCAAAGACGATAATGCAGAACAAGATAGGGAAATAGTAAGCTTTGATTTATTTGAATGTTTCATTTTTGCATAGTTATTATGCATCTATTCAAATGATTTTCATGTATTTTTTTACAAATGTTGCATATGAAATAGGTTCAAGTACATAATAAACTTGTTCCGACATGTCTTTCAATTCAAATACAATTGTAAGAAAAAAAAATCTGTTGATCTTGATAAAAAATATAGTTAGAAAACATGAAAGAGTTTTCTGAACTTCACAATTGAAGTTCATATGTCCATTGAAGACATGAAATATAGCCAAAAATATAAGAAAACTTGTTTCTTCATTGAGTGGAATATGCATGGTAAACTATATTATATTGTTTAGAAATAGATAAAGAAAGATGAATAAAAAGACATTTGATTTCATGTTACTAAGCCTTTTTTTCATATATCAATTTTATATTACTTCCAAGGATACCTGACAATGATCAGTGCATATACGAATCCATTTGAGACTATATGTGAGAAATTAAGTATTCCAATTATAAGTGTTAGAATTATGAATAAAATTATGCTTTATTGCACCACTTGTAAGCGGGACTCTCGCTTTGTTTATTTCCATCAGTTAAACTGCATCATACATGCAAATGACAAGACTGAAATATAGTGTGTTCTGGGATACGTGAAACTGGAAAAATCATTACCTGCACTATGAGAAGTTTCCTATGAGAAATATTGTATAGACAAATCATATGTTATTGATATGTTTTCTAATTTCAATACACATGACACATTTACAATAAACCATAAAAATGTGATTATAAATATACAATGACTATTTTATTTGTTTATATTGTCAAGCAATATAGTAACAAAAAAGTTATCGTTGCTTGCATTGTCAAGCATCTTAACATTGCCTTATATTTTTTGGTTCATGAATTGGACTATTGACGAACAACTCTTTCATTTTACTCGATTATTGGGATCTAATTTCACATTGTCGAGCAATACACTATACTTATGAGAACAAGATTAGAAAATGAAATCATTAGAGAAAATAAGGTGATTTCTTCTACTAATGCAAATGCTAATGTGCATTATACAAGAACGTATTTCAATGAAATATTTTGTTCAGGTTCTATATTTTTTACTATGATATGTCGTGTTTTCTTTCTTACAGTATTTTTTCTTACATTTTTTTATTTATTTATTAAATTTGCAAGTTCTATAACTAGTTAAACAATCTTACAATTTGCTTACGCGGGGGTTTACGGCTTGGTTAATAATTTTCTAGTGACATTTTTATAATTAAGGGACTTTACAATCACAATTTTATTTGTTTAGATTGTCGACCAATATAGTATTATTTCTATTAAAAATATATATTTCATGTAATATTTAAACAAATATATAAATAAATCATTATGATACAAATATGAAACGAATTTCTAAATTGACTAAGTAATATTACGATATAACTTATAAAATATGTTGCATTTATACATAAGTCTGTAATACAAAATAGTCCGATGTGTTTTTTTTCCTTTATCTGTGTTGAGAATTTTTTTTTTTTGGTAAGTTGTGCTAATCTATTAATTTTGAGAACATAAAAATACATATGCTACAGGAAAGGTTGGTAAGTTGTGCTTAACCAATCCCTGCCTTTGTAATGTTGTTTTTGGGCCACCGCGGGGGAGGAGGTTGGCCCATACAAAACTTGAAAACGAGCCTTAAATTGTGCGCAGCAGCGCGGATGCATATAGAAGCTAGAGAGTAGAAAATTACATAAAAGCCCTGTGGACACATATGACAAAAAACAGATTAAAATTGAACAGCTGCACAAACATTATTCCTCATCATCATCACTGTAATGGGAATTCTCCTCATCGATGGGATAGGCAGGGGCCTATGCAACGGCCTCTTCCACATCAGCTTCCACTTCGGCAACAGTGCACTTGGGGATATTTGTAGGAGCGCAGAGGATGGAGGAGTCTAGGTCTATGCCTTTAGGAACCTTCGTCCAAACGTTGTCGGAGTCCATAACCCATATATCCATATCCTCATCAACCTTCACAGGATTGTTTGGGGGATTCGGCGTGCAGTGCGGAGAGGGTGTTCTGGGAGAGGAGGTGGACCTCCTCGCGCCTCAACTTCCCCTATGCGCAGAATGCTTGGAGGATTCTTCTCGCTGCTTGAGAGCAGATTGATGGCTAGAAAGGGTGGTGGATAGGGAGCCCTCAATCCATTCAAGGCAGTTATCCTTGTCGCGGTAGTAATGTCCTGGGAGGGCTCCTTTATGACCTCCACAAATAGTGCATTAGCGCATTTTGGGGGCCATTGCGCACTTGGGAGAGCATGCGGGAGAGAAACTAGGGCTGGAGAGGCTACAAACGCTGGGGAGTAGGTGCGCATAATGCAAAACAATAGGTAGAGGGGGTCTGCGTAGCTTCACTCTAGGACTGAGACTTCGCAACTGATTGGAATCAGTTGGAGTCCAGATCAGCAGGAAGAGAGCTAAATGAAACTGAGGACAGATGATGGAGAAATGGGGCAGAGGTTTGGAGGATAAATAGGTGTGAGGATGAATATTTTGAGTGTGGCCATGAATGATCTTCGCACGGTACTGCGTGTGGAGTTGAAGTAAGTGAGCAGGCATAGAGGGGTAGGCGTGGCTACAATACTATTTATAAATCATGGACATTAATGGCAGTATGGGTGGGGTGATGATCAGGGTCATATGACACCATGCCTGTCCGATCTGCGTTATCTCTAGTTCTACGAGGAGTGTGCGAGGAGTTAATGGTAATTGGATTCACTGCAGGTAGGGAATTTCATTGGAGATTGCCACAGTCCGCATGAATTGAGATTTGATGTTCACTATTTTCAGGCATGTCACCCACATTTGGGGATTGTGTTGATAAGATTACAATAAATAGCCTTTATCAAATACTAAATTTAAAAATTGGTTAAAAAAATAGCAAAAATTGGTAATAATTTCTTTACTATTTAACTATTGTTTCTAGAGATTAACACTTCTATTGATTATGCTTCCAGAATGGAGACCTGATTTCTTTATTCATGTTTTGTAAGAGCTCTTCTGACAATGTTCTTACGACATATATTCCATCTTCGAGTCGCCTAAGAGTTTGTTGAAGTTCAAGTATCTTATCCATTAACATTAAAATATCTTGACTAAGCATTAATATATCTGGGTTGAGCATTAAGATATCTTAGCTCTTTACATGTGCCTCTTCTTGTCTACATCTTCCATTTTTTTTGTGGGTCATTTTTTCACTCTTAGTAACAAATTCAAGAACAATAGAGAAATTATAAAGAAAAACCTAAAAACATTTAACAATTTCATAACAAACAAACAAAGTCGGTTGCCTAGAACTTAGTAACAAGTCTAGAAAAAAATGAATATTGAAAAATTTCCCTGAAAATAAAAAGGCCTACATATAATGCACCGTAGGAAATAAGTCATCTAAATCACAAATTGACATCTAAGTTCTGAAACGAAATTTAAATATTATTGATTTTAACGGTATCCATTAACTAGTGATCGCCATCAATATGGCTAGTATTGATTTAGCTGATGTTTAATCAGAAAATACTATTGTGAATTTGGTTACTTTAAATCATATACATTTTACTTGAATTCCAACTTGAAATATTCCAGTTGATATGATTACATTTAATAATTAATTCATTTTTCACACTTTATAAATCAATATCGAGATACTATCTTATTAATATCTAAATCACATTTTGTTTTGATTAACCAAATATCTCGTCCCAAAAAATAGAAGTATTTTCCTATTCACCAAACCAATTTGTATTCAAAACATTTAATATGTAAGATTTCCTTTCTATCGACCAACTTTTACAATGTGGAATATGAAGTGATTTCAGATCCTAGATGTCAATTCATGACTTATATGTCTTATTTCCTTTATCGCATTATCCAAATATTAATGAACTCTGTTGACTCAAATAAGTGAATTAATTAATTTTTTATAACTTGCTTTGGTTTCTATAATTTTACATTAAGCTAAAAAAACATTCCAAAACGATTATAAGATTTTTCTACACAGTAAAAGATTTTATTTTAAGCTATGCACTTTAAAATACTAACAAAACTATCAAGGTCTAGAAAATTTCCAGGATCGTTAAATTGCCAAAAACCATTCTATTCTGAACATCACCAAACATTTGAGACTAAATAGCACCATCTGTCTCCATGTTTCACCTTCATATAGCCACAACATAATAGAAATGAGCCTCAAACTATTTGGCCAAGAAATAGCCTTCAAAATAAATTTAATTTTCCATTCAAGAAATAAAAATAGGTCTATTTGCATAGTTATCGCTTGGCTTCTAACCTAATGTCTAACGTGTAAACTGTAGTTCCTCCACATGTGCTCCATCTATAACTAACCTTTATAGTTTTTCATGTCTAGATACAAACTACCGATCACCAGCACCAGCATCGACATCTCTAACTGAAGTCGTTCTTTTAAAAGCACCATGTATACTTGAACTCACCGAATAAATATTGAAATGATTACTTTATAATATTGATAGATAGAATTTTATTGATATTTTTGAGACCATTAATGATTAAAAAATGCATCAGAGTAAATGTTATTAATAATTTTAGGGATAACGTAATTCTATATTGATTTTCTAAATAGATATTAATAAATTTTCTAAGAATTAATTAATTCTCCAATGTTAAGTGTGGTTTCCAAGTTTTCACAACTTCATAAACATTACCATCTCGACAGAGTTTTTTCATATAGCACAATTTTCCTTTCTCATATGCTCTAGTACTAAATGCCTCCAACAATGTGTATGTTACTTATTATCATTACAATAATTACGTAATAAATTATGATATAAACACTAATGTTAAAATACACAAATAAAGAGTACAATATGTGATATTAAATTTGATAAATGAAAATTTATATTGTATATTTTCTATGAAGTGTAGACAAGTTGATTGTGTAGCATTGTATGTTGGCCTTGAACTTTTATGCACTCACTCTTTGCACTCAAACAAATCTTCGCACTCTTGCACGTGCTTCAACAGAAAATCTATAGTGTGAGGTCTTCAATGCAAAATAAATTTATTTTGCGACAGTGCGGGAAAATCACTATTCTCTGCACTTCTATATAAATATTTCATTATGAAGAGAGTTTTGTGAAAAATTATTTCATTGTGTGGAGATATTTCATTGCACAAAGTTTTGTTCCATCTTCGGTAGGTTTGGCTGTCCAGTCAAGATTGTAACCGATAATGCTCAAGTATTTAATTCTTCTTGATTCATTAATTTCTTCCAAACATATAATTTAATCTTGTCACATTCGACACAATATCATCCACAAGGGAATGGGTTGGCAGAATCTTCAAACAAAACCCTGGTTAAGATTTTGAAGAAGACAATCACTGAAAATCAGAAAGACTGGGATCAAAAGTTGAATTTTTCTCTTTGGCCAGTAATAGTAACCACCAGGAGGTCTACTGGCAAGTCACCCTATGAATTTTTTTATGGAAATAAGGCACTATTTCCTACTCAGTTGGCCAAGCCAGTGATTTCTTTTCATCAAGAATCTCAGGAAGAACTTGATGCTCTAGTGAGAAGTTTGAACAAAGTGATTGAATCAAGTGAAAAAAGAAACAAAGTTAGAGATAGCTTTATTTCTTATCAGGCAAAGATGAAGTCCATATTTGACAGAAAAGCAAAAGAAATCCTTTTCCAAGCAGGAGATTTAATATTAAGATGGGACACCAGAAGGGAGGATAAAGGAAAGAATGGTAAGTTTTACCCTCTTTGGTATGGTCCATACAGAATTTTTGAAGCCAGATCCAACAACACTTTCATCACTATAATATTTATATGGAGAATATTTGTAGCTGCCTATGAATGGGCAGTATTTGAAGCATTATTTTGAGCATTTAAATTCAGTAATCCACCATTGTAAATACCGATCTCATTTTTCATATGTCACCAAGAAATATTTGACTCCATGCCCAATGGATAAGGCGCTAATTTGTTGTTCTTAGCACTTTCATGGAAAAAAATACTATCCCTAGGTGGAGCCAGATGTTGTGGCTAATTTTCATTACTTTCGAAATATTTCTCAAAACACCAAAAAAGAATATATGTTAGAAAATGTAAAATTTTTGTATACCGAAAAAGAATTTTTTATTTATATGTTGATGTATTAACATTATCTAGGAGATGTGAAGGCGGTTCAAGTCGGGCTTATTCACGTGCAGAGCAGCTCAAGAATTGGGTCGATTGATGCATTCAAAACATTACACATAGGTCAGGGTCAAGTTGTGAAAATATACGTGCAGAACAGTGTTCAGAGGCTTAAGCGCAATCGCATGTGGGAAGCCTTCCCACATATCGAAAATTGCAATCAAAAAGCTCAGGAGGAATAGAACAAGTTTGAATCACTGAAATGCGAAATGCGATACAAGGGCCAGCTGTGATATAGTTCGGAGCTCGATCTAAAGTATTTAAAGTCTGGCCATGGGACCCTCTCACACATCGCACATCGCAAATCGCAAAGCTCAGGAGGAATGGCACTAAGGAATGACTTATAAATGTCGAAATGTGAAATGCGACAAGGTTTCAAATCATTGATTACGATTTGCGATCGGCTCCACCTCCACTTGCCATGTCATCCCACCCCTATCGCACATCGCAAACCGCAAGCTCAAGAGGAATAGTGCTAAGGAATAGTTTATAAAATCTAAAGGACGAAATACGATAAGGGGCAGATGTGATGTAGTTCGGAGCTCGATCTAAAGTATTTAAAGTCCAGCCGTGGGACCCTCTCACACATTGCAATCGTAAAGATCAGGAGGAATGGTGCTAATGAATATGTTATAACGACGGAAATGGGATAAGGGGCAGATGTGATGTAGTTTTACAGTTAAATTGAAAAGGATTTCAAATCCGGAAGTAAGGACCTTTCCTTTGAAAAATCGCATCGGAGGTAAGAGGAGGCTTATAACAGAGAAACATGGAAGGAAAAAATGTGATGGAAAGGCAGATGCAATGCCATTCAAAGGTTAATTCAAAATTATTTAAAGTCCAGGATTATTTGTAGTTTCATTTTTTGAATGAAGAAACGTGAATGCGGGCAGTAGACTCAGGTAACACCCGACCCTGTGCAGAACAATGTTGTATGCAGTGGCACCTTGTAAATAAATGGAAGGATGAATGCTTCGGGCATGAGTAGAAGAGGCAGAGTCAGGTAGAAGGGGACATGATAACATTGTTTGAAATTCAGAGGCATAGGAAGAGTCAGGAAAAAGGAGCATATAGTGGCACTATTGGAAACGCAATAGCTCGTTCAAGTCAGGCAAAGAGGCGTCATTGCAGAACTGTTCCAATACCACATCAGAAACATAAAAGACATGATAGCAAGCAGAAAAGACAAATATTGAGCTCCAGAAGAAATGCAGGGCAAGGATGTCTGATCTGTTAGGGAGACACATCAACACTTTAGGGAGACACATCAACAACAAATCAGGTCCAGCAAAAAGAACAATATTTCAAGTTTTAATTTGTTTTCTTTGTTTGTTAAGATCTAAGTTATAGTGATGTCCTGAATTACAATGTAATAATTAGTTTTAACAGTTTAGGTGGTCGAATTAGTTCAATAAATTCTAGGAGTTACGAAATGTTTTTGATGTATTTAATCAAGACAGAAATAAATAACAAGGGTTCCGAGTTTTGGACCTCTGGAAGACTAAAACTTTGGTACTTACTTTTCTGAGGAATTAATGAAAGAAGCATAAAGTTTCCTACAACTGTTTATGGTGATTCATTTTTCCTGTGCCATTTTGTGTCACTTCTTCCTGGAATGAAGTGAAGTAAAGTAGTTGTCGATTTCTTAATTACATCTGTGAGTAAGAGTTAAATAATCTTAATTTTTGCTCCTTCACTCCAACTCCTCTCCCTTCACAAATTCTCTCTAGAACTTAAAAGTAATAGATTTTGTGTTTACAACATATTATTTTGAGTTTCCTCTCTCTCCATAAATTCATTCTGAAATTTAAAGTGGTATATTTTGTGTTATAGCATATCATTTTGAGTTTCTTCTACAGTTCTTATTTTCCATTTAAATACTAGAAATTAATGGCATTGTAGAGTCTTTCATTATATCTATTATTAAGAGTTATAAAGAATTAGTTTCAAAAGGGATTGAATGAAGACCACCTGATATAATTAATTCTGTGACACATTGTTAAAAAAATGTCTTAAGCATTGATTCCTTTTCACAACCAAGGAATTGTCTTAAGATACAACTGGCCCCATTGGGGTTAGTTAGTACATCAGCTTCCCAGGGTCATAACTTTGGCATACAATCCTCATTTGATGCATATGATACCTCGTTATAAATATAAGGACAACAAATTTTGACTACAAACCCCTATTAGAGGTTCTAGGTCTACTCGTTTTCAAAAAAAAATAGTTTAGGGCCTCAAAAAGGCTCTCAAAGTTCAAGACCTAAAAACTACAAAAAAAAAGTAAATTGTGTTAGAAATTAGGAAACTAAAAGGAAATAGTGTCATGGTTCCAAGTGGAATAGGCGAGTGGCCACAAATATCCACCTGGATCACTTTAATTTGTAATCTAATGATATTTCAAATTTTCCTATTGCATAAATGTTTTACATTTTCTACAATATAAGCTTTGATTCTGCTTTTTTGCTCCAGACAATTATGGAAGCTCTCATAATGAGAGCACAACCTTTAATTAATTAATTATAAAATTATTTAGTGCGAAGTGTGAAGGTCAACATAATTAAATATTGAAATATTCCTCCACACAATGGACTTCCTCCGCACTCTCGCAAATATGCCTAAATTCACAAAAATAATCATAAACAACGCTTACACTGCTTATGCAGACAATTTTTTGCGAAGAGATTTCATTGTACAGAGTTTTTTCTACACTTTGCACAACCTTTACTCAATTGGATAGCAATATTAAAATACATAGATATGGATTTTTTTTAAATTAAAATATTACCAATAATATCGTATGGGTACACTCCTTGTTGAGTCATTGTTATTGTGAATAGCGGTAGACATAGCGATATTCACAATATGGTCCAAAATTCTTCCTAAAGCCAAATAATAACATAGTAGTGGGGACCAACATTGTTTATAGCTATCAACATGAACCAAAGTATCTTTTGTAAATTTTGTGATTAAAAAATGTGTTATGAGTGTCAGTGTGTATGAATTGTGTGGAGAGTTTTTCATTGTGCTCAATGTGGAGGTCTACATAATGAAAGCTTGAAAGATGCCTCCACACAATGGAATTCCTATGCAACCCCATACATATGCCCAATTACACAAAGATAACCATAAATAAAGCTTCCACTGTGCAAAGAGATTTCATTACAACCTTTAATTAATTGATTAACAAATTATTGAGCACAAAAGAAGCTCATTCTGTAGGACTACAACCAAATTCACTCAGTCCCTAAGAGGTGTTCACTAACATTCAAGTGCTTATGCAGAGAGTTTTCTGCTCCTAAATTTGACTGTGGGGAGTTTTCATTGTATAGAATTTTGTTCACACTCCATAAACTTCAACCTGTTCCACACTTGCTAATAAATTTCACAAATAATGGCTCTAATCAATGACTTTGTTCTTAAAAACTCACTCCAACAATGTAAATATACCATTAATATAACTTTCCTTGATTTAAATCCTTTTTCTTCGCCATTAATGCCGACTCGATCAATAGCTACCAAAAAATCAAGAAAATTGATGGTGATAGTGGAAACTTCGGACAATCCACAGTCCCTACCTCTACTACTAATTAATTGATTAAATGTTGTGCTCTTATAATGAAATCTCTCGACACAAAGCTCTCTGCATATGTGTGTCGTTACATTTCACACTTGCGTATACATATTATTCCTAATATTTTAATATTAAATAATCCATATCTTCGTATTGTTGAGCTCTCTACATAGTGAAAGCTCTCTGCATAAGTGTGGTCTGACATTTTACACTTGCGTATACGTATTATTGCTAATATTTTAGTATTAAATAATCCTTATCTCCATATTTTTAATATCACTTGTTTACTATTATTCGTAATAACATTGAGGAAAACGGTGAACCCATACAATATTATTGGTAATATTTTAGTCAATTAAGTAAATGTTGTGCAAAGTGTGGACAAAACTCTATACGATGAAAGCTCTCCGCACAATGAAATTTCTTCGCAAAAAACTCTTCACATAAGTAGTGTAAGCTTTTTTTATGGTTATCTTTGTGAAATTATGAATATGTGTGGGAGTGCGGAGGATGTCCATTGTATGGAGAAAGATTTCAAGCTTTCATTATGTAGACATCCATATTCCGTACTAAAGGTGTTGTAATTAATTGATTAAATGTTGTGCTCCCATAATGAAAATTGTACTTTTGTGTAATAGGAAAATGTGAACAAAACTGTGTACAGTTAAAGTTCTCCGCACAATGAAATCTATTGGTAGAAAACTCTCCTCATAAGCACATATGTCAGTGAACACCTCTCAGATATTGAGTGAATTTTTCCACAATCTAGCAAAATCAACTTCTTTGTGCTTAAGACTTTACTAATCAATTGATTAAATGTTGTAATGAAAGTTATCCGCAAAAATATATTTGCACAGTGGAAGCTTTGTTTATGGTTAAAAAAATTGTTTATGAGCGTGAGCATGTATGAATTGTGCAGAAGATTTTTCATTGTGAAAAATGCGGAGGTGCAAATAATGAAAGCTTGAAATCTTCCTCCGCACAATCAAATTCCTACATAGCCCCACACATATGCCTAGTTACATAAATAAAAATATATTTGTGTGGATATATTTCATTACAACCTTCAATCAATCGATTAGCAAAGTCTCAAGCACAAAAGAACTTGATTTTGCTAGACTACGAAAAAATCACTCTTGTCTCTGAGAGGTGTTCATTGACATTCTTGCTTATGTGGAGAGTTCTTTGTTAAGGAAAAATCACTCAGTCTCTAAGAGTTGTTTGCTGACATTTGTGCTTATGTGGAGAGTTTTCTATCGAGATATTTCATTGTGTAGAGAGATGTCATTGTACAAAGTTTACTTCGCGCTCCATAAGCTTCAACCTATGCCACAATCTAAATTTTCTTGATTTTAAGCCTCTATCCTCGCCATTAATTTCGACTCGATCAACAACTACCAGAAAATCAAAGGCGATACTAGAAACTTCGCACAATGTCAACATGTAATTAATTTAACCATGAAAATATTTCAAATTAGTACTATTATGTTTCCTTGTGCGAAGATTTACTGTGAAGAAGACAGGATTGTGTGGGAAAAGGGTGCAGAGGGAAAATTAACCTTTAACTATTTTCCATTTAAAAATTTTACAAATTAACCTCTTGCGTGATATGTGCAAGAAAAAAAAGGTGCAGAAGGAACTTTATAACTTTAACCTAATTTCACAAAGATAACCATAAACAGAGCTTACATTGCTTATGCTGAGAGTTTTGTGTGGAGAGATTTCATTGTACAAAGTTGTTTTCGCGCTTTGCACAGCCTTTACTCAATTAACTAGTGATATTCAGAACACGAAGATATGCATTATTTATTACTAAAATATTACCAATAATGCCATATGGCTCCACTGCTTGCTTCTGTGTTATTGCGAATAGCAGTAGACATAATAATATTCACAATATGGAGATATGGATTATTTAATATTAAAATATTAGCAATAATACACATACACAAGTGCGAAAAAACATGACAATATGGAGATATGGATTATTTAATATTAAATATTAGCAATAATATGGATACACAGGTCTAAACATCATGACACACTTATTCGGAGATCTTTCATTGTGCATAGAGCTTTATGTCGAGTGTTTTCATTATAAAAGCACAACCATTAATCAATTAATTAGTGGTAAAGATAGTGATTATGCTGCAATGCAGCGATTCCCCTTGTTTAACTTTCATTCTTAAATATAATAACAAGGAATGAGATCCAATTATTATCACAAACAAAATAAATGAAATATATATATATATATATATATATATATATATATATATATATATATATATATATATATATATATATATATATATATATATTCTTCTTATATATATTATAATCACTCATTTTCTTTTTCTTTTTTATATAGGGTCTATGTGATGGTAATGCTACCACATTTTCTTTTCTTTTTTTTTATATAGGATTTATGTGATGGTAATGCTACCACATATGCTTTAGGCTTCTTCTCTATGTTTATAGAATTACTTTAACATTCCTTTAAGATCCTCATATGACGACCCCTAAAAATTAAGATAGAATTGGATTCGAAATGTAAAAATTTATAATTTAATTAAGTTTAAATTTTAATTTATGTTTTAAAAATGACTTGAAGGAATGTTAATTATGCTGGAGGCATTCTCTTTGTTGGCTTTGGGTGGGCAAACACTGTTCACCCCATCCAATAAGAGAGCTTGACTATCGCCCTTCCTATCAATGAGATTTTGACATGTGTTTGTCCCTCCAACCAATAGAAATTTGAAATTTGTCATCTCTGTCAGCTTGTCAACCCTGTCATTAACTCCACCCACCAGCCATTTAACGCGCCTCTAGCGTTCCCTTTGCACAGTCGTGCAAATGCTAGTAAATATATTGTTTATAGATAGAAAGTTATATATGCAAATGATATATATTAATAGTGGAAAAGTCTCACTAGTGCATATCCATACCTTAATCAAAATCGTTTTTCATTTATGCGTATATTTTTCATCTTCCTTAATGTACGCATAGGTGCCCATGGTCATAACCTCATTGATTTTAAGCTTAGCTTCCCAACGTTATATTACTAATTTGTACCCACACAAGCACTCTTCCTCGTATTCACTATTTTCATCATTTAATTCATCTAGTTGTTGTTCATCTAATTTTGCGATATGAATAGTAGGAATAATGTGAATATGTTTATCCAATTGGAAAATAATCACCATTCCCCATTATATCGCTATAAAAGAATTAGGTATATTTAGTCAAATTCCATCCCAAATAAGAAATACAGTTAATTAATAATATAATGTTGAATGGTGATAAACTTGATTCGATACTTCTAACTATTCATCAAAATTTTGATATTTCGAACTATTCTTCTAAATGACTAATTGAGAAATCTACAATATATAATAAAGTGAATCATTTTTATTAAATAAATTTCTAACATTTATAAAGTATAGATTCTCATAACATTAACAAACAGTTCTAAATCATTGAGAATACCATTCTTCTTCTTAAGATGTTGGATTCTAATGTTTACTAATAAATTACCTATCTATTTTTATGTGATTCTTGCGTACATATCTATTTTTATGTACATATCCTCTTCTTCTTAAGTACATATCTATTTTTATGTGATTCTTGCGTGAAAACTAAATCTTAAAATGGTTACCTTAATTATACTTTGATGACTTTTCCCCTTTTTGATTGAAATTCAAGGGAGTAGCTATGTTAAAGGTAGTTTGACTGAGTTGATTTCTTAAAAAAAATTAACGTTCTAACCATTGACCATTATTTTGATATTATTCTTTTATAAGATGGTGTCCATTGATTACTAATTTTAGTGTTCCTTATAAATGACGTAAAGCAATAGTATATTTAAAAAGCGTCTTTCTATATATTGGCACAACTTTTCTCCTCTTCCCTTATTATTTCTTTTCTTCTTTTGTTAGTCTTTGAAGAATACATATTTAAATTTGGATATAGAATTTTATATCTCACTAATATCAAACTGCCATTGTATTATTTGAGTTGGGTTCAATAAGTTCATGCAATCTATATTCTAAATTTTCCTTTCTTTGTTTTTTACAAGTCTACTCATAGGATTACAATTCACATTTTATTTATTTGTTGAATGTAATCATTAGTCCTAATGGGTGGAGATATAAAAAAAATGTATGTTATTTTTAGTCTTCGAATTAAATAAAAATAATAATTTTCTTTTAAATGTTCAATTTAATTTTTAAGGGTCAAGGATTAGATTGTTGATGGTTATGATATGAAGTTTTAGGTAAAGTATATGGTTTGATGTTTAAATCCCTGAGATTAATCTTGCAGGTTATGTGGGGCATGTATGGGTTTACTTAGAGTTTATGCTGAAAATGCAGCAAGAAGATGGAGCTTAGTGAAATGAAGTCGCCTTCACTAAGTGGGCCCGCAGGCAAATTCTGGCGCAAAATCTATTTTTAGACTATGTCTATTTTTAGACATATGGAGCATGGTTCGGGGATTCCAGTTTGAGATTCTTGAAGTATGTGTCATGTTGGTAAAAATAGATGAGACTCTATTTTTGAGGTCAAAGAGGTCGAAGTCTATTTTTAGACTGCCTCTCCTTAAAACAGGGAAGTCAAATATTATTTACCCATAATAATATTTAGACTATAAACAGCAGTTTACTCTCTTGGAGCACTTCAGTTCGAGCTACAGAAGTGGCTCATGCATCTGACAGAGGAATCACGTGGTTCCCAAGGGTTTGATGGCATCATGCATGGTTGACTTCAGTTGGACTTCAGTGGCAGAAGTTTAGAGGAGTTAATGAGACAGATAGTGGAGTTGTGTTCTGTTTATTTTAGTTGAACTAGTTGAGATTAGTTTAACTAGCTAATCAATTAGTTATGAGTGGAGTGAATTAAATACTATTTAATTCATTAATTAGTAACTCATTATTCAACTCAAGAACACATCAGTTCACTACAGTGCATGATCAGTTCAGTGGAGACCAGTGAAAGAGGTAGATGAAAGGGTGGAGTTAGCTATCAGTGGTGACATCAGTTGTGCATGAGTTTTGCACCACACTTGGAGGATTTTTCCATGAAAATTGCGCAGCCAAGACAAGGGGATTCGAACCTTGGATCTCTATATAGACAGGCCTGGATTTCTCAATAGAGGCAAGGCAATTGGCGGTGAGTTTTGAACCAGTAACCTGTTCAAAACTGAGCTAGATTGTGGGTAACTGTATGAGAAAGTACTGAGTACTTGTGAGGAGTATTGTACTAAGTTTGTTACTTGATTTCTTCATTATAATATACACAATAGCTGCGGGGTTTTCAGCTATAAGCTTTCCCCATACATACTGTGTTAATGTGTATGATGATTTGATGTGTTATCGCTTGATTTATTTCCGCATGTTTGATGATCTGAGTGGAAGAGATTATGTGTTGCATATAAATTCGAATTGTATGTGATCAGGATAGTCTCGGTGGATAATTAATCATTATTCAGCAAATTTCTACATGGTATCGGAGCTATTGAAGCAGAGATTGATCATCACAGTAATTACAAACTTATTTCGGTAGACAGAGTCTGCATGCGGGCCAGGTAGCCTCCGGATTCATCTTTCTTCGGAAAGTGAAAGGTCTGGTAAACGCCCCTTGCAGTCGATCTCTATGCTAAATAATTTTTTCTCACGATCTAGAGCGGTTGAGCTTTGAGGTGGAATTCGAAGTTTTGCAGCAGTTTTGTTTTCTTGGTGCCAGTGTTGAAAATGTCTTTCAACGGTTTGCGACTTGAATATGCTCTTGAAGGCAGTTTGAATTATGTTGCATGGAAGGATCACATGGAGGCAGTATTAGAAGATAATGGTCTGAAGGAGTTCGTAGATACGGATGTCCAAAAGCCCACTGATCCTGCTGAAGTCGATGCATGGCAAAAGAAGATGGCGAAATGTCGAAGGATCATGTTGGAGGGCGTCAAGGATCATATTGTATCCAGCCTGCATGGAAAGGCTTCTCCATATTTAATGTGGAAAGCTTTGACGGATCTATTCTAGAGTAAGAGCGACCAAAGGAAGCTGGCGCTCAAAGATAAGCTCGGGAACATCAAGATGGAGAAGGGCGACAGTATCGCCAAATACCTCACGAAGTTCACTCAATGCAGAGATGAGCTGGGAAGTGTGGGGGTGATTGTCGAAGATGAGAACATGGTCAACCTGGCTCTCCTTGGTCTTCCGAAGGCTTGGCACTCATATCAAGATAGTGTCAATGGTCGGGAGAAGCTGCCGGGATGGGAGCGCCTTTGGGCGGATCTCATGCAGGGGGAGATAAGGAGGACTACTCGAGATGGATCTTCATCAAAGGGAGCTGATGAAGAAAACTGCGCTTTGGTGTCCAAAGAAAAGAAGGGGAAGGGTAAGAAAACCTCTCATTCTGGTGCTAAGGGCAAGAAGCAGGATATGGCGAAAGTGAAGTGGTTTTCACTACCATGATCACTTCGACATTATGCTACAAATTGTCCAAAGAAGAAGAAGAACAAGCAAGCGAGTTCAAGTGCATGGAGAAGCTTTGGCTTCACAAGCTCGAGCTTGACTTTCTACCCATCGTATGCTCGGGTTTCGAAGTGCTAGGATCGCATGGTTCTTGATTGAAGCGGTGCGTCATTTCATATGACTGGGAGATCTGGAGTTGTTCTTAGATCTGGAGGACAAGGATTTGGGTGTGCACATCGAGATGGGAGATGATGGTAGATACAAGCATGACCGTACGCAGACGATATCCTTCGTAGGGATTCTCGGTAAACCCTTTGTCTTTAAGGACGTCATGCATGTACCGGATTGAAGAAGAACCCGATTTCGTGGCGATGTTGGAGGATAAGGGGTATGATGTGGGCTTTCACGAAGGAAAGCATTCCCGCGCAATAAGACTACCGGAGAGACCCGGAAGATAGGGGTTTGAACCAAGAACCCACGCTGTGTGTAGATGGCTGCGTGCCTATGGCATGCAAAGCGGGAGAAGTGGTGAGCCGGGATGATGAGGGCGAACCGTGGCACAGGGATTGGCCACCTTCACCATGGAGCTTTGAAGACTTCCGCAACAGAGCTTCTTACCGGGCTTCCTAAGGGCACTCTTGTGCGGGCCGATTAGTGCAAGGGGTGTACTTTAGGGAAGTGCGGGAAAGCCACCTTTCACGAGAAGGAGCAATGCGCCACGATGATCCTTGAGAGAGTTCACGTACGTGTGTGGCCCTTTCTCGCTTGCTTCGACAAAGAAAAGCACAAGTATTATGTGATATTTGTTGATGATTTCTCTCGAAAGTGTTGGATCTTCTTCTGCGTAAGAAGAGCGATACATTTGCGAAGTTCGTGAGTTTGGGGAAAGCACCTGTCGAGGTGTGAAGGAGTCTAGGAAGAAGGTGATTGCTCTAAGGAGGATAACGGTGGTGGATTCATCTCACGGAATCTGGCGGGAGCCCAGTCAGAGAGGGATTCGTAGAGAATGACGCACCCCATAAACCATAGCAAGAATCCGGGTGGCCGAGTGGAAGAACAGAACGATCGTGGTGCCGCACGGCGATGTTGCATGACCGTGGCCTACCCCTTCAATTTTGTGGGCCGAGGCATGCACACAAAGAAGAAGTGCAGAACCGTTGTCCTCACAAGGTTCTTGGCATGAGTACACCGAGGAGGCTTATTCTGGAAAAGAGGCTCCGATATTTCCCATTTGCGGATTTTTGGTTCTCTTGTCTACATGCATGTGACTTACATGATGCGAGAAGGAAGTCGGATCCAACCGTCGAGGGAAGCTGGAATATTTGTAAGGCTACTGATACACCTCACAACTACCGGTGTATTTGTCGCATGGGGCCGCAAGATCGTTGTGCGATGATATGTACCCTCAGAGGGAGAAAGCCATGCGTTGTTCGCTTGAGAGGAGCTACACTTGCATGCAAACATGAGGAGTCGTTAGTTCCCAAGGAGGAGCTTCCTGGATGTGGATCGCCCACAAGAGGAGGTTCGGTGAGGTGGAAGAACTCACCTGTGCAACCGCCAACCATCGCAGGGCGCATGCGCACTGCTGTACGAGCGACCGGCTCCTAGATGCGCAGAAGGTTGTAGGACCACCTATACGTCGCGTACAGAGACAAATAACGGACGGCGTACACTCTGACATGGCTCTTGTGAGTCAATGTGTTGTGACGGAGCCATCCTCTTTTGAGGAAGCTGTGGAGGAACCCGCATGGGTTGGGATGCCATGATCGAAGAATATGTGATTCGATCATCGTGAACAAGGCATGGGAGATTGTCCTAAGACCGTGTAAACGGCGGGTAGGTTTGCAATGCCGGATC
This sequence comes from Pinus albicaulis, assembly GCA_034641835.2. Classification (NCBI taxonomy): domain Eukaryota; kingdom Viridiplantae; phylum Streptophyta; class Pinopsida; order Pinales; family Pinaceae; genus Pinus; species Pinus albicaulis. The sequence goes on from CM076575.1 coordinate 1,483,085,970, forward strand.
TACAAGGCAAGCAAAGTGTCAAGGAGTGTGGAGAAGTACAAGGCGAGATTTGTCGCCCGTGGCTTTCGCTATATCGAGGGGGATCGATTATGAGGAGACTTGCACTGCCGCAAGGTACTCTTCCATACGACGATCCTTGCCTCTCAAAGGCGTATGGGGTGGCACATTCATCGATGGATGTGAAGATTATGCTCTCACGGAGTTATTGAGGAAGAGGTGCTGTTGGGGAGTGCCACTTCGAAGGTTTTGAGATTCAGTGAGTCGCATGTGTGCCGACTCAAGAGAGCACTCCGTACGGCTGAAGCAAGCACCTCGTGCTTGGTACACTCTGGATAGACATCTACTTGATCGGCTTGGATTCTCCAAGAAGGGGCTGATCCAAACCCGTACCTCGTACTTTGGTGGAGGGGGAAGCTGTCGATCATCGCATCGTATGTAGATGATCCGATTTTGACCGGCGATGACAGCTGATACTTTCATGCAAGGAGGATCTTTGCACAAGAGTTTGAGATGAAGGACTTGGGCATCCTTCATTATTTCCGGGATTGGAGATTTGCGCGTTGTACGGGAGGACTCCATGAGCCAGGCAAGTATGCCCGGGAGATTCGGAGAGGTTCAACATGCAAGGCCGCAAGCTCGTTGACACTCCTCTTCCCCGGTGGTTGGAGGAAGGAGATGCTACTCGGGGCCGAGGTAGTGGATGCCACCGTCTATCGATTAGCCAGGATCGCTTATGTATCCGGTCAATACACGACCCGATATATGCTATGCTTAACCAAACCTTTCGCAAGTTATGGTTAAGCCTACCAAGCTCTTTGGAAGGCGTGCAAGCAATGTATTACGCTATATTAGAGGCACATCGGGATCTGATTTTACGGGTACAACAAGGGAACGAGAGATCACGTGGCACTCGATTCAGCGAGAGGCAGTACATGGCGGCTAGCTTAGGCGCATGCGAGGCTATTTGGAGGAAGATCCTTGCTGGATTGTTCGGGTTGCATTTGGAGCCTGGGTGATCTCTTTGTGATAACGAGTTGCATTAAATCGGCTAATCCGATGTTCATGATAGGTCCAGAACACATCAACTTATCAGTACCATCATACTCGGAGATTGTGTTCAGCGGAGGATCATGATGCTTTCATATGTTCCCATGGAGGATCAGGATGCCGACATCCTGACGAAGGCGCTCACCAGGAGCAAGTTCGAATTCCACAGAGGCAGGATGGGGATTGCAGATAATCCATATCTTGCTGAGAGGGAGTGTTGAGAATGCAGCAAGATGATGGAGCTTAGTGAAATGAAGTCGCCTTCACTAAGTGGGCCCGCAGGCAAATTCTGGCGCAAAGTCTATTTTTAGACATATGGAGCATGGTTCGGGGATTCCAGTTTGAGATTCTTGGAGCATTGGTCATGTTAGTAAAAATAGATGGGACTCTATTTTTGTGACCTATAGGTCGAAGAGGTCGAAGTCTATTTTTAGACTGCCTCTCCTAAAAATAGGGAAGTCAAATATTATTTACCCTTAATAATATTTATACTATAAACTTCAGTTTACTCTCTTGGAGCACTTCAGTTCGAGCCTAGGAAGTGGCTCATGCATCTGACAGAGGAATTACGCTATTCCCAAGGGTTTGATGGCATCATGCATGGTTGACTTCAGTTAGGACTTCAGTGGCAGAAGTTTGGTGGAGTTAATGAGACAGCTAGTGGAGTTGTGTTCTGTTTATTTTAGTTGAACTGGTTGAGATTAGTTTAACTAGCTAATCAATTAGTTATGAGTGGAGTAAATTAAATATTATTTAATTCATTAATTAGTAACTCATTATTCAACTCAAGAACACATCATTTCACTACAGTGCATGATCATTTCAGTGGAGACCAGTGAAAGAGGTAGATGAAAGGGTGGAGTTAGCTATCGGTGGCGACATCAGTTGTGCATGAGATTTGCACCACACTTGGAGGATTTGTCCATGAAAATTGCGCAGTCAAGCCAAGGAGATTCGAACCTTGGATCTCTATATAGACATGCCATGATTGCACAATAGAGGCAAGGCAATTGGCGGTGAGTTTTGAACCAGTAACCTGTTCAAAACTGAGCTAGATTGTGGGTAACTGTATGAGAAAGTACTGAGTACTTGTGAGGAGTATTGTACTGAATTTGTTACTTGATTTCTCCATTATAATATACACAATAGCTGCGGGGTTTTCAGCTATAAGCTTTCCCCATACATACTGTGTTAATGTGTATGATGATTTGATGTGTTATAGCTTGATTTTTCATTATTTCCATGTGTGATGATACGAGTTGATGTGTGATGATACGAGTGGAAGAGATTATGTGTTGCATATGAATTCGAATTGTATGTGATCAGGATAGTCTCGGTGGATAATTAATCATTATTCAGCAAATTTCTACAGTTTATAGTGGTGGTGGTCTCCGCAACCAAATTGCCTCACATGTTGCTACACACATAGCTTGATACTATACTTTCGATGAAGACAAGGAAACTGTGTTCTGTTTCTTACTGCTCCATGTAATCACCCCAGATCCAATGTTGAATGCATAGCCTGTTATGGATCTTTGGTCATCTACATTTTCAGCCCAGTCGGAATCTGTAAATCATGTCAATCTAACATCAAAAGAATCAGTATAAATAAACCATAATCTACAGTTCCTTGTAGATACCTTAAAACACCTTTCACTGCATTCCAATGACTCTCAAGTGGTTTGGACATGTATTGACTTAGCACACTGACTACATAAGCCAAATCTAGTCTAGTAGTGGTTAGGTAGATTAAACTCCCAACCAGTTGTCTATAAAGTGTCGCATCTGCCTCTTTAGAGCCATCCTCACTCTGAAGTTTAATGTTCTGTTGTAGTGGTACTGCTACAGCCTTGCACTGATCCATCCTCAATCTTTCCAGTAGACCTCTGACATACTTACCCTGGGACATAAAAGTTTGTCCTGAATCTCTTCAGATCTCGAGACCCAAACAGTATCTTAGTTCACCAAGGTCTTTCATTTCGAACATCTGTGACATTTGCTGCTTGATTTCTTTGATTAGCTCAATAGCATCACCTATAGTCATCAGATCATCTACATACAAAGAAATCAATACTATACTCCCCTTTTCATCTTTCACAGTATACATATTAGGGTTGTTTTTACTTCTATTGTAATTGTGTTGCCGAAAAAATGAATCAATCTTTTCATACCATGACCTAGGTTCTTGTTTCAACCCATATAAATCTTTCTTTAATCTGAAAACTAAATGTTCTTTCCCTTTCTAGAAAAACACCTCAGGTTGTTCTAGGTACACCTCCTCTTTCAATTCCCCATTTAAAAATGCAAATTTTACATCTATTTGGTGAATTATCTAATGTTTCTTAGTAGCTAGCGCAATCATCATTCTGATAGTATTTAGTTTAGCTACTGGGGCGAAGGTTTCTTCATAGTCAATACCTTCTTTTTTGAATACCCCTTTGCTACCAATCTAGCTTTTAATTTATCTATGGTTCCATCGGCATTAATCTTGGGTTTATACAACCATTCACAACCTATGGTTTGTTTCCCTTCGAGAAGTTCAACCAGCTCCCAAGTGTTGTTTTTTAGAATAGATTCATATTCCTATTCCATAGATGTTTTCCATTCACTACATTGATTTGCTTCTCTATAACTAGAAGGTTCAAAAACATTCATCATACTAGTTATAAATGCATTATCCATATATCTATCAAGCAATTGAATCTACCTACTTGATCATCTGAGCATTGGTGTAGCTTCCAACCCATTCTGAATTTCCTTTGACGGACTCGGCTTGATTGTTGTATCTTAATTCTCTGCTTCTGCCTTTTTCTGCTGATCATGGTTGTTTCATGTTTCTTCACTTCCTTCCACCAAGAACGGAATATCCCATTCCTCATTGCGCTTATTAGATTCATCATGAACCTACTCATGGAACATGACATCTCTACTAACAAAAATCTTGTGAGTAGAGGGATTAAATAATCTATAAGCTTTAAATTGTGAACAATACCCTACAAAGGTACATCTGATGGATTTTGAATCTATTTTTCTTTTGTCTTCCTTTGGAATGTGGGCAAATGCCTTAGACCCAAATGCTCTTAAATGTTTTACTACAGGCTTGAAACCATATAATGCTTCAAAAGGAGTTTTAAAATTGAGACTTCTTGTAGGACTCCTATTTTTCAAATAAACTGCAGTATTCAATGCTTCAGCCCAAAAACCATTCGAAAGATCCTTACCTTTCAACATTCTCCTATCACACTCCACCAATGTTCTGTTATTTCTTTCTACTACTTCGTTCTGCTGAGGAGTATGGGGTGCTGTGAATTGATGTAATATCCCATGGTCTTTACAATACTTGGTAAGTTCCTCCTTCCTGCATTCTCCCCCTTTATCGGAGCGGAGAATCTTTATGTGCTTCCCTGTTTGTTTTTCAATCATGTATCTGAACTGCTTAAAGTATTCAAATGTGTGACTCTTTTTACTCATAAAATACACCCAAGAAAACTTTGTACAGTCATCAACAAACAGTAGAAAATACAGTGCACCTCCTAATGACTTTGTTTTCATGGGTCCACATAGGTCAGTGTGCGCTAATTCAAGTATGTCTCTCTTTTTCCTTTCTACTCGAACGAGAAATTCTTCTCTATGCATATTTCCTAATGCACAAGCATCACAATCATTATGCACCTGTTTTAATGTAGGAATATCTCTTACCATTTCCTTTTTCTAAAGTAATAGCAAATCGTTGTAATTGATATGACCAAGTCTCTGGTGCCATAGCTCTTCTGTATTCAAACTCGATGTTGTCAAGCTCAATCTGGTGATGTTCTCTCATCCAATTTATACATACCTCCTATTCGAATTCCTGAAGCAATAGTCTTCATGTCATCCAACAGATCTTTAATATAACAGTTAGATTTCAAAAATTCTACCATGTGATTCTGATCTGTAATCATGGATACAGAAATCATATTCTTTGTCACTCTGGGTACATACATTACATTATGAATATATCTGACATTACCATTAGGTAAAATAACAGAAATTTCCCTGCACCCTTTGATCTGATGACTTCTATCATCACCAAGGTAGATTTGTGCTCTGTTGTTGATTTCTTTAAAATATTCGAACCATTGTCTGTTCCCTGTAATATGTGTGGGTGCTTCTGAATCTACATACCATATGTCTGCATCAACATTCTCATCAAAGTCTTCCATGAACAATCTGAAGTCCTGAAGTCCATGAACAATCTGAAGTCTTCAATTCTGCACTCCTTAGCCATATAGCTGAGTTTTCCGCAATAAAAATATTTAATTCTAGAGTCTTTTTATTCGGATATATACCTTTAGTTTGATTCGATATTTTCTATGGATTTCCTCTGTTTTGTTGTGATGGATTTCCTTTTCCTTTGAAGAAATTCTTCTTTGCCATTAGCGCAAGATCTGCACTCTGGGGTTTCATATTCAATATTCTTTCTTCTTCTTGTATTAATATTCCTGTCAGTTCTTCAAACTTTGGGTTTTTCTCTCTCGCACTTATCCCAGTGATAAACATTTGGTAATCATCATTCATACCATTCATGGTAATCGTGACCAAATCTACATCTGCAACTATCTCACTGATATCTGCCAATTTGTTCTTTAGATATTTGATCCGCGATATGAAAGAACAATTGTTCATTCTCCTCCATCTTTATGGATAGAATCTTTCTCTTCAAGAACAAAAGACGATTTGTATTCCCGATCTCATACAAATCCTTCAATACTGTCTAGATTTCGCTTGTTAATTTTCATTCTCTAATATGTAGTATGATGCAGTCTTTCACTGACATCTTCAGCAATTTCTTTGCTTCACCTTCTCTCTTCTCCCAATCTAGAACCAATGTTGCTCTTTGCTAGCTTTGGTTCATCCCCATTTTCAATCGTCCAAGCACTATGCGCTTCTAGCAAAGTCTGCATCTTGAATTTCCAATTTGAGTAATTGGAGCCATCAAGTTTGTTACTCTCATTCAAGTACGTTTCGTTTATTTGATTATTCATCTTGAAGATTCAAAAAAATACTTGACAGGAAAAAAAATAATAGATCTACCCTGGATCTTTACCAAATGTAGTGTTACGATACAAATCTACCTGATCTGTGATCAATCCAACAGGTTGTTTTGTACACTGTGTGACAGGGTTTCGAATCCTCTGCACCAACAAGATCTACTTCAGATCTATTCTTTCATCAGAAAACTTTCACCGGATCCCTTCGTCAGCGAGCTTTCACCGGATTTCCTCCTTCATCAGTGGTGTCCACTAGCTCACATTTGTCTCAGATCTCTTCAGTGCTTAAAAAATTACCTTTCTTCTTAAGCGGATCAGCAATCATCCTCTTTTTTCTTTTTTTTTTAAATTCAAAAAAAACACTTTTTAAAAATGCACTTTTTAAGAACCTTTAAAAAACTCCACTCATGAAAGGAACTATTAAAAAATTCCCTTTTAAAACATGAAATCGTGTGCACTTTTCAATTTTCATGTATGAGAAATTCCTTTTAAAATGGTTTCACTTATGGTATGTAATGGATGAAAAGTATTTGCATGAGAAATTCCTTTAACCAATGTTGCACGTAAGGAAGAGCTTTCTCAAATAACTCGTATGGGAATGTTATGAGTGTATGAGCTTTCAAAAGCACTCGTATTAAAAATGGAGTAGTCTACCCAGGCAACGTTTTAGCCCGGAAATGCTGCCCATCGGAAAATATTTGTTGCCCGTCCGCGGAGACCTGACATCCTTTTCACGTCGTGGATTGCGTCTGACCTGTCAGAGTTGAAAACATAACCGCATTCAACTCGTTGTCAGACAGGCCGCCCGCCATTAACCCTCGCTCCAAAATGATACATCGCGCGCGCCCAGTTGAAATTAAAATTTTTATGTGAAATTCAAATTTTTAACCGGGCCGAAAATCGGAACAGAACAGGGATATGAGAACCATAGTAGATCATTTGAAAGGATACGAGAACCATTGGCTTATGTTGGAGTCTGGAGATAAAGGTGTACTGGCTTGAATCTGAGATCGATACAAGTCCAGAATTTCTCATGCAGATTGAAATGTTCATATCACTAATTTAAAACGTTAAAATGCAGAGTTAAAACGTTGCACTACTCCCATTTTATGTCATCAATACACAAAATTAGGAAGTTAGCGATACTGGATATTTTATGGACTCTAACAATCCAACTTATATAGCAACCAGTCAGTCTCAATTTACAAAGACATTAGATACAGAACTGTATCAGACAGCACGCTTATCCCCCCAGCTCACTTTGATATTACGGTTTAGGGCTGGAGAATGGACCATATGCAGTAAATTTACAATTTGCAGAGACAATGTTTATCGATTCACCAAGCTGGAAGAGTGTTGGAAGACGCATTTTTGATGTTTATGTTCAGGTATGATAAACGGTTGCAGTGTTGCTCTTACTTCGGTTCGAATATAAAATAGGATATAATATTCTTATTTATCTCCTCCCATAACAGCCTTTGCATATGTGCATTATTTTTCTTGTGGACTTTAATTGTCACTATCTTTTTGCCTCTGTCAAATTATACAGTTTATGTATTAATATACCAGTAGTTAAATGAAAACACATGCAAGCATATTTCTACCTTCTATTTGTTCCTCGGGTATGATGTATATATTGCACAACTGAATGTAATAAATTTTATGCATGTTGATATTGTAGGGGCAGAAAGTATTAACAGATTTTGACATCCGAAATGAGGCAGGAGGTTCAAATATTGCTCTTGTTCGGTCTTTCAAGACTAATGTAATGGAAAACTTCCTTGAAATTCATCTTTTCTGGACTTGAAAGGGAACTTGCTGTATTCCTATGCAAGGAACCTATGGACCATTAGTATCAGCTATAAGTGTTATGTCAGGTTAACATAAAGATAGTATCTTTCATTAAATTTTAAACTTCTGGGGAGAGTAGCTTTCTATCATAGATGGGTTGTGTTTCAAGATGCCTGCACTAAATGTTTCTTATATTAGCTGTCATAAATTGTCTTTCTTTTATGAAACTGGAAATCCATGGGCGGTACAGTTAGCTTTTCCACTTTCTAATGTTTAAACGTGGGTAGAATTAAACACCACTGTTAAAGGCACTGTACCTTCCATTTTCATGGCGAAGAAAAGCAACTCAGGACTGCATACCTGAATCACTCTGAACAACCGCAATAACGTTATCTACCATGAACTTCCCAACCGGAATAAAATATCTTCCATCAAAGTTCCTTATATGGCTGTTAAAATTTCTTTTATCGGAGATAAAACGTTAGACAATAAAGTTTTGTATTTCATGATTTCTTGCCAACAGAATTTTCTGGAGTGGTATCTATTATATGATGAAATTTCGCAACTGATATATCTTTGTGGGTTTATGTTATCCTTTATCTTTAACATCCAGATATTGTTTTAGCATTCCCACATTTTGTCACCACTGAATTTCATGTTTTAGTTTCATTTGTGTACTTTTTCTGTTTTGGATCATGAGCAAACATTAACAAAATTAACTTATTTTAGTTCCATTGATGTAACTTTTAGTTTAGTTCCATTGATATACCTTTTTTCGTCGAGGAAAAACACTAACAAATTATGTTATTTGAGTTCTTATCGATAAACAGCCACGATTGTCCTCTCTTTACTTAACTATTATATACCATAGATTTTCTTTCACTCTATTTTGTCCATATAATGTGCATGCATACTGTAAGCCCTTCATATCTGTGGTTGTCACCAAAAAGTGAAACATATTAAAACATTTATTAAAATAAATGATTTGAAAAAGGTAAGGCTCATCTTGTTTCCGAGTTCTTAGCAGTAAACCGCCACAACAGTCCTCTGTTTACATTACTTAACTATTATATATCATGGATTTTCTTCACTCTATTAATTTTGTCCATATATGCATGCATATTGTAATTGTTTCATAAAAGTGAAACGTGTTTAAACTTTTATTAAAAATAAATAATTTGAAAAATTAAGGCTTAAGAAGTGTATACTTTTAATAGTATCATTAACATGGATCATGTTTGCACTTTTTTTAAGATATGAATTTATTCATTTAATCCATTTTAATATAATACTGGTGAAATATTTGAATGTAAAATAGAGGGAAAAGTGGTTTAAACGAGATTAATTAATATACAAAATACACTTAAATTTGTGTAAGAAGGGAAGACCTTTCTATTAAGGTTTTTGTTTGGATTCAAACAATTTTTTTAACTAGACATTTTTTTCTTGTAATTATAAGTTTACTTTGATGTTTTTCTCTTCCACCAAGAATTTATTGAACTTTGATTTTAAAATAACTTTAGAAAACACACAACTTCCCCATAATATATCTCATCTTAGCTCTTTTAATCTAGCTCATTTTTCAAAAGACATCATTGGACTCAATATTGTAACTTTCACAGGTAACCAATTCCTCCATTGATTTTGATGCATATTATGATCAAATTCTTTTTTGACCTTGGTGTTTAACCAATTCACTATGCTATTGTAGTGCCTTTTCTTTTTCACCTCTAGCCTAGTCTATGCTTCATGGTCTAGGATATATCTATTTGGATTTGATTTACTTATTTATTTATTTGGTGGTTTTTGTTATTTTTTTTATTTATTTATTGAGATTCTTTTTTTATAGCCTTTTATTATTTAAAGGATATCTTAGAGACTCCCATATGCCATTTTTGTTGAGGTGCTTTTGAATTCCATCGACCTAATTTAGTCATTTGTGTACATTAATATAATGTTTTTTTCAATGAAATTATTGATCGTCCCCATAGAAATCTTTGCTTCAAGTGTAATTCGAGTGTATTTCAACTTCTTGTTTGGAATTGTTGAAGAGGAACTCAATATCTATTTATCAAGAATTGATGCTCTTAGAAGGTACCAACAAAGATCTAGATGATTCCCATAATATCTATTCCGTTTTTTACATGTTTCATTTATATACATATGTTGATGTCCTTTGGGATCTCATTAAAATTCTTTCTTTCTTTCAACAAAATCATTGGTCCTCTCCATGAATATTCTAATTCAACCATGTTTCAAATATATTTCAGCTCTAGTGTGGTATTGTTGAAGTCAAACTTGTTTTCTATTAGCAAGAATTAATGCTCTTAGAAGTTCGAACAAATATGGTGGATGATTTCCACTATCATCTTCTTCTCCTCTTACATGGTTTGTTTATCTATGTTTTCATTTCTTGTGTGTTATATTTTTCTAAGGTGGATTTAGATTTGTATATTGATAGTTTAATTATGAAATACATTATTTGCTAGGATGTGGTGGTTTTTAGTTGTTCTCAAGAGTATAAGTAATAATTATAAACAAAGATATTTATGTGATTGTTATTTTTGACTTGATAAAATCTTTTAGTTTTTTCATGTAGATTTATGAAATTCACATAACATAAAAATATCACAACTTGTATTGTTGTGATTGCATCCCCAAGATCTTCACCCTTGCTCCTAACCCACATCAAGTATGCATGCTTGATTATTGATAACCCTAAACTTAAGCATATTCCCAATAGAATGGATTAGGATTACATAAATATTGAATGAGATAATGAAAAAGATCACATTACCTTTTCTCCATAAATAACTAGAAAATGACAAATATGTGATTAGAAACATGTTGAGTAAATTGAGTTACGAATCATTAGTGAAAGATTGGACGGAGAACATAGTGTGTGGAAAGCCATGATAATGCATTTTCCCATATGCAAATAAAATGGCATGTTTACAATAAAAGTGAAGTAGCTAATATAAAGGGCCTATATGCATAAAGAGTTATAAATGAAGAATAAAGGATAACCATGATTGTAAAGTTACTCCCCTATTTACTAAGTATGAATAATTTCAATGATAAATACAAGTAAGAGTAGGTGTATAAATACCCAACTCAAAGATAGGGTGTTTTCCCCATTGGAGTTTTTGGGTCCATGTATACTAAAGCTACAATGTTAGCCTACAAATATAATAATGATACAATACAAAGTTTTATGTGGCTAAAAGTGAAGATTCAACATCTCCCCTGAATTTGAGTAGAAGGATAAAGAGAGAAGACATAGCACCCTAATTTTCAACACTCCTCTTGATTTGAACAAGTGGGCATAGAGAGAAGAAATTAGACACATCACCCTTAATGTTGAACATGGCCCACATAGAGAAGACATTGCATGTCATCACCTAGAATGGAATATCTCTCTCTCCAATGTCTTGCAAGATCTTTAGCAACATGTCATCACCTATAATGGAATATCTCTCCCTCCAATGTCTTGCAAGATCTTGAATTACCTTAATTAATTAACTTTAATTAACCAACTTCCTCAAGTTAGGCTTAGGAAATAATTAAAATATTGTTCAATTAATTTAATTAAGGCGTTTTTGAGTATTGTCTCGTGAAACCTTTTATAGGTTTTAAAGATCTCGTGTTCCTAAGCCTCGTAGACATCATAGATACTAGAACACTTGTATGCTGCTACTGCGAACTAACACACCCTCTTAGTGAGGAAGGTTTTCTCAATTATACCCATTTGTTCTTTGAAGTATACGAACTTGACCCTCCTTAGAGCTTTCATGAGTATATCAACCACCAGTTGGTCTGTGAGAACATGTTGTAGCCAAATTGATCCATGCTACTCGTGTCTAACATTTGTTATACCTCCTTCCTTCACCTCTTCAAACTTAGATGACTCCCTGTCATTGGAAATCACTGTGAAGAAACTAGTCACTATCCACCACGCTACTACGCACACTCTAATTTCACACTATTGATGCTCCTATAGTGCCTTTGTGTTGTTGCAACCACTACAACAGTGTGCATTGCTTTGCTGAGAACTTGAAGATTACTCTTCCATAGAGTTTCTCCCTCTAAAGATAGACTCCCTCTGAGTCTCGATCTCCCATGATAAATGAATGGGAAATCTTGTTGGTTGGAACTGCACCTCTCTCTCTACAATTGTCCAATTCACACTACCTGTGTCATTGCAACTAGCTTTGCAATTGTCCCTTGAGTGTCTGACTACTCCTAGTTGGTTTTGCACTCTCTCAAGTAAATGACTACGTCTAGTTATGGCTCTGCAACTACAATTGTCTCGAGTATCTGACTGCGCCTGGCTCTGGCACTACAATTATCTCTCGAGTATCTAATTGTGCCATGTTGGCACGAAACTTGTGTTCCTCTCGTATCACGATTTCTCCTCCTGCCACTTTCCTATTGTGGGCTCCCATAGCAAAGGTATTAATCCACGTGAGGAATAACAACAACTGGATTTGATCTATTGATCAAGCCCTCCATGGCTAGATCTAGACCTCTTGCTACCCTTCCCATGGACCCTGCCTAATATGGCATATTGGAGCATCATATTCCTCCTCCATCTGAGGATAATTCTGCAAACATAGTGAACTCATCCTCCAATTTAGTGAGTAAGTCATCAATATCTATCGAATTTTTTGTATGCTTCCCCTTCTTTTCCTTCTTCCTCTTTTGGCATTTGGTGATGTAGTGACAAAACTCACCATAAGTGAAGCACTTGAACTTCAACATGTCCTTTTTCTTCATCTCTCCTTTAGATTCATGTCCTTGGCTAGGACCCTTATTCGCTTTACTTTATCTGTAAGAGTTGTGTTCTCATCCTCCTCTACTTTCGGTCCCTTCCCACTGTTGTTGGTGGTACCTATTGAACTGTGTAGTATGGGAGGTATTCCACAAGGCCAGATTTGGGGTTTGTGTGAGTTTGGTCACAAAAGAAGTTTGTGGGAAAAAGACCCAAGTGAAGGGGTTTTAGACCCATATGGGGTTTAAATCTCTAAAAGGAAATTTAAAAGTAAAATTAAAAGAAAAATTAAATCTCAAGTCTAAGTGGATAAATCTTTGAAGATTTAAAGGATTCCAAAGAAGGCCTAGGAGAAATATTTTTAAGTGAGGCCTTAGGACAAGGCTAGATAATCAAGTGAAGAGGAGCTCACTTGATCACTGAAGGAGGTCAAGATGTAGTCCTAGAATTCCTTATCTTGATGGTTGATTAGGGTGGCAAGCATGCCAAAGTTGATACCAAGGGAATTCATCCTCAGGTGGTAGTTGAGTAGAGAGATGGGACAACGAGGAGTTAAGATGGATAGGGTCGAGATCCCTGTGGTGTAGAGGTGAAGAGTTGCAGCATTGTGAAGAGGTTTGAGCCTCAAAAAGAGGAACTATTGAGCCCTTCTTTGCTCATGGAAAAGGCACCCAAGATTCTCTAGGTACAATGCAGGTAAAGGTTGGTTAATTTGGCCAAGTTGAGGGCTATTCCAAGCCTAGAAAGGCAGTTGCAGAACTGGCTCATATGTTTGAGCCCTTGTTGTAGATGACAAGTGCATAAAAAGGGTGAAAAAAGGCTAGATCTGTCTGTGCAAAGCCTGTCAAGGGTTTTGGTGCCAAGGATAATGGATTCCTAGTGTTGGAGAGTTGTTCCTGAAGGCTTAGGAATACATATCTATAAGCCTAGTTAGGGCTTCTTCCATGGTTGTTCAGTCCTCAAGATACTGCATGATAATTGTTACATATTTGCTAGAGAGAACGTTGAGAAGGAGAGGACCTTAACTTTGAGACGAGGTTATAGGTTTTTGGACTTATCTCTATGGTTATAGCCGCCAAATTAGGGGTTCCTAGACACTCTACATAAGTGTGATATTTAGGGCAGGAAGGAAGGATGACATGGAGTATGGAAGAGGGATAAAGGAAGGCAATAAGATCCAAAGTGACACATATGTCCTAAAGGATTAGGACAGTGTTGGATGCGCCCTAGATTAGTGCTTCTGCTTCAGCACAAGGTTCTCATAACGTTCTCTCTCTCTAGTATCATGAATTGTGCATAAACCGCGAACCTTAGAACACTTAGTTTAGGACTGCAGACCTGGCAGGCTATGTACAGTGGGATGAAGAATGTTTCCAAGTAAAGAGAGACTTGAGGAACAAAATTATGTAGGAGGCCTTGAGATGAAGTTGAGACAATGATGTTAAGAACCCAAGGATATTCAGTGATGGATTTTTTATGGTAGCAAAGAAGCCCTAGGTGAGGGTAGACTTAGAGCCCTAGATCTGGGAAGATATGGAAGTATATGAAGTGGTTGAACAATAGTGAGTTAGAAATCCTTATATGAGGATATATCTAAAGAGTGTTGATGGGACTGTTCCATGGTTAGAGAAGTAGTATGAGTCATCCCTGGATCAGTCAAGAAGGTGACTGAAATATGGGCAAATATGAAGATAAAAGTAGTGTAGGGTTGGGATAAAGAATGGTAGTCCAAGTACAAGGAGGGTTGTTAGGTGATTGTTATAGAGAGCCCTAAGTGTAGATTTGAGATGGACTTCAAATCTGCTAGGAGTGGAAGACTTATTGTGCTCAAGGTCTGATCAGCCAAGAGATCCAAATTGACAAGGTCCCTAAGTTGACTGTTGGAGAAGGAAATTTAACAGTCATAGTGGGTGTTGGCATTGGAATCAACACTTGGACTACATCAAGCGCCTGACCAAACACATCCTAAACTCTAAGGCAATTTAATGATTTGTTTTATGACATTGGTAGGTGGTTTAAACTCTTATTCACTAAAAAGAGATTTCAGTCAATTCCATAGTTCTACTAATGAGGGTATTGGATCATGATGTGGTAGCAAAGAGTGATTTTGTAGGCTGTGAGGAGAAGAAAATGTAAAATGAGAGAAGAAACAGTAGGTCTGCAAAGTAGAAATCTATTGAATTTGGTAGAAATTAACACAAGTAGCAGTCTAATAATATTTCATCGAGAGAAAGCTATTTCTAGTCTTACAGTATTCTCACTGAAATATTATAAAAGATAACTGTCATGAGTGATTCTCTTTCCACTGTTATTATATATATTTTACCAAGAAGGCTCACTGTGTGAGACTAACAAAAATTGACAAAACACATGAACATGTCAAGAGACTAATAAAAACACGTAACAACATGAGGAATTGCAAACTGCAACTGAAGATAATAAGATATGCAAACAAAAGTAGAAATTGACAATACACACACTAGATGGTAATAAGTCCTCAAAATTTTTTGTCTATTTCTTTCACTAAAAAGAGTATTGATCATATGAGTTAAGATTCTAAAACCTCGAACCCTTAGTTTATAGCAGTTTGTCACATATATACAAAAATATAAAACTGTCATCCCCACAAAAGGAGTAAATCTGTTCCTAAAAGTTATTACCATCTCGTGCAAGAGATGAGGCTTATCCAAAAACTTTAATACAAAATGTTATCACATAATCAAAATAAACAACATCAAGGCTAACAATTCGAAGTGGTTGTATGATGTGGCAGTCTATAGGAAGACCCCTCCTCTATTCTAGTGCAATCAACTCCACAAAAAGTGTAAACAACAGTGAAAGTGACGTGTGGTTGTTCATTGAATGCTGCTTGGTGCCTCGTGGAAATGTGCTGGTGCTGAGAGTAATGGTAGAAATCTGTTTTAGAGACTCTACCGTTATTCCTTTCCTTCGCAGTAGCAGAATACAAGTGTTCTAGTATCTATGATGTCTACGAGGCTAAGGAACACGAGATCTCTAAAACCTATAAAAGGTTTCACGAGACAAGACTCAAAAATGCCTTAATTAAATTAATTGAACAATAGTTTAATTATTTCCTAAGCCTAACTTAAGGAACTTGGTTAATCAAAGTTAATTAATTAAGGTAATTCAAGATCTTGCAAGACATTGGAGGGAGAGATATTCCATTATAGGTGATGACATGTTGCTAAAGATCTTGCAAGACATTGGAGAGAGATATATTCCATTCTAGGTGATGACATGCAATGTCTTCTCTATGTGGGCCATGTTCAACATTGAGGGCGATGTGTCTAATTTCTTCTCTCTATGCCCACTTATTCAAATCAAGAGGAGTGTTGAAAATTAGGGTGCTATGTCTTCTCTCTTTATCCTTCTACTCAAATTCAGGGGAGATGTTGAATCTTCACTTTTAGCCACATAAAACTTTGTATTGTATCATTATTATATTTGTAGGCTAACATTGTAGCTTTAGTATACATGGACCCGAAAACTCCAATGGGGAAAACACCCTATCTTTGAGTTGGGTATTTATACACCTACTCTTACTTGTATTTATCATTGAAATTATTCATACTTAGTAAATAGGGGAGTAACTTTACAATTATGGTTATCCTTTATTCTTCATTTATAACTCTTTACGCATATAGGCCCTTTATATTAGCTACTTCACTTTTATTGTAAACATCCCATTTTATTTTCATATGGGAAAATACATTATCATGGCTTTCCACACACTATGTTCTCCGTCCAATATTTCACTAATGATTCATAACTCAATTTACTCAACATGTTTCTAATGACATATTTTTCATTTTCTAGTTATTTATGGAGAAAAGGTAATGTGATATTTTTTATTATCTCATTCAATATTTACGTAATCCTAATCCATTCTATTGGGAATATGCTTAAGTTTAGGGTTATCAATAATCAAGCATGCATACTCGATGTGGGTTAGGAGCAAGGGTGAAGATCTTGGGGATGCAATCACAACAATACAAGTTGTGATATTTTTATGTTATGTGAATTTCATAAATCTACATGAAAAAACTAAAAGATTTTATCGAGTCAAAAATAACAATCACATAAATATCTTTGTTTATAATTATTACTTATATTCTTGAGAACAACTAAAAACACCACATCCTAGCAAATAATGTATTTCATAATTAAAAAATCAATATACAAATCTAAATCCACCTTAGAACAATATAACACACAAGAAATGAAAACATAGATAAACAAACAATGTAAGAGGAGAAGAAGATAATAGTGGAAATCATCCACCATATTTGTTCGAACTTCTAAGAGCATTAATTTCATATACAGAAAACAAAACACTTCAACAATACCACACCGAGCTGAAATATATTGAAATATGGTTGAATTAGGTTCAAAGAGAGATTGCCAATGATTTTCATTAGTATATAAGAATTTAATGAGATCCTAAAGTGACATCAACATATGTATAAATGAAATATGTAAAACAAATAGATATTATGGGAATCATCTAGATCTTGTTGGAAAATTTTCCAAGATAATTATCACCTGATAAATAGATATTGAGTTCCTCTTCAACAATTCCAAACAAGAAGTTGAAATACACTCGAATCACACTTGAAGCAGAAATTTCTATGGGGAGGATCAATAATTTCATTGAAAAAAACAATATATTAATGTACACAAATGACTAAATTAGGTCGATGGAATTCAAAAGCACCTCAACAAAAATGGCATATGGGAGTCTCTAAGATATCCTTTAAATAATAAAAGGCTAAAAAAAGAATTTAATAAAAAAAATAAATAAAAACCAAATAAATAAATAAGTAAATCAAATCCAAATAGATATATCCTAGACCATGAAGCATAGACTAGGCTAGAGGTGAAAAAGAAAAGGCACTACAATAGCATAGCGAATTGGTTAAACACCAAGGTCAAAAAAGAATTTGATCATAATATGGATCAAAATCAATGGAGGAATTGGTTACCTGTGAAAGTTACAATATTGAGTCCAATGATGTCTTTTGAAAAATGAGCTAGATTAAAAGAGCTAAGATGAGATATATTATGGGGAAGTTGTGTGTTTTCTATTAAAGTTATTTTAAAATCAAAGTTCAATAAATTCTTGGTGGAAGAGAAAAACATCAAAGTAAACTTATAATTACAAGAAAAAAATGTCTAGTAAAAAAAATTGTTTGAATCCAAACAAAAACTTTAATAGAAAGGTCTTCCCTTCTTACACAAATTTAAGTGTATTTTGTATATTAATTAATCTCGTTTAAACCACTTTTCCCTCTATTTTACATTCAAATATTTCACCAGTATTATATTAAAATGGATTAAATGAATAAATTCATATCTTAAAAAAGTGCAAACATGATCCATGTTAATGATACTATTAAAAATATACACTTCTTAAGCCTTAATTTTTCAAAATATTTATTTTTAATAAAAGTTTAAACACGTTTCACTTTTATGAAACAATTACAATATGCATGCATATATGGACAAAATTAATAGAGTGAAGAAAATCCATGATATATAATAGTTAAGTAATGTAAACAGAGGACCGTTGTGGCGGTTTACTGCTAAGAACTCGGAAACAAGATGAGCCTTACCTTTTTCAAATTATTTATTTTAATAAATGTTTTAATATGTTTCACTTTTAGGTGACAACCACAGATATGAAGGGCTTACAGTATGCATGCACATTATATGCACATTATATGGACAAAATAGAGTGAAAGAAAATCCATGGTATATAATAGTTAAGTAAAGAGAGGACAATCGTGGCTGTTTATCGATAAGAACTCAAATAACATAATTTGTTAGTGTTTTTCCTCGACGAAAAAAGCTATATCATTGGAACTAAACTAAAAGTTACATCAATGGAACTAAAATAAGCTAATTTTGTTAATGTTTGCTCATGATCCAAAACAGAAAAAGTACACAAATGAAACTAAAACATGAAATTCAGTGGTGACAAAATGTGGGAATGCCAAAACAATATCTGGAAGTTAAAGATAAAGCATAACATAAATTCACAAAGATATGTCAGTTGCGAAATTTCATCATATAATAGATACCACTCCAGAAAATTCTGTTGGCAAGAAATCATGAAATACAAAACTTTATTGTCGAACGTTTTATCTCCGTTAAAAGAAATTTTAACAGCCATATAAGGAACTTTGATGGAAGATATTTTATTCCGGTTGGGAAGTTCATGGTAGATAACGTTATTGCGGTTGTTCAGAGTGATTCAGGTATGCAGTCCTGAGTTGCTTTTTTTCGCCATGAAAATGGAAGGTACAATGCCTTTAACAGTGGTGTTTAATTCTACCCACGTTTAAACATTAGAAAGTGGAAAATCTAACTGTACTGCCCATGGATTTCCAGTTTCATAATAGAAAAACAATTTATGACAGCTAATATAAGAAACATTTAGTGCAGGCATCTTGAAACACAACCCATCTATGATAGAAAGCTACTGTCCCCAGAAGTTTTAAATTTAATGAAAGATACTATCTTTATGTTAACCTGACATAACACTTATAGCTGATACTAATGGTCCATAGGTTCCTTGCATAGGAATACAACAAGTTCCCTTTCCAGTCCAGAAAAGATGAATTTCAAGGAAGTTTTCCGTTACATTAGTCTTGAAAGACCGAACAAGAGCAATATTTGAACCTCCTGCCTCCTTTCGGATGTCAAAATCTGTTAATACTTTCTGCCCCTGCAATATCAACATGCATAAAATTTATAACATTCAGTTGTGCAATATATACATCATATCCGAGGAACAAATAGAAGGTAGAAATATGCTTGCATGTGTTTTATTTAACTACTGGTATATTAGTACATAAACTGTATAATTTGACAGAGGCAAAAAGACAGTGACAATTAAAGTCCAAAAGAAAAATAATGCACAGATGCAAAGGCTGATGGGAGGAGATAAATAAGAATATTATATCCTATTTTATATTCGAACCGAAGTAAGAGCAACACTGCAACCGTTTATCATACCTGAACATAAACATAAAAAATGCGTCTTCCAACACTCTTCCAACTTGGTGAATCGATAAGCATTGTCTCTACAAATTGTAAATTTACTGCATATGGTCCATTCTCCGGCCCTAAACCGTAATATCGAAGTGAGCTGGGGGGATAAGCGTGCTATCTGATACAGTTTTGTATCTAATGTCTTTGTAAATTGAGACTGACTGGTTGCTATATAAGTTGGATTGTTAGAGTCCATAAAATATCCAGTATCGCTAACTTCCTAATTTTGTGTATTGATGACATAAAATGGGAGTAGTGCAACGTTTTAACTCTGCATTTTAACGTTTTAAATTAGTGATATGAGCATTTCAATTTGCATGAGAAATTCTGGACTTGTATCGATCTCAGATTCAAGCCAGTACACCTTTATCTCCAGACTCCAACTTAAGCTAATGGTTCTCGTATCCCTGTTCTGTTCCAATTTTCGGCCCGGTTAAAAATTTGAATTTCAGCTGGGCGCGCCCGATGTATCATTTTGGAGCGAGGGTTAATGGCGGCGGCCGGTCTGACAATGAGTTGAATGCGGTTATGTTTTCAACTCTGACAGGTCACGCGGTGATCCCAAGCGCAATCCGCGACGTGAAAAGGATGTCAGGTCTCCGCGGACGGGTAGCAAATATTTTCCGATGGGCAGCATTTCCGGGCTAAAACGTTGCCTGGGTAGACTACTCCATTAAAAATTCTCAACGCTCAAAAAAATTAACGCGAGTTGACTAACGCGACCAATGTGAAGCACGGCAGTGTGCTAATGCAGCGCATAAACTACTTCACCCGTGTTAGTTCCTTAACGCATCCCATAAGCTACTTCACCCATGCAAAAACCAGTAACTGTTGGATGATTAACGCGGCCCTTTGCAGTGTGGACCCATGTTTATAACGCTCTATTTCTCACCGAGATATGTTATATAGGAAATGAGCCAGAAAAAATAAATAAATAAACACTTTTTAAAAATGCACTTTTTAAGAACCTTTAAAAAAACTCCACTCATGAAAATAATCATTAAAAAACTCCACTCATGAAAGGAACTATTAAAAAATTCCCTTTTAAAACATGAAATCATGTGCACTTTTCAATTTCCATGTATGAAAAAAATCAATGTATGAGAAATTCCTTTTAAAATGGTTTCACTTATGGTATGTAATGGATGAAAAGTATTTGCATGAGAAATTCCTTTAACCAATGTTGCACGTAAGGAAGAGCTTTCTCAAATAACTCGTATGGGAATGCTATGAGTGTATGAGCCTTCAAAAGCACTCGTATTGAAAATTCTCAACGCTCAAAAAATTTAACGCGAGTTGACTAACGCGACCAATGTGAAGCACGGCAGCGTGCTAATGCAGCCCATAAGCTACTTCACCCGTGTTAGTTCCTTAACGCATCCCATAAGCTGCTGCACCCATGCAAAAACTAGTAACTGTTGGATGATTAACGGGGCCTTTTGCAGTGTGGACCCATGTTTATAACGCTCTATATCTCACACCGAGATATGTTATATAGGAAATGAGCCAGAAAAAATAAATTAAAAATTAAAAATAAATAAATAAATATAAATTAATTAATTAATAAATTAATAAATTTAAAATTTAAAATTAAGAAAAAATAAAATAAAATTCCACTCAGTCACCAGGTGCTTCTCCTCTGCCCCCTGGATACTCACACGTATCACAGCTCTTAGGCTATGAATCGTCTCTGGAGCTCTGATACCATGATAAAATGAGATGTTTGAATTGATAAATAAAAACTCACTGGTCAGCTTTACGTAAGAGAGTCTGAACTAGGAGAGTCTGGCTCTGCTGACACTCTACATTCGCAATACACATCCAAAATTATATATCATACAATATTTTAGGGAAGTTAGAACCATATCCTAAGAAATAGAAACTAATTCCTATCCTAAGGTCTCGTGAACCAACTCACACTATTATAGGATTCTCCATTATCTTCAATAGTTTGAATCTAACATGTGTCACATGACTATGATCGTGGCCCAATTGCTAATTCCTCTAGATACAAAAGAAAAAGAAAAAGAAAAAAACAAACTCAAATCAAAGTTTATATCCTTATCAAATCCCTAGATTCAATTTGTATTCTAGAATGTAAAGTGATAAAATTTAGTTGTATTGTAGTGACCTCTTATAGGGTCCATTTGAAATACTTCTCTATATGTTGAATTTGGATTTTGGATAAGAGGTTGATTATGACTCAAATTAGGTACCTTCTATGTAATTATTTGGTTTAATAGACATACATAATGACATTAAGGTTGTTGTAGGACACTATTTTTCATTTATTATCTTAGCTATATATCTTTTTGGTAATGACTTACATAACAAACAATTTTCACTTATAACAAATTCAATGAACCTAACACCTATCAATAAATTTTCACTTATAACAAATTCAATGAACCTAACACCTATTTATTGATAGGTTGAGTGTAACTCTCTTTAATATAGAGGATTTATTTTTCTATCATTTACATTGGTAATTAGTGTCTCCTTATAGAGGTGCCCCTTCTATTCATTTTAATGGTAATGGAAATTTATGAACGTTGGTCATAAATTATTTATTTAACCATTAATCAATTTTTATATGGCTCAAACACACATATATTGATAAGATCATATAGTTGACTTAGTTATATTTTTATTTATTTTTATTTTTATATAATATTGGAAAAGGTTAAATTCATTTATATATTTTAAAGTAATTAAAAATATAGTTATTTAGAGTTTTTATTACCTTGGATGGGATGATAAGGGAGTCATTGGGAGGTGAAATGGGTGGAGTGGTTGTCACCTTAAGCCTTAACTAAGGGTGATGTGCTTACCACCCTCAATGATGATTACAGTGTGGATGAGGTTTGGTTTACAACTAGGAGTTAGGTTAATGAATGTCATTTATGATCTATCCCCTCCCATGTATTATGGTGGATTTGTTGGGTTATTGTCTATTTATATTAAGCTTCTCAAATATCCTCTGCGTGGGTTCATGATGGTATTCATTCCACTATAGTTTTTCTTTGGAATTATTCTCTCATGTTGGCTTACTTGCAATATTTTAACTTCTTTGAAACTAATTTGGAAGTATATTTTTTCAACTATGACTTGATCTTTTGGTGGCACCCTACTTTGCAAGGGGACATGTTGGGTGAAGTACTAGTCCCTCCAAGCCTACATCCTTTCTTCCACCTCTTGTTTCATTTCTAGGTCTTGAAGCTTCTTCCTCTTATTTAGATGGTATAGGGGAAGATGTTAATACACCTAGTTCCATGGATCACATTGAATCGATGGTTTGATGTAGATGATGGATGTTTTTGGCATCTTTTGATATGGTTTTACTCATGATGACCCTTAATATTCTAGCAACAATGTTTTATCCATGGGGGTCTCAACTTTAATATGTCAACTTGTGGTATGTACAAATTGTTTGCATTGTTTTCATTGATGGAAAAGGAGTAGTAGCAAGGTATTCTTGTTATACTTTTTTTCATATTTATGATGTAAAGGGTGTTGTTGAAATATTTCTTGCATATGTTGAGTAGTGGGGTTGATTTTATGGTCGATGTGATGTATGCATATGTTTTTGTTCACTGTTGTGATTGATGGAAAAGGAAAAGGCACATGAAATGCATGATCATTGATGTAATGCAATGCAAAGGAAAATGAAAAGGCGTGATGCAAGGTTATGGCAATGAAAATGTTGTTGGTTGACAGTAATGGGTTGGAGAAAAAAGATGGTGACAACATAACAAATATGGTGACAACTTAAAAAAGGCGATGACAACAAAATAAAGGTGTTGAAAACAAAACAAAGGTGTGGTCTTCCAAGAAAAACAAAACTATTGACAACATCAAAGGGTGATGGAAAAGTATCAGTTGATGCATGCACACTTGATGAACAAGTTCGTAAGTTGATGACATGCATTAGAGGAAATTTTAGTCTAAAAGTTCCCATGAAATTTTCACGAACAAAATATGTAAACCAATCAAAATCATTTAAATTTAAAAATATGTACATGTAAATATTTTGGAGGGAAAATTTAAAAAAAATAAAATTATGTATTTTTCCCTTATCTCCTTATAGGTTTATTGAAATTTCAAGTGTAGACACTCATTGGATGCAAAAATAAATGCCACATCCAACGAGTACCTATTATGCATACTTCTGAGAAGGCTCACAATGATAAAACTTGAAGATACATTAAAAAAAATGTGTTCAACACGTTTTTTTAATGTATCTTCAGTTTTTATCAATGTGAATATTCTCAAAAGTATGCATAATGGGTACTCATTGGATGCGGAATTTAATTTTACATATAACGAGCATGTACACTTGAAATTCGAGTAAACCTATAAGGAAATAAGCCAAAAATATAGTTAAAAATAATAGTTTTATTATTTTCCCTCCAAAATTCATAACCTCTTATTTTATTATTTTCCTATTATTTTATTATTTTTCCTTAGGAGGCTTAGGCTGAAATTTCCTCTAATGCTTATTATGCTTGGTATGCTTTCTATGAAAGTTTTGATGTATTATGTTGAGGTTGTAGAAATTGTTGAGTAATTATTTTATTTGGATAGTTCGAGAGAGGAATGTTAATGATTATAAATGTGTGTGAGCCCTGAATATGCTCGGTGATTGCAATGATTGATAGAATGTTACAGAAAAAGGGTGTTTTAGGGGTGCTTAGAATGTTATGATGCAAGAAGAAGCAAATAAAGGAAAGGGGACACAAGTTGCAAGTTAATGTGTATGGTTTGGATGTTGTAATCATTAAAGTGGTTTATATTAATGCATATTAATTAAATATTTCAAAATTCATCTTGTGAACTTTTTAATATTCAAAATTTGAAAGAGTTTATAAACAAAGAGACACCCTTGGAATGCAAAGAGACAAGACTTGTCATTTCATATTCATGTATGGAATACTAACCACTAGTAAAGATTGTTTATAAAAATATGTGAGGTTGGAAGGTTGAAATGTTAGGAATTTAGATAATGTGAGAGTTGATTGAGTTGTTCATTAGTTACCTAGCACATACAGGGTGTATTTCAAGAAAATTTGAGGAGACGAAGAAGTAGAGGAAAAGATGGAGGTATGTAACGTTATAGAACTAACATATTATTTCTTGTATGTATCAATGAATTGTAGTCTCCTTTCAAGTTGTTGCTTGAAAAATAATAGGTTGTAGCCTATTGAGGTAGGCTCCTATGGGTTGTAGCTTACAGAAAATTTGTAGGTATTGGAGCTTCCTTGCAAGTTGAATATTGCATAAGAATTGAGGTATCATACTCATGTAGGTTGGAGCCTACTTAAAATCTAATGTAATAAGGAAAGTAGGAGCTTTTATTTTCATCACAACAATAAAAATTAGTGGTTTTCTCCTTTTATGGGTATCCACTTATATCTGGTGTCTAGATATGTTGCTTTTATGTGTTGATTTAATGTTATGGTGTCCATATTACATGTTGTTCAAATATTAAATATATTGTTCATAAGGTGTTATGATGTTCATTTAATTGCTAGGTCCTTATAATACTAGTGTATCCCCTTATTGTTATTGTTAGTGTAGCCCCATTATTGTTATTGTTGTGCCCATGTAGTCCCCATATTGTCATTATTGTGTCCCATAGGTGTAGCCCCATTATTGTTATTGTTGTGCCCATGTGCTCCCCATATTGTTATATTGTGACCCCTTAGACTCCTATATATAGAAGGTAGGTTTTGTCATTTGTATTATCCAATAATTATTCATTTATGTAATGTGAGGAGATTTCCCCCTAGAAGTGAATAATTTTTAATTCGTTGATCTATATTTTCTTCTATTTTGTGAGTTGGTTGCAAAACATTTGGTATCAAAGCTTTTGATTCTAGGGTTCTGTTGTTGCAAACATGACATCTTGGAATTTTCGCTATAATGTTTTTTTCCTACGAAGGTTCAGAAGCTAAAATTTTTACCAAAAGAAGAAGAAATCCTAAGGAACTTCGTGTAAAAATTTCAGATATTGTTTCGCTATATTTTCAAAGAAATTATGTAAGGAAGTTAGGGTTTTTTCAGGCTCCAGAATTTCATCTCAAACAGGTGACCGAGGGAAAATTGTCATTAATTTCGTTTCAGACATTGTATTTGAATTCTGTAAAAAGTGGTTGAAATTTAACGAACTGTAGTTACATGTATATCAATTTCAAGGCCGCGCAAAACAATGACATGTGTCATGCCATAAAATTTCGCTCTACTGAACCAATCCATAATTAGGTCATTGTGGGAGATTGGGCATAACTTTACCTTGAAAAATCCAAATTAGGTCTGACATATGGCATTTGAAATAAGACTCAGAGGGATACCACAGGACCAAAGTGTAGATCTTGGAGATCCTAAATTACATAGTTACAACCGTTCCAAGATAAATCTCCTAAAAGAAAGAAAAATGTTTGTATTTAAAAAAAAAAAATTGCATAATGTTTGTTTGAAAAATTAGCTTGAAGTGATTCCAAGGGCATATTTAAGCATAGATATTTTTATTGGGTTATGAAATGCCTCCCAAAAATAATTACACACCAATTAAGCTCTCAAAAATATCTACTATGGCACATGAAGAGGAAGAATTGCAGCATGATATCTCAAAATTACAAGACTAAGTGAAACAAATTTCATTGTCACATAGAACAACCAAAAATGAACTAAAATGTGACATGGATGGTTTAAAAGAAGACATAGATGGTTTGAAGAATGGAATGAATGGGCTGAAAAATGGCATTGAAACTAAGATCTATGGTATAGAACCAAAACTTAAAGGAAACATGTAATATTTTAAGAATGACATGGAAGGTTAGAAGGAAGGTTTGACAAAGTTTTTACAAGAAAAATTTCCTAATGGCGAAAGGGTATTAGAGGAAACTCGTGATGAGAAAAAAATAAATTTTAATCATGATTTCATAGACTCTAACATTAGATTGAAGACCCACCATATTTGAAAGATCGATATGAGGAAGTTTGATGTAAAGGATCATGTAACATGGATACTACAGATGGAGCAATATTTTGATCTCCATAAAGTGCAAAACACACAAAAGGTTAAAATTTCAACTTTATATTTAGAACCAAATACATTTGTATGGTATCGATGGCTTTTCTCTCGTAAAAAAAAATTCACTTGGTCAATTTTTATGGAGGAAATGATAGCACATTATAAGGATACAAAGAGCAACACCTTCTTTATCCAATTAATAAATCTCAAACAAAAGGGTTCAATGGTGGAGCACATTGAGGACTTCCAAAAATTGAATATAAGGGTAAATGAAATTCTAGAGGAGCATAGGATTGATGTCTTCATAGGGACTTTAAATGATAACATCCAACATGAGGTTCACCTTCAGGAACCCAATTCATTGGATAAGGCATTCAAGTTGGCAACAAAAAATTAAAACGAAAATACTATGGGGACAAGGAAACCTACCACTCACAACTATAAATATGGAAGTGTTGCTACTCCTATACTTCCACAACCTACAATTTTACACCACAACAACTGGAAGAAAAAAAGAGCAAAAGGGATTTTCTATAGTTGTGATAAAAAATACACTAAAGGCCATAAGTGTGCTGAGAAGAAATTATTTTACATAAATTGTGAAGAGGGGGAAGAAAAGGAACAAGAAACTTCAAAAGAAGAGAATATACACCACGAACTAACCCTAGATAAAGAAGTAATAAATCCAACTATAGCTTGTAATGCATTGGAAAAAATTACCACTCCTCAAACTCTCAAGATAGAAGGACATATCAAGAAGAAAAATGTAATAGTGTTGATTGATTCAGGTAGTACCCATAATTGTATTCATTGTAAGGTAGCTGAGGAATTGAATTGATTCCTATACCTAGCACCAGAGTGTCAAGTGATGGTTCCAAACGGAATAATTATAAACTGCATTGGAAAGTTTCGTAATATCAAGTTAACCATGGGTGAATATGTATTTAATAGTACAATTTTCTCCAGTCTAGTGGGTGGTGTTGATGTTGTACTAGGATTCCAATGGTTACAATCTTTAGGGACGATAAATTTTAATTTTCAAGAAATTTTCTTGAATTGTTTTTGGGAAGGAATGGAAGTTGAATTATGGGGTATTGCAGGGAAGTTGGGAAAGATAATCAAATCTAATGTCATGAAAAAAATTCTAAAGAAATAAAAATGAGTTGTAATTTCACAATTATGCTCACTAGAGGTTCAAACATCAAAATCATCTATTTCTCCAGATCTCCAAAAAGTCTTAAAAAATTATTCCAAGGTGTTTGATACTCCCAAAGGACTCCCACCTATTCATGATCATGGTCATGCTATTCATTTGATTGTAGGAATTTTTCCTCCAAATATCAGGCCTTACAACTACCCTTATGCCTAAAAGAGTGAGATTGAACGTATGGTTTCAGAAATGCTAGAGGCTGGTATAATTCAACCTAGTCAAAGTTATTTCTCGGCTCCAGTAATATTGGTTCACAAGAAGGATGGATCATGGTGTATGTGTCTGGATTATAGGGAGCTCAAAAAGCTCACTATTAAAGATAAATTTCCCATACCTATCATTAATGAATTATTGGATGAATTACACGGAGCAATTTATTTCACCAAGTTGGATCTCCGTTCTCGATATCATCAAATTAGAATGAAGACTGGATACATTCTGAAAACAACATTTAGAACTCATGAGGGTCATTATAATTTTTTGGTCATTCCTTTTGGCCTTACTAATGAACCTTCCACATTTCAAGGTGTGATGAATTCCATTTTCAAACCCTTCCTTAGAAAATTTTTGTTAGTATTTTTTGATGATATACTAATCTACAACAAGCCTTGGAAGGATCATGTTCAACATGTTGACAGGGTGCTCAAGCTATTAGAGAAGAAATAATTATATGAAAAAACCTCCAAATTTTTCTTTACAGTACAGGAGGTGGAATATTTGGGTCATATTGTATCTCATGAGGGTGTTAAGGTGGACCCTAACAAAATTAAATCCATTAAGGAATGGAAAATCACCACAACCATAAAGCATCTTTGAGGATTTTTGGGGTTAACAGGGTATTATCGCAAGTTTGTTAAGAATTATGGGAGAATATCGACACCTCTAACATCATTATTGAAGACAAATGCATTTTCTTGGACTCTAGAAGCAACTAAGGCCTTTGAACATCTTAAAGAGGAAATGTGTCAAGCACCAGCATAAGGAAATGGAATTAGTGCAGTTTTAATGCAAGAATGAAGACCCATTTATTTTGAAAGTTTTCCAATCAAAGGAAAGTACTTACAGAAACCTATTTATGGGAAGGAAATGTTGGATATACTACATGCACTAAATAAATTGCGACCTTACATAATGGGAAAACACTTCAATGTAAAAAGAAATCATGATAGTCTTAAATACTTTTTGGAAGAAATATTATCTTCAGAAGAGGAGCAAAAATGGGTCACAAATATTATGGGTTATGACTTTGAAATCATCTACAAAAAAGGAAGAAAATATGTTGCATATGCACTCTCAAGAAAGGATGAGGATGTGGAAGCATTGCTTTGTGCCATTTCTATTATTCAACATGAGTGGATAACCGATGCATGGGATAAATGGAACGATGATGAAGAGGTTTGGACACTCATTCAAAATGTGCAGCAAGATCCCAGTACATCTGAAACATCTAGCTAGAAAAATGATTCATTATGGTACAAATATTTCTTCTATCTTTGTAAGAATTCCCAACTCAAAAAAAATATTCTTTTGGAATTGCACACCTCTCCCTTAGGAGGACACTCAAGATTTTTAAAAACTTACCATAGGGTCAAGAAGGAATTTTTTTGAAATGGCCTTAAATCTGATATTCAAAATTTTGTGGCAGAATTTTTGGTTTGCCAACAAAATAAAGTTGAGACAATTAAGACCCCGGGTCTGTTACAACCTTTATCCATTCCAATTCAACGTTAGGAGGGGGTTTCAATGGATTTTATCACAGGTTTACCCAAGTCCGAAGGAAATATTTTCATCATGGTGGTAGTTGATAGACTTACCAAGTATGCACACTTTTGTGCTTCATCTCATCCATTTAAATCCAATACAGTTTCTACTGCATTTATGGAAACAATTCAAAAGCTACATGGAAACCCAAATATTATTATAAGCGACAGAGATCCCATTTTTACAAGAAATTTTTGGAAGGAATTATTTTATTGTTTGGGTACTAAACTATCTCATAGCTCATCATATCATCCTCAATCTGGTCGGAAAATGAGATAGTGAACAAATTTTTGGAAGGATATTTTCATTGCTTTGTATCTGATAAACATACACAATGGATCAAGTGGTTACCTCTAGTTGAATGGTTGTATAACACTTCCATCCATACTACAACAAAAATTACCCCATTTATGCCACTTTATGGATATCACCCATAGACCATCACATCATCTTTAAGAGAAAATTCTAATGTTCAAGCAATGGAAGATCACATCAAGGATCAACAACAAGTTCTCCAAATCTTAAAGGATAACCTCAATTTGGTGCAGAATCGAATGAAACAACAGGAAGATCAACATCACATTGAAAGAATTTTTGATGTAGGAGACTCCATATTTTTACAGCTACAACCATGCAAAAAAATGTACCTCATGCAAGCTAAGAAGGATAATAAATCATCACCAAATTATTATGATCCTTACAAGGTGTTGCAAAATATTGGTACTATGGAATACAAATTGGAGCTTCCTGCATCTTCCTGAGTGCGCTAGTTTTCCATGTTTCATTCTTAAAGAAGGTTATAGGTGACAAGATCCTAGTTAAAACAATATTGCTAGAACTTCAAGAGGAAGGAAAAATCATATTGGAACCTGAAGCAGTCACAGAAACAAGAACTCGACAGCTACGAAATGGATTAGTTTCAAAGTATCTCATCAAGTGGAATAACTTACCCGCTGAAGATCCGACATGGGAATATGAGAATTTTATATAAAATCATCCATAACTACTCAAGAGTTGAGGACAACACTTGTTTGAAGGAGAGAGGCATGTTAGGTCCATATAATACTAGTGTAGCCCCTTATTTTTATTGTTAGTGCAGCTCCTTATTGTTATTGTTAGTGTAGCCCCATTATTGTTATTTTTGTGCCCATGGAGACCCCATATTCTTATTATTGTGTCCCATAGGTGTAGCCCCATTATTTCTATTACGGTGCCCATGTGGTCCCCATATTATTATATTATGATTCCTTAGACTCCTATATATAGAAGGTAGGTTTTTTCATTTGTATTATCCAATAATTATTCATTTATGTAATGTAAAGGAGGTTTCCCCCTCGAAGTGGATAATTTTTAAGTCGTTGATCCATATATTCTTCTATTTTGTGAGCTAGTTGCATAACATTAATAGTTCAGAAAAATGTGTGTAAATAAAATAAATTTATGTCCATGAATCCACTAAACTGATTCATCCCCCCCACCCCCCCTCCCCTTCCTCTTAGTTTAGTCAAGTTCCCAACACAAACTTAAGAGGTATAATGTAATATATACACAACTTATATTTTTTCCTTTTTTAAAATACACACTAATGTATGGGATATATGACTTTCTTGATAAAGTTCATAAAGTGGTAATTCTTAATCATCAATCACTTTAATTTGTTTAGCCTAGCAGGTGATGAAGTTTCAAGAATCTAAGTATGGACTTAGATAATTAAACTTGTAATAATTAAAGGAAACATAGTTGTAGAAGTAAAAGTGTTGGATTCAAGAAAAGTTGAAAGAACTCAAACTACAATAATGGAATTCAAGAAACTACACTATTTTGCAAGTAAAATAATGTTATACTAATGTTGCAAAAAAGTAAAACAGTCCAATCAACAAAATTGAAATAAAACAATAAGTAATCTTGTAGGGAATTTTGTAGCTATGAAAAAATATTTTTCAATTCCTCCTCATTCACTTAATCATGTTATATTGAATATTTGGGATGTTAAAACTAACCAATATGAAATCTTAAATAATCAAGCAAAAATAGCGCTCTTGGGTATGTCCTTCAAGAAGCTCTATATTTCTATAAAAAGTCCTATAGTTCAACAAGAAACTCTAGAAATGATATAAATGTAGTAAATCAATGAATCAAAGGTGAAATCAGGCACATGAAGCTAATACTAATTCATGGAAGCTAAGATCATCACCTAGAAAATAATAAATGTTATCTTCTAACATCTATAGGAACATGAAACTATACCAACATCATTATAAAACAAATTTTTTTAATAGAAAATTAAATGAAATGTGTGGAAATAAGGTACACAAAGTAAAATAAGGG
Organism: Pinus albicaulis; assembly: GCA_034641835.2. NCBI lineage: Eukaryota > Viridiplantae > Streptophyta > Pinopsida > Pinales > Pinaceae > Pinus > Pinus albicaulis. The sequence continues at coordinate 1,483,118,015 of CM076575.1, forward strand.
TTCTAGAGTACCTATGCATGGGCCCTCCCCAATATTCTTAGGAACCTCAAGAAAAGTTAATTTAAAAAACTTGCAGATAAATTTTTATTTTCTTTAATGGAGAACTATCATTACAAAGATGGAATCTAAAAATCTAGAAATATGCAAAGTAACAATCAAGATTCTCTTCTTTACAAAAATAAGTTTATTTTACTGTATTTAGTTCCCCTTATTATATAAAATGTGAGGGTGAAAACTCGTCAATAGGAGGGTTGTGTTTCACTTTAAAAACCTCTAATTTTGTAGTGATCCTTTAGGTGTATATTAATAATCAACGGGACATGGCCCCTATCTTCATGGTAGGCTATTGGAGGAATTCATTGGCCTTCAAAAAAATATCCACATTGGGATGTTAATATTTGTAAAGATCATAAAATTCATCAATATGATTAAATCCCTTATGCACACATTTCAACATAAGAAATGACTTGTAAACTAGAAAACTACACAACAATCAAGTTCATAGTACATGTTTCCTAGGTGATAGAGATTATATATGGACCATTAGATGTACAATTCAAGGTCCCATCATACCCCCCTACTTAGATTTTTTCCCATCCCATGTTGGTGAGTCGGTAAGTACCATATTATGTAAGTATAATTCACAATTTAGTTTTCTCCTCCATGGGGAAGTTTTGAAAAATACTGATGAATACCTTGGGTGGTAGATTTTATACTTCTATGGTTTGTTTCTATAGATAGAGATTTCAAATTTACCACAGTGACATTTGAGAATTGTCAATGTTTCAAATCCATAAATGATCCATCTTTAGGACAAAGATTGAAGAAAGAAGAGGTAAATGAATGAGTAAATAAGAAAACAAATAGAAATAAAGAAATCTCCCAAACCTAAAAATGTCAGCTAAAAAAATACATAAATAACAACCTAAATAATAATATCCTAACAAATATGAAAATAATTAATAATATAAACATTAAAATTATATATATATATATATATATATATATATATATATATATATATATATTTATATTTATATTTATATTTATATTAAGCTAATATACGTGTGGGTGTGTGTGTGTGTGTGAATATTTTATGATATATAATATTATGCTTTAATGTAAATGTAATAATGATATGAGAACAGAATAATTTTTAGAATAATACTAATAAATAAAGATACCTAATAGTAAATAAAGAAACTTATTGATATTAATAATCATAAACTAATAATAAAATTAAATAATTAAGTAAAATAATTAATATTTAGACAATGTTAATTAATAAAATAAGGAATATTAATTACAAATCATGTTTATTGAAATAATTTTATGGTTAAGATTATGGTAAATTAATTATATTATAACAAACTTTTGGGGCCTTGGAATATTGGAGATGGAGAACTCTAGGGCTTATGATATCTCTCCCCTTCCCTTTGCCGTCGACAAAGTGTTGCTCGGCCCTGAAGCCCGATACAAGCTGAGACCAGCCGCGCCGCTGAAGAACCACATGCCACAACGTGTGAACAACATTCCTAGAGAGAGAGCTAGGTTGGAGGGCGGTCGACTCACAGAATATTCTGATCACTCAGTCGCAGACAAGAAAGGAGCTCTCTGTGATTTGAAGGATGGCATCGCATAAAAGAAAGGAGCTCTCTGCAATTTGAAGGATGGTGGTTCCCCTGCAGAAGAGATCGGGAGGACTCCCTTCCCCATGGTGACACGGTTGGACACCAACGAGGTGTGGAGTCACAAGAAGGATTGTGGTGGTCTCAGCCGGCTCCCACTGGACCTCAACTCGCAGTCCCACTACGATACCCCAATCCTTTGTTGCCATGACGGACATAATGCCAAAGGAAAGGAAGAATACAATGAGACTTCCTGGCGTAGCAGTGAGCCAGCAAAGATCGGCATTCTGGCCCCCTAATTTACATCTAGCAAACATGGAGCCCCTAACCTCCTATCCACTTCATTTCAGATTCAAATAGTCCTTCTATCTGGAAAATCCATGTTGCTATGGGTTCATTTAATATATTTGGTAAAAGATCTCTCACTCACTCTTGAACTCAAGCTGGGTATTCCTTCCGCCTCACAGTGTATTTTATATGGAGGTAAACAACTTGAGAACTCTCTACCTCTCTCATTTTATCATATTGAAAAGGATGTCTCTGTGGTTTTTTCCCTTCGCCTAGGAGGAGGGGTTGTTGGACAACCTTCTTATGCACAAGCCTTCTCCTACAAATATTTTGTCCAGGCACAACATTCTAAGAAGACTGCTCCACCCCCGGAGGCCCCCAAGCCTTTTTTGGTGGATAAATCAGAGGATGTGCCCTCCATAGAAATTTCCCACTCGACTCTTGAAAACCAGCATCAAAAATTTTCCGAATCTGCCATTATTTTCCGATTCAATGGATTATGGCCTCGCTCAGTAGATCTGTAACAATGGATTCATTCCACCTGGACCAACACTAGCAAATTGTTCCTATGCTCAAAGGTTTTCTTCATAGTTGTGTTTTATTTTAACAAGGACTATCAAAAAGCCTTAACTGGTGGTCCATGGTTTTGGGGAAAAGCAGGGCTATTCCTCACCCCCTGGTTCCCAGACTTCGATCCCTCCATAGCAGTAATCACCAAAACTCCCATTTGGGTTAGGCTTCCAAACTTACCTACTCATCTTTGGCACTTATATGTCTTCTAAAGTATCAGCAACTCTCGGGGACGCTTTCTAGCTATGAATCCCTCCAGGGAAGAGAAAGGCATATACACATATTGTAGAATCTATGCGGAGATTGACTTAAGCAAAGGTTTGCCCGATCAATTTCATCTCAAAGTCGGGAATTTCCTCTGGTCTCAGACCTTGGATTATGATAACATTGCATTTCGATGCCGTGATTGTCATCAAATAGGGCATCTTCAGAACTCATGCACCGTATTCCTTGCCCAAAAGAAGAAAGGACTTTAAAAAATTAAGTATAAAAGTTGGAAACCTTCTGTTCCACCCCCCATGGATGACATTGACTCCCTCAGTTCAAATGAGGAGGAAATTGAAGTTGATGAGCTGGTTGTGTCGCAAGATATGGAAACAAACTTGGCAGACCCTGGAGGGCCGAATGCTTCTTTAAATACTTAGAAACGAGCTCATGAGTCCGCCTCCTCCGACTCAAATAAGGAGACTCTTCCCTTGATCATCAAAATTATTCAAGTGGTCTCATCCCACCCACCCAAGGATGGTTGGGTCAAAGTTATGAAAAAAAATGTAGGAAAGAAGTGTCATACCGAGGATTCTACCTATTCTGGGTAAATTCTTGTGTTTGTCTTCTACCCATCCTAGGTAATTTCTAGTGTTTGTCTCTCATGGTTCCCTTGTTTCTCTTCTCGATCCTCTATGTTCTCTCTTGGCTACAATATGGGACCGAGGTTGACTGTTCATTTCCGGCTTCCCCGCTATCTAGTTTCTCCTACTTGTAACCCCATTTGTACCATATGATTTTAATATATTTAGTCTTATTCAAAGAAAAAAAAAATATTTTAAAACAATATAATTATTATTGTTAAGATAGGGAAAGAGAATCATACTTGATAGTTACATCTGAGAGGAAGAAAAATGACCAATTCCTCGAATTAGAGGAAACCAATTGTTGTTGATCTTGATCCCACCATCCCTATTCATATTATGCAGATACTTTATTATTTATAAGGCTTCTATGTTTTTATTCTTTTTAGAGTGGTCTTCTCTGATGACGATTCTAGGTTTTTCTAGGAAAATATGGTATTAAATTTTGGATGAATGTTGTGCAAGGGTTGAGGTGAGAGATCCTTCATTTCTAATGTTAGTTTCATTCTCCTTTACTCTCCTTTTCAATGAATGTCTTGTCTCCCCGATATAAATTTTACCACATGATCAATAAATTTTTTAGACTCCTTTAAGCTAATTATGATCAATATTGTCTATGGCATATTTCATTAGTTGCCTGATTGTTCCTGTTGTTGTGAACTGAGTAATAATATCATTTTTATCCAAAATCCATGAAATATTGTTGGTAACTCCCTGGATGTATGGGAGGTATACCTTACCACTAATATTCCTAGGGCTATGGACTCTTAGTTTTCCTTTAGCTCTTTCCATAGCCTTCCTAAGGTCGTCGTCTTTGTATCCTATATTCCTAAATACTATCGCCAAGTGTTTCATTTATTCATCTAGGTGATTGGTATCATAAATCCTAAGGGCCCTAACAGCAAGAGTGTTAAGAACACCAAACTTTTGAGCAAGATGATGGTAGGCGTCAACATGGAGGTAGCTCTTTTTGTGAGTTTTCTTTATGTAAACTTGATGAGCTAATTTTCAATCATCCCTCTTTTTGATAAGAACATCTAGGAATGGAATGTTATTGTCTTCCTCCATCTCCATAGTAAACTTAATTTCAGAAGAGATAAATTTAAGTGATTGAAAAACCTTTCAAACTCTATTTTACCATGGGTCTATTTTACGTTCATGTCATCAAAAAACCTCTTCCACCATGTTGGCTTCAAAAAATATGATTCCAATGCCTTCTCAAAATTCTCCATGGATAGGTTTACAACAATTGGTGATAGAGGTGATCCCATTGCAACACCATAAATATGCTCATAATAGTTTCCTTGGAAACTGAAAATGTGGATCTAAGACAAATCTCAGCTAGCTTTGTTGTTTTTGGATCAGTAACATCCCTAATAACGTGGATGGCCTAATCTAAAGGAATCTTGGTAAATAAGGAAACCACATCAAAACTTACTAGGATTTCATCCGGATTAACCCTTTCATTTTTAATAATTTATACAAAAACATTGGAATATTTAATAAAAGAGATTGTGTTTCTAACAAGAGGCTTAAGGATATTGGCAACATATTTTGCTAGTTCATAAGTAGGGGGGACTATGGTATTGACAATTGGCTTAAGAGGAACCCCTCCTTGTGAATCTTAGGAAGCCCATAGATTCTCTGAGTAATCTGGCATGAAGGTGTAATCCTTCTCTTTAATCTTACATGAAGGCTAGACTCCTTAATTGTCTTCTTAACTTCTTTTATGACCTTGGGAATAGGGTTGGAGTTGATTTTCCTATATATGTCACATTTAAGATGTTCATTCATCTTAAGAATGTACTCTTCCTTGTCCATAACAACTATGGCCTCACCGTTGTCTACCGTAAGGACCAAAATTTTTTCATTGCTACAAAGGTAGAGGAGTTTGTTCTTCATTATTTAAATTTTTCTTTGGAATTTTAGCTTTTATTAATATGAGAGCACATTCTTACCTAATTCCTTCTTTTTCCTCCTGGTAAAGATCTTGAATCCCTTCTTCTATGGTGCAAATGATGTTTTCTATAAGAATGATTTTGGGAGTAGTTGAAAACCATAGATCTTTGTTGAGAACATTTAATGTTTCCGAGTTTAAATCATGGGAAGATAGATTAAAAACCTTCTTATTATGATCAAATATAGGTTTGGGTTTGTTCCCCATGTTGACATCATTATTCATTATACAGTTTCCAACTGAGTTCTCATAATTATCAAGTCTAACCCTACCATCCTCTTCTGCGGTAGAAATATTTACAAGCTCTGCATTACTGTCTTTTCCAAAATTCCAAGGTTCTACGCTATTTCTAAAATTAATATTGCTGCTCATATTATCAATGTGTTCACTCTCACGTCGTTCACTATTAATTATAATGTTTTCAAACAAACCAATACAATTGCCAGGATTGTCTAGACACTCCATATTGTTGATTAATATCCCATGATTAAACTTAATATCAATATTAATGCTTTCATCCCTGTCATTTTCACTATCAATGGGACTATTTAGAGAATCAACGATGGTGTTTCTGCTTATGGAATTTATAATAACTGGGCGTTCAATCTCTCCCACTACTGGGCTATTCATTGAATCTATGTTACCTTTAATGCTTGAGGATTTAGTCGCTTCTACTAATGCGATAATCCTCGAATTCCTGTTGATTTATTTGTTTAGCAAAGCATTGTCATTGATTCTCAAAACATCATTCTTGCTTGTATATCCTATAGCTATGTCATCTTATATCAGAATGTTATCTCCACTATGTCATGTGATAGTGGATTGAAAATTTATTCTTATAAAAACATTAATATCAGTAAAATGATTGAAGATTATTCTTGAACCAATATTTATTGTAATGTTAAGATCCTTATTTTGTATTATGTTAATATTACAAAGATTATTGTCGCTTGTTTTTACTGTTGAATAACATCACAAGTTTTCTAGAATGTCTTTCACGTGCTACCTGGCCCTCTTTTTCTTCTTTAATCATTGCTTTAGCATCTATTATCATCCAAAGACGATTGACAATGTTGCTAGCAAGTTTCAACTGTGCTACTAAATAAATACAGCCAACTCTGTCTAAAGAAGCCCTAAGATTCCTAATTTCTCCACGAATGAGATCCAAGCTTAGCTTCAAAAACGAATTTTCATTCCTCTAGAGCAATATGACCAAGTCTATCTAAAGAAGCCCTTGTCTTCCTAATTTCTCCACGACTGAGAGCTAAGCATTATTATCCTTGATTTTTAAATAGAATAGATCTCATCCCATGAACTGCCTTAGTATAAGAAAAATAATGGTAGATTTTAGATCTTTGTGATTTTTTTTTGTAGATAGAGATTTAATATTTACATTATTAATTATTTTCATATTTATTAGGTTGTTATTATTATTTAGATTTTATTTATTTACTTTCTTATTCAATATTTTTGGGTTTGTGAGATTTCTATTTTTTATTGTTTGCTTATTTATCCTTTCATTTGTCTCTTCTTTCTTCAATCTATTTCTAGAAGATGGATCTACTTATGGATTCCAAATGTCGACAATTCTCGAATATCACAGTGGTAAATCTAAATCTCTATCTAGAGAACTCCTTGGGTGTTGGTAGTTTAAATTATCACTATTGTGCTATATAGGAGATATGGAATTTGCATCATTATTCCTTCAAGAACATATTTTAAGCCCTAGCTGGTTGTTTGCAACTTGCCACCTCTAAGGATAAGTAGGCCATGATTAGTCTTCATTCTTGTTAATTTATCACTACCACCTATTCTAGTTGATTTAAAATGTTACAATTATTATCTTAGTTGTTTATTTTCTTTCTCTTAAGTGTGAATCCATCCTGTAGGCTTCTTGGTATTTGAGGAGTATAATTTCTTCTTTAAATTGGCAAACTTCGTCCTCTAGCTTGCTCACATCTGCAACCCCTTTCTCTTTTTTAATCCTCTTCCTCTTATGTGTTTCTATATTTACTCTCGCAATCTATAGTATGGCATGGGTTAGGAGGTGATGTTGTATTAGTTTTCTCCTAGGAGGGGGTCTCAAGGATTTTGACTACCTCCACCTTCTTGTAGAAGATCTAGCCTTTTTTGTAGGATGTGGTTCTTGTCCCTTTAAGAAGGTTTTGGTCTCTTCAATTTGTTGAGGATGTGGATGAAGATCTTTCTCTTGTTGGGCATGCAATACCATTAATGTTTATGGTTACTTTCTAGTAATCCTGCATGGATTACTAATTTCTATGTTGTTTCCTATGATGTCTTTATTTTCTATGTTTATTCCTATAGCATTTGTACTATTTCTTGTAGTAGTTTCATTGTTTCACGGTAGTGGCTCAACTTCTCCTTGCAAAGTTTCTCATTTTCTTCTTTCTATGATTCTTTCTTGTGTAATTATTCCTCGGACTTCTCTTATTGTGACATTTCTTTCTTGGTACGAGATGTCTCATATTGTTTCTCGGGACTAGGTATTTATTTTATATGAATCATTGTTTGATAATTTTCCTTCTTTTGAATAGGTACCTTCCACCTTGGTTGGTTCCCTCTACAAGTTTAATGTTGCCACCAAACTATTGTTTTTTCTTACTATGGTGATATTTTTGGTTTGGGAGGTTTTTTTTATTTTTGACTAATTACCATTTCAACCAAAGTAGCTTCAATTTCCCTCTTTATTGGTTCAAATATTGGCTTCTTCCTTCTAGAGTGTAGGGCTAGCCGCAATAACCTTACATTTATATTTTTATATTATAGGGGTTCTCTTTTTTGCCAAGGAATTTTGAATTTATATGAAGAATTCTATGTCCATGACTATGAAATCATCCCAAGGAATATTATGATCTTTGTTTTCTAATGCAACACAAAAAATCATCTTAATTGGCCCATGGTGGGCCAAGGATTTTTGCTTCCCTTATTTGACTTCCCCACCCATTTAATTCAATGATTGTAATGGGAAGTAAGGTAGGCTTTGTGATTAGGATGGTGGCAGATAAGCTTGGTTTCTAAGCTAATAAGGTAGTCTAAATTGGTATGGATATACTACACTAAGTCTTCTGTCGAGAGATATATAATTCAAAATATGGTAATAAACCTAATTCCATGGGGATGGTAGAATTTTCCTTTTAATCCCATTTTTGTCTTCAAAAAAATATTCATCTTGGAAGAAAAAAAAATTCTTTGTAATAGTGGCCTCATGTCTTTCCTCCATATTCCATGGCAGGCCCATAGGAATACTTGTCACTCTGATAAGGGAAGCTTGATTGATTTATATCTCCAGACACTTCATTGTTGTGACATAATCCTATCCTCTAAGATTCTGAAAATTTAAGGAAAAATAAGGGAACCTCACCATCATATGGACCTCTTAATCTCTCAAAGAATACCAGCCACTAGCTTCTTTGGAAGATATTCTCCACCTAATTTTTTTATGAAATCCTAGTAGTATTAGTGTGTTCCTTGCAATTGAACCCATCCCCCATTGTATATAATCTTAGTGTTTTGTTTGTTTATGGAAGTGTAGTTTTAATGATGGTTGAGAAGCTTGATGTGTATCCTATAGAAATTTTTAGAGGAATATTGGTGCTAAACAAAAAGGAAAATGGAAGCAATGCTTAAAGTGACCAATATTGTGCAATTTTAGTTGTTAAATCTATGAGTACCATTCATGTAGAATTCAAGGGTAGCTCTTGTATCATTCAAGTGCATCTCGTATAGAAACCCTATAGCTAAATTATGGTGCATAATAGTTTGAATTTTTCTTATTGCATGCTATATTATAATGTTTCCTTGTGAGTTTACTTTAAGTGTGATTTGAGGTTGGTGTGCAGTGAGGTCATTTGGAAATATGGAAGGCAACAACTCACCCACTTCTAACATGATCTTCTTCACATCCAATTCAATATATGATCGTTCATGCACATGGGATATATTGTTTCACAACTGCTATCTAAGTGGACTAGTAACCATCATCTTCACACATGTGATTTATTTTCGAGTTTTATGTGATCTATTGTGTATTCTAATAGAACTTTAGTTTTCTAGCCTTGCTATTATAGAAATTTTAATATACATGTAAACCTTATGAGAATTTCAGCTTAGGGATTCATACCTAAGCATTAGATGATGCTTCTAGACTCAATGTATGATACCCTGTTACACAAAAAAATGTCACCTTGACATTCTGCTGACTGTATGAGCTCATTAAACACTCATACATGCCTCCTTTACAACCTTTGTTCCTCATTCCAAGCCCTGAAAATGGAGGAAAAACCCTTAAAACTCAAAAAAGCCTTGGGTACGCAGTTAATATGAGACTTACCTGCGTTCTTAGCTAGGGTACGTAGGTAATGTGAAGAGGAACTGCGTTCTAGAACGCAATTTTCCAGTGTTATGCCTACGGACTTCCTGTAAAGTCAAAAAAGCGCGAAATCAAAGTGAAAAAGTTGATTTTTGGTCAATTCTGGAAGGTTCTAGATGAGATTTTTTGGGGATGAGTACGATTTAGTCAGGTGCATGTATCCCACACCTTAAGGAACTAATCCCTTGATGTGAGGAGCCTATCCCTTTGAAGGAGGATTCTATCCCTTTAAAGGTGGAATCCTAACCTCCTCATCTACTCTATAAAAAGGAGGCATTGGGTAGCCTCAAAGGGTTAAGTTTTTGGAGGTCAAGTTAAGAAAACTAATGGAGGATTGAAGAAGTTAAGTTGAGATTTTTGAGTTGAAGTGCTGTTGAGATTTAGACTTCTTTCTGCTAAGCTTTTGAGAGGAAAGATCACATACCTCTTTTTGCTCCTGAAGGAAGAGTGCAAGACTTATCAAAGTAGAGGAGATTCTTGCTTCGGACCCCAGGAAGGCCTTTCGAACATCAAGGCTAAGGTTGTAAGGTTCTTCTGTATATTTTAAGATTAATACAATCAAGTTCTGTTTTTCTCAATAAATTGTCGTTCGATTGTTTATTTCAATAAGCTGTCGTTTGATCGTTTATTTCATAGATTCCTTGATCACTATGATATGTATGTTTTATGATTATTTGTTATACAGGTGCTATTTAATATTTTCTTTTTTGTGATTGCAGGTCGACGAAAGAACTCTTGTTGCGACGGAAGGATTCTTGATGCGACATAAGCTTTACGATTGCAAATAAGCATTTGGATAAAAGGTAGGATCGACACCTTCATAGCATTTATTTGTAAAACGAATATACTTAGAGAAAGACAAACTTATTTGTTCGTTTGTTGCTAGATTGTCTTCTGACACTAGGGAGATCGGTCTTGTCCGCAAGAACGATTTATCCGGCCAACAAATTGGCGACTCCGCTGGGGAAAGAACTTGTTGTTTTTGGTTCTCTTTTATTTTGATTTGAGGAAAAGTTTTTTCCTGGTTTTTTATTCATGAATATCTGCCTAGGTAGCTTAGGTTTTCTCTGTTTTTGAAAATTTTGAAATCTTTTACGTTTTTCTTGAACTTTTTTGGGGACCGCACTTTGTTCTTTTACACAGTGCGGGCAGTTTCGCACTTTCCTTAAGTAAACAGTGCAGGACCGCACCTGTTACTTCTGGAAGCCTGCGAACCCTGTTAAATTTTGGAAAAACTCTAGATTTATTTTTTCTAGTTTAGTTTAGATTTAATTTAAGATTCTTAGCATCTACCTAGATCTGTATTTTTCTGTCAAAAATCTCTTGTTTCTGAATTTCTTTCAGCAAATTCTTCATCTCATCAATCTCCATTAAGTTAATTGGGTGTTTTGAGTCTCTTTTTCAAGAAATTCTTAATTTGATTTCCTTTGGTAATTAATTGAAGGTTTGTCTCAGTCTTTTCACAATTTTGCATCTTTTTGCTTTTTTTTTTTGCAAAAAAAATTCCCCCTTAATCGCCTTTGAGTGTTTTTTGATCTTTGGAACTCTCACCCGATTTTCTTGACTTCCACTTGATTGGTTCTTAGATTACATTAGAATCATCTTGTGTTTGAGAATTCTCTTGCATAGATCACATTTGCATAATTAGAATTCTCATTTTCAGAATATGAATGAAAAATGTGCATAGATTACATTTGCATACTTTTCATGTGAATTGTGCATAGATTACAACTGCATAGTTTACATTCTAAAAAATCAATCTTAGATTTAGATCATTTTTTCTTTGATTTGAATTTAGATGCTTTTGTGCTTGTTTTAAAAACAAAAAATAAAAAATTGTTTTGGGATTGATTTGCATTAGTTTTTCTTGATAAAATTAGTGCATTAAAGAATTTGTTATATTTTCTCTTATTTATCAATCTTTGCATTGTTGGAAGCAAATGGAAACTCTCTCCTTACTTTAGTTAGGATTCATCGAATTGAAAATATTACATTATCATATTCGATTGCATTCAGTTTTGGGTCAGGGTCATAACACCATTGGTTTCATATCCATTTACCCTTTGAGTAATAACAGCCTAAATAACACAACGCTTAATTAAAATTCATCTTGTAATTTTTACATTTTTAGGGCTCTTTCCACCAACATAGCTTAGGCTAGTGTCTTTGAATAGGTTTTAGTTAACTCTCCAAGACAGTAAAACAAACAAGTAGTCGATCTTGTGGTAGGAAAAATTCCAATAGTTGCATGTATGCTCTGGGAAGCTCCTCCTAAAGGAGTCAAGCACGAGATCATATCTGAACCAGTGAGGTAATCAATCCTTCCTCATTGGGAACGATAGCAGATATACACGTATTAAAAACGGTAAACCTCGGATTGACCATTGTCGAGGAGCCTGGGGTCACTTGTCGGTAAACCTTGGATTATGTCAAGTAGCCTTCAAGGGGATTGAGCTTTGTTACTCTGCCCTTGCGTGTGTATCGGATCATAGACTATTCCCCCAGGTATATTTGTTTCTTTTGGTAACCTTAGTGGCCATAATCTATAGGATTCTTTCCTAAGGTGATGGTGGAGGGAAGATCCCACTGTACCTGGAGCAGACGTCGACTAGACTCACTTGGACTCTCTGGGGGGTTATCTTCACTCGAGATGGTTTTGTGAAGAAACTTGGGCCAGTTTGTTTCATTAAGCAGGTTGTCGAGGTAACTGTTCCAACCTCCCTTTCTGTATTAAATTCTACGATGTTGGATTTCATCACCAACTAGTGTTTTTAGTACGGGAAGTTACTGTTTGTGTGTGGTTTGACTCATAGATTTGATAGCGTGTGTTAATTTATTTATTTTTACTTTTAGAGACCATAGGTGTGAATTGTGAATTTTAATTGTTAGGTGTGAATTGTTAATTGTTAATTTTAGTTTTTAATTTGTTAATAAAATTCACTGAAGTTGAATATAATGGAAACTGTTCCGAAATTTACCAACCAAGGAACCCCTCTTAATGAGATTCCTAGTACTTTTCCTTGCTTTCGAAATGTTGGTCCTCCTTATATGGCTACATTGTCATTACCTGGATTTACAATAGGTTTGCCAATATGGTTATTTTCAACTTCGTTGGCCCCAAACACTCCAATTGTTCCACCTCAACCGGATGCTTCACCTCAACAGAGTTCTCCATCTCAACATCACCAACCTTCTGTTGACCCTTTACCTTCTTCGCCTAATATTTCTTCCTCCATTTCTTCCTCTTCACTTGGTAAAATTCTTGACGCTAGTAACCAGGTGGCTAAGAAGAAGAAGAAAGGGAAGAAGAAGAAGAAGAAGCAAGGTAAGAAAGAAGTCAACCAACCAACCATGGCTGGAAGTGTTAGTTGTGTTGAGGAAACCTCCAACATGCATCGTAAACCCAAATACCCTTGCAGGCTTTGTAAGGGTGACCACTTCCTTATCAATTTTCTTGGTATTCCAAAGGTCTTGGAAGTATGGTCAGAAAAATCTCATCAACTTTCCGTTGATCCATCAACCAGTGATAGTCAGGTTCCTGGGAAAAAGGGTAAAGTTAGGTTTCCTTGTAAGTTATGCAAAGGGATTCATCAAACTCACATTTTCCCTCACATGGATGAAGCCTCAAAATTTTTGGAAAACCTTATTGTTCCATAGCAAGAATTTCCAACCGGTTACCGTAAAATTTCTCCCAACCTACCGTCAACTGACGAAGTGATTGATCTAGTTTCCAGTACAGTCGATCCCACTCTTCCATTGGAGAGTGAAACTCATATCACTCAGGTTGATGATCCATTAGTTGATCAAGTGGTCGATTCAATTTCACATTCAGTCGATCCCATTCTCCCTGTAGAGAGTGAACTTCATACCGCTCAGGTTCTTCTTGTTACATCAGATTCTTCTACGCTAGGGGGAAATTCACCTATTTCTACAGAACCCCCTCCAAGTACTGAGGTCTTTTCCTTTGATTGGAATAGACTAACAGAACCTTGTCTTCCTTCCTCCATCCCTTTCCAAATCATTGTGAAGACTGGTGGTAGGGACATACACCGCACACAGGTAGATGAAGGTGCTTCTGTTAGTATTTTATCCTCAACTGCTTGGAAAGCTTTGGGTTCCCCTCAGCTTGTGCCTATTATGCAGAATCTGAAAGCTTTTAACATAACCATTAGTGAACCTTTAGGGATCCTTCCTAAGTTTTATATTACTTTGGAAGGTAAAACTGTCTGTATTGATCTTATGGTAGTTCGAGGTCCCTTGGATTTCAATTTACTCCTTGGGCGAGACTATGTTTATGCAATGAAAGTTGTCGTATCGACACTCTTTCGTGTGATGTCTTTCCCTCACAATGGAAATATTGTGACTGTAGATCATCTTTCGTTCCCTAGTCTTGTTTCGACTACCAATAATATGACATCCCTAAATGTTCCTGTTTCTAAAGTGGTATCTACCTCGCCACGGGTTAATTATGTGGCAACTAGTCCCATGTTTTCAATTACCGATGTAAGTGAGCCTCTCACTATAAGCTCGTCTTCTTTTGATTTAGATCCAGTAATTGACATGGAAAACTCTATGGGATTATTTGAACATGATGTTCTTATCCCTTTTGAGTCCCTTGACATGTATTCCTTCCAAAGAACTATTCTTCCTTCTGATGAAGACCTCTTGGAAGCCATGATCAAGGTGTGTCCATTGACATGTGTTTCTTCCTGTTGGAAGCCATGATCAGTCAGCGAGGATAGTTCCTTTTACTGTGTCAACCTCGTTAAAAAATGAATCAGTGGGTACGAGGAGAGTTCCTTTTACTGTGTCAACCTCGTTAAAAAATGAAACAGTGAGTTTGAGGATAGTTCTTTTTACTGTGTCAACCTCGTTAAAAAATGAATCAATGGCTGCCGAGGATGGTTCCTTGTATTGTTTCAACCTCGTTAAAAAATGAATCAGTGAGTCTGAGGACAGTTCCTTTTACTGTGTCAACCTCGTTAAAAAATGAATCAGTAAGTGTGAGGAGAGTTCCTTTTACTATATCAACCTCATTAAAAAATGAATCAGTTGGTCTAAGGAGAGTTCCTTTTACTGTGTCAACCTCGTTAAAAAAGGAATCAGTCGGCGATGAACATAGTTCTTTTCCTGTGTCAACCTCATTAAAAAATGAATCAGTAGGTATATTGTAGAGAGTAGATTGATAGATTAGAAATAAAGAGTTTCTGAGGACGGTTCTTTTCCTATGTCAACCTCGTTAAAAAATGAATCAGCTGGTCAGAGGATAGTTCTTTCTACTGAGTCAGCCTCATTAAAAAATGAATTAGGTATGAGGACAGTTCTTTTCCTGTGTCAAACTCATTAAAAAATGAATCAGTAGGTAGATTGTAGAAAGTAGATACGAGGATAGTTTCTTTTACGGTGTCAACCTCATTAAAAAATGAAACATGTAGAAGAGGACAATTCCTTTTACTGTGTCAACCTCGTTAAAAAATGAAACATGTTGCCATGAGCATATTTCTTTTCCTATGTCAAGCTCGTTAAAAAATGAAACAAATCCTCACCTAATTGAGTCGAGTCTTTGAATAGACCTCGTAAATGTAAAGTCATATATTTAGGTTAGTTTTTAGGTCGGGTCTTTCATATGATCTCGTAAATGAACCTTCATTCCATCCAACTATTAATTACCAGTAATGTACTTAGTTGAATGAAATGAAGCTGGGGGGGCATGCGCTCTAGCAGTTACGCTTAGGGGGCATCAAGCACAGTTTTCTCTCTGTTTCAAGCTTGTGTAAAAATGAAACCACTCTGAAGCATAGTTTTTCTCTGTTTTAAGCTTCTGTAAAAATGAAACCTATCTTGAGTCAATTTCGGTTATTTTCGAGACTCGTTAATCTAATGAAAATCCCGAGATTATTTTGCTATCTTTCATTCTCGTAAAACACATGAAAATGCCGAGTTCTTTCCGTCTTTTCCTGCTCGTTAATTAAATTGAAATTTGGCCATATGAGTACATTTTTATCCCTTTTTCGAACTCGTTAAAATTTACTGAAAAAGTGAAACTACTGAGTATACTTTTATCACTTTTTCGGACTCTTGAAAATTACGAAAAAAGCGAAACCTTGGAGTCCTCTTTTAAGCCCTTTTTTAGACTCTCTAAACATGAAAAGATTGCCGAGTACTTGATTGTTCAAACTCGTTAAAGTAAATGAATAATCGTCCCTTCAGTATAAGTTTACCCCTTTTACGGATTGAAATGGACTATTTACGAAAAAGGTATATGTTGACTAAATACGGTCAATAGAGTTCTCTCCTGCATTATTTTATCCTTTTTCGGGCTCGAGAGACTAAATTTATGAAAAAGTACACCCATGGAGTTTTCTTAATTTTTTTCTTCTGACTCCCTAAAATTGAAAAATACCGAGTTTCTCCTATACTGGACTCGTTAAAATTTAACAGTAAAGGACCTGTTCAATTTCAAACAGGAACGAACCACTCCTTCTTAGGGTTCAAATCTTAAACTAAGTTGGACTAATCCGAAGGATGAGCTTATAAACAAGCAAATGTTATCCTCCTCAAGCTTGTCAAAAATAAAGAGGTACTTGCCAGAAATGGTGGGGGAAAAGAGAGAAAAACGAACCTGTTTGTTACATTTTGATTATTCGGAAAACTAGTTAACCACTCTTGAACACGACACTTTTTTGTTCACCTGGGTTGGGAAATCCTTTACCTAACAGTTAATCAAACCACATTGAAAGTCTTCAACCGGTTTCTGGGTATTAGCTTTGGGTCAATTGTCACCAAGCCATTTTGCAGTGTCGTTATGTGTTCAAGAGGACAGTTCAAATAAACCATTCATCTGCAAAATATATGTCATCCATTTTGACCATCCCTGAGTCAGTTCTTGCCAATGTATTTCTTCAAAACTTGATCTATGATTTCGTGTTGTGGGCTTGCCTACGACAGATCACTTTCTATCGACGACAACTCATTATCTAGGAAGTTGATCTAGAAATCGTCAGTACCTTGAAATCAGCATGCCTCAATGGCAGGTTTCTCGCCTTCGACGACAGGTTGCATCATTGACCTTCGATCGAATGATTCCGTGAGATGTTCGACTTCAGCTCATTCATTCACATTTCATGGATTGTACTGGGTACTTTGAGAGCCATTGCCATTACTGGTGGTTACTCTCACACTTGTTAACAGTTTACAACATTGACTAGTAATCAAGTGGTTTCTACCATTTTCAACTTCAACACATTTATTCACATGGATAGAATCGTACTACTTAGAGAAGCGGAAATCAAGACCTTGGATCTAGTTTCTACCATCCAGGCTGCGAGGAATTTTGTTATTCATTTATACAGTGGACTATTCATAAACATATGGATGCGTCCATACTGTGTCTACGTATGTCTATACTGATGATGTATTCAAAATCATTCCTGTATCAGAACGATTTAAGTTAGTTCTAGATAGTTTTGATCTGAGTATGGGAATGCCTACCTCAGTGATGATATGTATCCATATATATATTTTGCATTGAATTTTTTTACAGGTTCTGACTGGGGTGTCCACAGGATGATCCTTGAAATGATAAAGTACTTCACTCTTCATATATGACAGACTTCATCTTCATCTATTCCAGACTTCGCACTTTAGGGGGCAATCTGTTACACTAGAAAATGTCACCTTGACATTCTGCTGACTGTATGAGCTCATTAAACACTCATACATGCCTCCTTTGCAAGTCTTACAACCTTTGTTCCTCATTCCAAGCCCTGAAACTAGAGGAAAAACCCTTAAAACTCAAAAAAGCCTTGGGTACGCAGGTAACATGAAGCCTGCATGCGTTTTTAGCTTGGGTACGCATGTAATGTGAAGATAAACTGCGTTCTAGAACACACTTTCTCTGTGTTATAGGTGCGGTACCCCTGTAAAGTCAAAAAGCGCGAAAGAAAAGATTAAAAAGTTGAATTTTGGTCAATTCTGGAAGGTTCTGGATGATATTTTTTGGGGATGAGTACGCTTTAGTAAGGTGCATGTATCCCACACCTTAAGGAACTAATCCCTTGATGTGAGGAGCCTATCCCTTTGAAGGAGGATTCTATCCCTTTAAAGGTGGAATCCTAACCTCCTCATCTGCTCTATAAAAGGAGGCATTGGGTAGCCTCAAAGGGTTAAGTTTTGATTGAGATTTTGGAGATTGAGGATTAGAGTTCAATCTTTATGTGTGATTGAGCTGAAGTGCTGTTGAGATTTAGACTTCTTTCTGCTAAGCTTTTGAGAGGAAAGATCACATACCTCTTTTTGCTCCTGAAGGAAGAGTGCAAGACTTATCAAAGTAGAGGAGATTCTTGGTTCGGACCCCGGGAAGACCTTTTGAACATCAAGGCTAAGGTTGTAAGGTTCTTCTGTATATTTTAAGATTAATACAATCAAGTTCTGTTTTTCTCAATAAATTGTCGTTCGATTGTTTATTTCAATAAGCTGTCGTTTGATCGTTTATTTCATAGATTCCTTGATCACTATGATATGTATGTTTTATGATTATTTGTTATAGAGGTGCTATTTAATATTTGCTTGTTTGTGATTGCAGGTCGACGAAAGAACTCTTGTTGCGATGGAAGGATTCTTGATGCGACATAAGCTTTACGACTGCAAATAAGCATTTGGATCTAAGGTAGGATCGACACCTTCATAACATTTATTTGTAAAACGAATATACTTAGAGAAATACAAACTTAGTTGTTCGTTTGTTGCTAGATTGTCTTCTGATACTAGGGAGATCGGTCTTGTCTGCAAGAACGATTTATCCGGCCAACATACCCTGGATTTTGGATTGAAGGCAATGCTACAAAATTTTGTGTATAGAGGATCTTATAGATGAATAGAGTATCTTGTAGAAGCTACATATTAACATCATTTTCTTGTTAATGGGTTGATATTTCTTTGAGGGAATCACTTTTTGTTAGCTTCTAGATAAATATGTAGATTTTGTTAAGATGTGGCGTGTTGATGGCTATTGGCGAGTCATGTAGATCTTACATGATTTCTTATAGCTTTCCTATATATTTGCATGATTTATTATTATTACCATATATGAGCCTATAGGTTGATAAGGTCAAGCCTTTGGGTGAAGTTTTTGGAAGTGGAAAGTGGTATTTATAGTTGAGGATGGAAGGAATGAAAGGTTAATCTTGAGACAAAGTGTTTTCATCAAAAAACGATGACATGTACACAAAAATATCTTAATGATAGGGATGATAGGTCTAGGAATCTATTATATAAAAAATTATGATTTTTCCCCTATAGCTTGATGACATGATCTAATGTTTATATTTGGCTATATTTGGGCCATGGATACCTACTCAGAGAATTGAAAATAAATATTAATCTAAAAACATTTATTTTTATTTTTTTAGTCAATAGCCTTGATCTGCATAAAGCCATTTTCATGGAATTATCCAATAGGTATGGTCCTAGCCATATAGTTATGAATTATCCCTTGAAATCCTTAAATTTGCAATATAAATCATGCCCCAATCACCTTCCTTAAAATCCATGTTACCAATCATTTGTCATGCCATATTTCCTTTGCATTTGGGCCATATCAATGTGAAAGAGAGTCTACATCCTTTGTTCTTATAATGCATTAAGTTGCTGTATTCTTCCTTCTTGAGCATCTATCAAATCCATTTCTAAATGTGAAGCTATCCTTAATGTAGAAAATTCAAACTCAATGGTCATCATGGAATCCTTGCCAAAGACCAATTAATATGGGGTGAACCCTATAGTACTCTTCAAAGTAGTATTGTAGGTCCATGTTTCTTCAGTAATCTTGTCATCCCATTACTTTATTCTTATTTTCATTACTTTTGTGAGGTTTTTTTTTCAAATTCTCTATTTGTCGCCTCAAGTTTTCCATTGGATTGAAGGTGATATGGAGTATACTTTCTGTGATGGATGTTATGCTGCTCAATAATATTTTTTAGGAGATTCAAGGTGAATTGGGTCCCTTTATCTGTGGATATTTCTCTTGGAAATCCATACTTATAGAAAATCTTATCTTCAAAAATATATTATGTTCCACTCTAGTATGGCTACCTTGACTACTCTTGCTTTGGCTCACTTAGTAAAATATCCAACACATATAATGATGTATCTCTTATTCCCTCACAAAGTATTGATGGGTCCTATGAATTCCATCCCTCATTTCTCAAATGATTCAAATGAAACTTGTGGTTGTAAAGGAATTTAATTTCTTCTAGTAGGTTTTCCCATCCTTTTACATTCATCACACTGATAAGTGTATCGATGGGAATCCTTATGAAGGGCAGGCAAAAAGTATTGAGTTTGCAATATTTTTTAGGCTATTCTTTCGCTGCAAAATTCCCTCCACAATTCCCAACATGGAAAGCATCTAAATTTTCATACACTTCATCTTCCCTTGCACACATTCTCACTTGGCAAGGCCCAAATTTGAAAACGAATCTCTCAATCCATGTATAAGAGGCACTTTTGCTGATGATCTTGCATCTTTCACTATAGAATAGATGAGGGGCCAATTTTCATGTAGTTAGAAAGTTTTTTATGTCTATAAATTAGGGAGTGTATGTTGATATTGAAAATAGGTTATCATCAGGGAAGTGATCATCTACCATACTCCCATATGTAGGAAGAGTTAACCTAGACAAAAAAATATGCAACAACATTCTCCTTTCCATGTTTACTAATGATTATTAAGTCAAATTATTGCAATAATAATAACCATCTAATAATTCTAGCATTTACATCAAGGTTTTTTTATTAGGTACTTAATGGCATCATAGTCAATATGTACAAAACTTGGTAACTAGTGATATAATGTTTAAATTTATTCATAGCATGAACAATATAAAGAAACCATTTTTAGTTATAGTGCAATTTAATTCAACATTAGATAAGTTTTTTCTAATTTAATATATTGAATAGGTAATCTTATTTATATGTTGCCCAGGTACTGCACCTATAACTTTATATGAGTAATTGTTGTGAATATGAAAAGGTAAATTTTAATTATGTCCTTATAGGAAAGGGGTAGGTACAATTTTCTCCTTAATCCCTTCAAAGGATTCTTGAAATTTGGTTGACCAACAAAATTCTAAGTCTTTTTCAAATAGATAAAACAAAGGAGAAGTAATTTTACTAAAGTCCTTGATGAACATTTTGTAGTACCCTACATGGCTAATGAAATTTATAACATCCTTTGTTTATGAGGGACAAGGAAATGTTTGATGATGTCTACTTTGTTGGGATCTACCTCAATCCCATTAAAGGATAGGTAGTTCCCTAGGACAACTCCCTCACTCATTATAAAGTGACATTTTTCATGAATTAGTGAGAGATTCATCTCTTCACACCTATTAAGTACTCTAGTAATATCAATGGGAACTTCTTGAAAATTGTTTCCATATGCTATAAATTCATCCAATAGATCCCTATTGTATCATGAACAAGATAAAAAAATACTAAGTACTACCCTTTGTAATGTATTTGGGTTATTACATAAGCCAAAGGGAAGAAATTTATAAGAAAATGTTCCCTAAGTCAAGTGAAAGTGGTCTTATCCTGATCTTTAGGACTAATTTGAATTTGGTTATAGCCACTAAACCCATTAATAAAACATAATAATTTATTTTGCACCAAAACATAAAGAACTTGATCAATGAAAGGTAAGGGAAAGTGCTCCTTTCTAGTGCATTTATTCAACTCTCTATATTCCACACATATTATCCACTTACCATTCTTCTTATCAACACTAACCAAAGGAAACAACTTGTGACTCTCAGAAATAAGATAAATGAACTCAAAATCCAAGAGTTTTTGTAGTTCTTATTTGACAATGTCTTTTATGGTAGGGTTCATCCTTCTTTGGGTTAGCGAATGGGCTTGTGACCTCATTTAATGTAAACGTGATGGTTGTATATTGGTGGCTAGATCCCCTTCATCCCCTTATAATACGAGGAAAAAACATCAATGTGCTTCCCCAAAACAATGACCGCTTCTTATTCTTGATAAACAGTAAGAGAATTGTTGTTTTCTAACGGTCTGGAGGAGCACATTTCAAGTTTTTTAGCATTCTCTTTGTTAGATCTAGTAGTTAGTAATTCCACCCACTCATGGTCCTCTAAATTTTTAGGTTTTCTTGTGGCATGATCATAGTTTAGGCCATTGGTTTTCATAACAGTAGGATATTGATTTTGCATAAAAGGGACAATCAAATCATCTTCATCAGCTTGCCTGTTGGTGAGGTATTTTTTAATTTTACATACATGATAGCCTTGATGAGAGAATGGAATTGTCTTTTTCTTCATGTTCCATCTAGAGGATGAAATGTTCCTCAACTAGAGATTGACTAGGAGGATATAATACAAGTTTATTTTGGGCTTTCCCATTGATGATAGTCATATTACTAGCCCTATAGTTGATATAACCATCTTTTGTAGCTTATCAAGGTCTTCCCACAATTAATGGATATCCATTGAGTTTAGTCTTTGGTTGTAAAACTAGGAAATCAGCGGGGTACTCCCAAGGGCCTATGGAAACAATGACATCTTATATTATACCCTCTAGATTGTCTATAGAATTATTATCTAATTGGAGGATGGTCAAGGATTCTCTTAGGGAGTCCTGAATATTAAGTTTAATCATGGTGCCCCCATTAATGATCTTTATAACAACTCCTAAATTAATCGAAGTGTTTTGGACTATTATTTGATTGATATGTACATCTACAACTACGCTACTAGGATCCAAGTATTTAGAAATAATCATCCTCCCAATAATTATATTAGCTAGTTGTCCTATGACATTGATTATGGGGGCATCACTTTTTCTTCATTCAAGCAGGGATAATTTTAAGAACCCCCCTAAATTTATATATATAATAAATGGGCGAATCCCCATGATACATAGGAAAAATGGAAGGTGATTTTATTAATAATATAATATGTATATATAATTTTTTGGCGAATCTCTCATGAGATTATATATTATCTTGTAAAATCATGGCGAATCATCAATACAAATGGCGAATCACTACTACAAAATGGTGAATCGTTGTCTATGGGAGTTCTGGGTGTTGGTTCCAATGAAGATATGGTAGTTGGAACCGGATTAGAAGGAAGAGAACCACCGAGACCAAGCATGGCAAATGGTGACACCGCCCCGCGTGTTCACGACTCCTTCACGCCTTTGCTTCTTTGGTTTTGGTTCGAGTGCACATGTGATGATGAATCCTCGTTGAGCTTGTGTTATCCTTTCGAGCATATTACAAGTCTTCTTGAAATTTTAACAACTATTCCTCAATAACCTTGAAGTGCTCAGACCTCTCTTGACTTTTAGCTTAGTCAAATTAGACCACAACGTTGTCCATGATAAGTAAGGAAATTTACTCCATAACTATACTAATGGAAATCCGTACTCGGGGGTCGTGAGGCCAACCTTCAAACATGTGATCATAAAGAAATGGGCAAAGGACCACATGGCCGGCTCAAAATGGCGGAGATAATGGCACATCGAGCTATATGGTGGCTACTAGGTCTACCGGTCAGTTTGGCCAGAGGACCATCTAGGAGAAAAAATTTCTCCTATTCATACTACCCACGTGGTGGATAACACCCTTAGGAGGCCCATTTTAGACCTCAAAATTTCTCTAATGTTTGTATGTGGTGCCGCAATATCTCGTAGTTCACATGTTGGATGATGATTGTTGTTCTTAAGTGAATGAACGTCATCTCTCCCCTTAAGAGTTTTATATGGGGCATTAATTGACCTTTTGGTGACGATGTCATAAGTCACCGTGCCCTTAGCAACATCAGGCTTGAATGGGGTTTTTGTTCATTTCCAGAAGGATATAACAAGGACAAACTATTTATGTGTCTTTTCCCCCTAATTCAACTTCTCTTTTACTTGGATTTTGTCTCGGGCTTACCATCCATATCACCTAATATGTCTTTCTAAACTAGCACAAAAATCATTCCAATTCCTTATGCCTCGCATTCTCCGCCGCGCACTATTACCGTCGTGTTCAAGAGATTGATCTCTTTTATTTTTCTCAGAGGGTATATCCATGACAAGTCAATTGGATGTGCCTTCACCCATGCTTCAAATTGTTTTGTTTTTTTCTAGGTTTTTGTGACATTCTTCATTTTTTCCCCGCTAAAAAGTCTATGTACTCCTTCCCCAAAAACCGATTCCATGATCCATTTTTCCATTAACACTCTGTAGTTGGCACATTGACTGCCATTTACTTCTTCATGTGCCATGGCTCGATAGAATAACGCTATCTTTCTCGAGTTACTTATTTTAGGAATATCATTTTTAAGCCTTTTTATGAGAAGGATTCATGATGAAGTGTGGAATACCAGACAATTTTTATGAAAAGTAGCTTAACACATTAACCAAAAACTAGCTTGTACGAAGAAATTACATTCTACATGTTAAGTGTTTGATAAAAGTTCACGTGGATAATAATTTAGAAAAAAATATTTTAAGCCTACAAATGTTTAATGGATTAAAAATTTTATGTAGAGCAATGAGAAAATGGTCAGAAAAGAATGGATGAGTGAATTGGTTTGATGTAGAGAGAGTTCTATGTAAATTGGAAAATCCAATCAACAAGCCATATATTATTTGTAAACAAGGGATTACAGCCCATTCATTCAACCAACATGGATCCTTCGCAAAAATTAAAGTATGGCCTCCCTTCCAGTCTTGTACAAAAATCACTATTTTTGGAATGGATACAAGGACTTTGTTTCATTGTGCAACAGACAAAGAAACTTACTAACAATGCCAATAATGAATAGGATTCTAAGTCCAAACTGCTTTTCTAGAGCTATAGGGTTTAGTTAATTTTAATGAAAATATGAGAAGAAAATTGTTATAAATGATATCCTTGGTTGCAAGCTTTCATGCCAATGCCACCTCTCACACAAGAGAAAGACAATCAAATCATGTTTTCGTATTATTTTCTGATTGTTCAGGCTTAGCAATCAAATATGTGGTAAAGGATTTATAGCCTACTATTAATGGTTTCCCTATATGTAGTGAGGACACCGAATTAATATTTATTTCCTCTAACTAGATTCCTATTATTTTGGGTTGAGGACTACTTAATGGAGAATATATCATATCTAATACATCCTCAACACTTCCATTATAGAGAATCCATTGAGGGTAAAATTATGTATCTATGCAATTAGCCAAAAACATTAAGAATACATATATCCTTCAACTCATCCCCACTCGCGATTTTTTGTTATATATCTTCCCATCAACAAGCAGTCTACATAAACATTTTCATCACTTAGACATCATTAATGGCTAATGTGGTTGGTGGTGCATATAGCTTAATAGGATGCAGTACTTAAAGGGGAATCGTATGAGTTTAATTTTCTCAAAATGTAGTCCACCATTGTCACACCCATTCACTTAAGTCTCAACAATTTTTTTTTTAATGCTCTCACTATTCACAAACCATTTTCTATTCCTCCCTCTTTCACACAGAAGGACAAGAAATTAAATAAAACAATGTTTAATGGTAAATTGGAACAAATGTTTGAGACATGATCAACTACATCAAGCATGAACCTAGAAGCAATTATAGCCTAGATAATTTTCATCCTTTACTTAATAACCAACAATTTCCAAATGCTCATTTAGCTTGAGCTAGTATGCAATTTGTTCTCTTGGTTTCTTTTCTTTACCATTAAAAACAATTTTATCTTGAGCACTTCAATATCTATGAATTTTTAATATATCATTCCAATAATAATATGAAATACAATACCTAACCTGTGTTAAAAATACAATGTATTGTGCTACACATTAACAATTCAACTTGTAGAAGATTGTTATGGTTGTAGGTTCCCAAAAGAATTTTCCCACCAAGTCTACAATAAGAAATGTAAAAACATAAATCGGATAAATGTCATTGTACATGTACTTTGTGAGTAGAATGTAGCACTTAATATTGTTGTGATGATTTGTTAGTTATGCCAATGACTAAGTAAAGGAAGGGTGGTTGTGGGTTCATCATCCAAGAATCTAACTAGAAAGAAGAAAATAAGAAATGATTGTAGCGGGGTTCATCATGCAATCCTCTTGTATTTATATATTTTCTTGTGGGGGTTTTCCCTCCCAATTAATTGAGAAGGGCTCATGGCAACCCCAAATTTGGCTTTTTGGCTCCCGCCCGCCCCAAAACTTACCCCATGCCGCCAAAACATCAATTGGGGTTTTCCCCTTTATCAAAGACTATGGCCTCCACAAATGGATTGATAGGCTACTTTGTTCCCCGAGCAATTAATCCATAGGGGACATTACAAACACTCCAAGGTCATCATGTCTCGGCTCGACACTCATATTTCCATGTCCCATGTCATTGTGTCACCGACTTAGGCATCCGCACGAGTATCTTCACATACCACCCTTATTATAGCACTAAGAGCCCCATTCTATAGATTTCCTTTATGAATTGCTTTGAAAGTTGAAACTAATGTCCTAAGAATAAGGCTAATTGTGGTCTTGATTTTCCAACATAAAATCATAAATACTATCACAAAAGTTTAAGATGTGCAAGAGGGCTAGGTTTCAAGATCTTTCTCGCAACCTACAAACTCTTACAAGTCGTGTGATACTTTGTGCCGCAATATTATAGTCAAGCTTTTCAAAGTTGAAAATGAAAGTAGAAAACAAATTTCTAAGCAATCCGGATTACATAGATCGCAAATTAGATAAATTTCAGGATTCCGTCATTAAATGATAAGATTATCTTTCTTGTAATTGAAAGAGAAGAAAAGATAGACTCTCCGATAGCGAGAGCATCATCCTTTGCCAGAGGAATTAGTACATTAATATGTCTATACTAATTGTCAATATAATCTCATATAAGGATAAACATACAAAAAAATGTATCTATCAACATTCTAAAATTTAAATAAGGTTATCACTTGTAGAGTCATTGTTCGGTACCGCCTAGATGTCCGCACCGTCCTCCCTTAATAGAAAATAATTGAGGCTCCACTTTGTTAGAAATCCTATATTCGTGAATGGGTCATTCGCTGTGTGAAATTCCAAAGATTTCCTGCTCTTGGTATGTCTCCTAATTTATCGCTTCATCGACATCTCTCTCTAGTAGTTTTTCCCATAGTGCCTACTTCGATAATTCTCTCGTTGATTGATTTATGTTTCCCACATATATGAAATTGCAAGAAATTAGGCCAATTAGTAAAAAAAATTACCACCTATAACCTCAAGAAATAAGAATAATATTGCCATTGCCACTCTATTCCAATCAATTTCTTACCGATCGCCAAACATAATAAAATAATATATTTTTTTTCTTCTCATGCAACTTCAAAATTTTCTTTTCATTTCTTTCTACTTAATCGAACTAAAATTTATAGGCCTTGTATATGTACCAAAATGTTGATGATCCTTAATTAAAAAATAGAACTCGCTACTAGAAAAGAATAATATGAAAATGTGACGAGGAAAGATGTCATTCCAACTATTCATGTTATCACATATCGCATGGTAAGCCTCGCCAGAGAACCTTGTTTTTGTTAATATGTGGAAAAAAGTTGATAAATGATCATTCCGTAATAAGAACAATCTTTTGTTTTCCTCGCTTTCCGTTGTAAGATCAAATAGAAGCATAAAAATATGGAAAAACCTTTCTCAAACAACCGTTTGGGTAGAATGAGGAAATCCAATCACAATGTTCCACTAAACGAAACTCGGGCAGTGGTGCGCAACAATTTAATTGATACTACCGTTAGGATTCACTTCTGCCTCTCAACACTCAAAACAAATAGATAACAAAGTCCAAAGAATCAACATTTGGTCCAATTCATGTATAGCGCTAGACCCGAAAGAGTTAGATAGGACCTCGTCTTTTTCAATACTATTCTACTTATGGCATTGCACTTTGACAATCCTAAGAATCCATGTTGGATCGACTACATTATCAATCTCCTAAATATGGATTTTGCAAACTTTTGGTAACATCACTGCTCCCTGTGAGTAATTCGTATTTTCACGACCTTTGTCCAATGTCTCCGAATAATCATGGTTAAAAGTATATTTTAATTTTAAAAGTACATTTATATATTGTTACTTTTGCAATCTACAATGACATCACATGTCTAGACGAACCATAATATCATGTATGGGAAGGGCCCAACCAAGATAAGGAACACAATAACCAAAAGGGATAATATATTTTTAATTGGCTTTGGATGGTGAGGAACTACATTTTTTATTTCCCAGTCGTATGATTGTAATGTTAAACAAGTATCTAATCTTTTTCATCCAAGAGTTCTAGATTATTAGTATAAAATGAGCCAAAGTTAATTCTGAAAATATTATGAGAATATAAAATCCCAAAGCGTATAATTCATTACCACCGTAGCGTACTTAAAAGGATTCTCGAGATTCGTGATCATGCTTTGCCGACATCCCAATGCCAAGAATTGTCCACTCGTTACCGTTGGATGTAGGATGAATCGCTAAAGATGTGTCACCGACAAATTCTTTAAACTTATGCCTTTTATCCACTACCGATTGTTCCGTAATTTTCCCATTGCTTTTGTGTTTTAATCTTTCTGCTAATAGCCCGTGATTCTACATTGTCAATATCTTTGACAAGTTCAAGTCGAATCTCTTACATCCGGTAGTAGAAATTCTCGAGGCTAAAGGCTGCAGTTTCAACCGCGTTCGAAGGGATGTTTTAGGAAACTCCGTTCCGAAGGACATTACAAATAGCTTTCGTATTTCGTCAATATCCTCATCATTACGTATAATATTCGTTTGTGCGCATTTGCTTCCTTCCTTCCGTATCCAAAAACCTTATTTCATGTTCACTTATACGAGGGTTTGTAATGCCATTATTTTGTACCCGCTCAGCTTCCCCGCTTTTGTAAATCCCGTTGTCGGGCTATCTCGCAAACTCGCTTCTTGATCGTAAATAAATAGTTCCCTTGAAGATTGAAAATCTAAATTCGATATGAGGTTTTTTCAAGGCCTTTTAGAACTTGGCCTTTTCTTTCCTTTTCAAGTTCCCGTCTTATGAATTTTGGAAACTTCACCGACAGGGAGGAGGAATGTCGACCTTCAAGTCTCACATGTTCTACACTCATTTCCGTTCTTGAGAAGTGATCATGCATTTTGTCACTAGATGAAAATTATCTACAACAATTGACTCGATTAAGGTCAGCAGGAGATGGGTGTTCAAGCATCTTCCCTGCTTCGTTCCATATGCCAAAGATTGAGGGTCTTTTCCTCGACCGAGAATAGATCATGTAGAATTTTCTTCGCATGGGACCACCCTTCACCACAAACATAAGGGTGCCACATCATATAGCATATCTTGTTCGAAAATAGAAACTTTGTTTTGTATTACGTAAACTCGATGACCCATTTGAAATAGTTTGTCCGCACATCAAGGCAATAAATTATATAGATTTCTCAAAAATAAGTCAAAACCTTTCCAATTTACTTCCGATATTCTTCACCTCAACCACCTATTTGAAAGATTAGAGGACAAGCTACTAACAATACTTAACTTAAATCATTATTACTATTGAAAAATCAAATTTGTAATTGAGAATATACTCATATCTAGGTCAAGATGCCAATTAGGAAGCATCAATTTCATTTATCGATCGGTATCCTAGTAAAATCATTTCATTTGTCTAGCTACCGTTATTCATGGCATTGATTTACTCAACTTCCTTTAGGTGTAAGCATAAATAAGGGTTTCGTACATGATAGGCAAGGCTCAATCTAATAAGAAGTAGAAATATGGAGTTTATCTTAATAGTTTAACTTTTCACTATGCAAGAAGAGTTTTGACTGATTGAAGTACAGACTACCATTATATGGAAAAGTTGTTATCATAATATACTTTTTGCAATAATGTAATATAAGATGGATTTTCCGAAAAATGTAATAATAATAGAAATGAAGAAATCCAAAGCCCGAAATAGAGGCTTGGCTTTTATGATTTCCTTACCCATTCCTAGCACAATACGGATATTTCCAAGACGAGTATGTATTTTAAATTATTATTTACTTATGGCAAATGTCCATTTCTGCGCTTATGACATGTTGATGTCATTAAGGGACAACCTCTTGGGTCGGGCCTACTCCCCTGTGCGTAGGCTTAGCGATGATCGATGTGCCACCCCTACAGATGATCATCTCATCCCCTAACCTCGCGGTTGTCAACTAGCACACCGACTCCGGTACCACCGATGAGAAGTCTCTCCCCTAGTGTGATGAGTGTCATCCAAATACCTTGGGTGAGCCTCGTACCCCACTCGCTTTCATGCCGAGAGTGCCAAAGGACAACAACAACCGATTGTTCACGTGAGTGATGTAGAAGAGTGTCGTGCGTGTGAATCCCCATGGATACCGTCAAGTATCGCTCATCCGTCTCTCAATAGACTTTATGACTTATGACCAACTCTAATAGCCGACAATGGGAGCTTTAACTATAAATAAAAATT
Source organism: Pinus albicaulis (assembly GCA_034641835.2). Classification (NCBI taxonomy): domain Eukaryota; kingdom Viridiplantae; phylum Streptophyta; class Pinopsida; order Pinales; family Pinaceae; genus Pinus; species Pinus albicaulis. The sequence continues at coordinate 1,483,148,239 of CM076575.1, forward strand.
CCCATTACAAAATATTTTTATTTTTCTTCACATCAAACACATAAAAGTCGTGATTACGCATGTCATTATGAAGACCGAACCTAGTTACATTTTTCAACACCGCCAAACTTTTAACACTTGAACTTTAGCCTTCCCATCTCCCCTTGCCTAGATATCAAGGTCAGATGTACTTTGTCGAAGCCATCAAATAATCCAAATTTCGATTAAAATCATCCTTCTCCACATTGATCGAGTGCTCCATTTTATTTATCACTTTGTAATCATCTCTGTTACCGAAATTTGGGACTAGCATACTTGAATCCCAAGAAGCTAAAGAGCACCATCGATTCTTATATAGTTGCGAGTTTGCCTTGACTAACCGGTGTGAAAAATTCCTAAATCGGGAACCCTATTGAAAGAATTAGAAAATATTCACCTAACTCGTTAACTTTACTTAGAAACTTATTTGCAATTATCTATGGCAAACACTAAATACATCACACCGCAACCTTCACTAAATAAATTACGAAAAAATAAGTGTGGAAACAAGATCTCGAGCAAGAAGAAAATAATAGACACACGACATCGTTAGTTTTGGACTAAGTCCTCGAAAAACCAAATGCGGGGAAATCGATGCAAAGATTGAGATTTGTATTATTATGCGCAATTTCCGAGTACAATTCTTCTGATGCCCGTACCGGCAATCCTATGCAGAGATCTAACTAAACAATGAGTCGGTGAAATAATCTCACCCCCATCACCGGAAGATCCTGCACCGATCTATGCTAGAGATGAGCCTTTGTGCTATCTATGCGTGCCTACTACGCATTGCGTCACACCTCGCATTACGCTCATCAGGTCACTATTGTTGGGACTATGTTGAGACCTCCTCGATCTCTCTCGCCAACTGAAACTTAGCCCTCTAGCCTTTCGCCTCACACCCCAATTCGACACCGGATCCCCGATTGTCTCACAATAGAAATACGAACTCCCTTCCGGGTTATGCGCAACCTCTACGTGGCTGGCTCTCAGGCCACCCTTCGTAACGCTTCTACCTCGTACTCGGATCTCGGGAAAATCTCCAATCGAAATTATCTCTACCCCCTCTCTCGAAAGAATCAACTCAATTGATCTTCTCCTTGAGCATTGCTCACTAAAGAATTTCGATCTCTAGACTTTGTTGATGTAATTTTCAAATGCCCCATCAAGTCCTTATAATCTTCTCGTTGAGACTTCAACGACTGAGATTAAATCGCTAATCAACGACTAAGATTAACTTGATCGATCTCCGTCATTTTCTAGAAGATTCACACCCCGTTTTAATATCCTTTAATTATTTTAATTTCCTAAGTTTAAACTTAGGGTCTCATTAAAAATAATTAATTATTTTCATAAAACACAATCCAAACTCGGAATTTCTAAAAACTCTTCTCTCGGGTTTTTGGAATACATGTGCCTAAGCTTCCTTGCGAATTTTGAGACTTATGGCACATTCGATGCTACCGTAAATCAACAACTCATTACCTCTCACCAATGCATTAAAACATCCATCAACCTTGCACATTCTTCATCCCCAAAGCACAACCATAGAATTAATGCTTCGCAACCGACATCTTGCTTCATTAAAACTCGGGATCCTCAAACGTGTTGTCTAAACTTCAAAGATGGAAATACTAAATCTTTTTCTCCACTGGTTTTTAATAACAAGGAACAGACTTTCCACCTATCCTTTATTACTTCCAATTTCTCATAGGATGTCCACTTGTACTTCCGATCCGAACACTTGCGTGCGGAATAGTGGAATGGAACTCGCCAAAGCCAAAGGGTGAGAGAATGAATGGATGACAAAACTGCTTGGAGTTTGGCAGATGACAACGAAATTCCAATCCAACCTTTTCTCCTTTAATGGTAATTAGTACGTTGCGTAGCACGTATTATTAGATTTGTAAATGGCATTTTCATGGAATAGGTTGAAGAACAATGATGCTATCATCCTAAGTCATCATTCCTTGATCTAGAAATACTCCCTTGTTAGCAAGTGAATCCGCCATTGCGTTGAGGTGCCTCTAGATATGGAAGAAATCAACAACCTCAAATTTCGGAATTTGGTAAAACACTTATTCTATGCAAAATAGGAGAGAGACTTTGCATTTGGTTATTTTTTATTTTTGCAATAATTCGTTGAATAACTATCATAGAAGCACCAAAAACCACGCTGCTGTATGTTTTTTTTTAAGTTGCCAATTTGAACCCCCGCCACAATGCTAAGAATTCAAATTTCGATTGTTAGAGGAACGCCCTAGGCCCCAAACATACGGTCTCTATTTTCCATCAAAGATTAATAACCCTCCTACTCTTGCCTCCCCAAGGGGTATTTATACAAACCCAAGATGAACACTTTTCCCAATAAGACTTTTGAGCCTATACATAGAAGGTTGGTATCTACAAAGCCTACAACAGTAATAAGGATATAAAATATGATCAAATTTTGACGAAAAAATATAACAATCATACAACATGATGTCAACCATGGTCGAAAGTGAAGATTACACCCTAAGTTTCAACATACTTATTTTAGCATGTTAGATCCAAGTTAAAAAAGATAATGTAACTAGGAATTGTGCATTTGTATGTTATCGAATTTTTTTGTACCCGAGCTTTGAATATCACAAAGATTTTCCAAAGATATTCATTCTTGCAATGTAAAAAAATGAACATGCACCTCTGATTTCAGAGAAAATATGTTTAAAGAGATTTGTGTCAATGCACTTCCTTAAATTCACCTCTCGCATTTTGCAAAAGTAATATATACAAACGTATCGATATCAAGTGCTTGTTCAAATCTTTTCTTTCCTTCCGTTTTCGTACATGCTATGTAGAGAATATTTTAACTCATGCATTATTTTTATATTGAAGGAATGCTCACATAACATGCATGGCGTGTTAATACAAACATATGTTTACAACCTCCAATGTTAATCATTCACAAGGTGGGATGCAGCCATAATTATGGCAAATGCCGCAACTATTCCTATAAACAACCCAAGTTCGATGATGTACGACCATATCCCCGGAATTTTATATCATGTAATTTGCAAAGACAACCCAAAACATGTGCAACATATACCTCCGACCCAAAGATCATCAAGGTCAAACACTAACAATGAAGAGTTCACAGAAGTGAAGTTGCAAATAAAGATGTCGGCATACCATCCAATAGTCCTAGCTCTCAAGGAATTATCACAACCAAAATGAACGTAACTCAAGAAATGCTCCTCCGCTAAGATGTGTTGTCATAAAGGGTGATGATCCTGACTTGGATTTACAAGAATTGTATTATCAAAATCAATGTTGCTTGATCATCGCTGCTGCAGCTACCAAAGTGCTTTGGAGTCTCGAATTGATTTTGCTAAACATATTACTAAATATCATGGAAATGTTTCCACTTAATTAGGGAAATCTACTTTATAACATAAATTGAATCCGTACCGACGTAAGTTTTGCTTATGTATTCCTCTCCAATTAATATTATTTGTCACAAAAACAAAAGGCATGCAATGTAACCGAGTTTGGCATTCTTTGATCGGTTTTGCAAGATAGGAAAAGAGATTTTCTTAGGTAGTTCAATTAGATCGATCAACAAATGCGTAAGGGACAAGTGATTGCCATTGGTTTCAATTATTGATTTATTGCCGATTCAGAAATTGCGTACATCTTGATGACCGCAAATACTAGTGTTGGGACATGAAAGCTTATTTGTATATTTTCTAATTTGTATTTTTCTATATATAAAAATCATGATTTGAGCATTAAAAACATGGATTTCTGTGGATAGATTGAAGCAAAAGGCCCATTTTTGCGCCTACTTGGTTCGCAGGCTAATAATACTATAAAATTGAAATTTATGGAATTTCAGCTTTTCCTTCACAAAGACTTTTTGGGTGGCTAGAGGCATATTGGATGATATTTTAATGGTTTAAAGAGTTATTTAGCTTTTGGCTAGTCCAGATGTTATCTCAATGGTTCAAAGTGTTATTTTAGGGCTTTTGGTCGGTACAAGATGTTAAGCAATCCACTTGAAGATAATCGATCTATCATGGTCATATAGACAACTATGGCAATGTGGTTGGAATAAAATAGAGTTTAATGCCGCATTTGATCTTCTAAGTGAGACTCGAGGTGGTTATGAGCTACATGTGAAGATTAGATAAGCCGTTTATTAAATGTCGCATAAATGGCCACATCGAGGTCAATGGATGCGTAATTACCACTCCCTTGTACAATGCTCAACATATAAGTGTTTGTCCATAGAATCAAGTTATCCTTTAGTAATGAATCACTCGATTGGCTTACTGCGTAATGTAGCAATAATACATCATCCGCATCCGCCCACCATCACCTTCGTGCGTACCCACAAAATCGCCCCCCCGTTTCCACTCACTAAAATGAATAAAACCACCAAACAAGCCGTTGAGCCCACCTCTATATGATAAACATACTAATGGACCATAAATTTCTGTGGCGGACCTATAAAATTGCTCTTCTTCCACTCACTAAATGAATAAAACCACCAAACTCGTCATCAATCCACCTCTATATGATAAACTCCGTTAATGAGAGAAGAACTCGCCTGAACCTCGAAGCTCATGCAACTTTCGAGATGACCAAAAACAATGTGGAATTGATATAGCAAAGGAATAATTTCTTGTAAAAGATCTTAAGTTAGTCTCGTTCAAAATTCAAATAAGCATGGATATGATTTGCGTGGAAATCCATCAATCTATTTACATGATGACCGAGAAACTAACACGAAACTAAAATAGAAAAGTTCATGAATTAGATGAGAAATCAGATGAGCAATAAAAGAATCAACCGAGTTTTCGATCATTCGAGAAACACGGACATAAGGGGCCTCTATTAATGTAGGCAACGAATGATAGAATTATGATAAGGAAAATCTCCACCTCTTCGTAAATGACATAGATCTCGCGTACACTAATGAGTCAGATCCTTATAAGGAGAACAATAGTGCATCAAAGGGCAAGGGAGGCCGTGGTGGTTCCGCATCATACAAACATGTAAAATGGAAAGACATAATCCATCTTCAGATAATATCTCACACCGTATCCAAATGCTCCGGAACGTAAGGAGACAAGTACACACCAAAATCACTCTGAGAGATCTATAGAGTCTTTGATAAACCCATAAGCGTCAAGACTCATAATTGGTAGAAATGGAAACATGGGGATACATGATGTGAGAGTATGGGAAACTAAGAAAAAGAGTCCGGACCGCTGACCGCATTCCCGCATTTTGCCCAATGAAACACCTCATAATGTCAAGGAGCAACGATACACGACCATCTTCTTAATCAAAGCCTAAGTTTTGCATACCCGTGCTAGTGTAAGAAATCGTAGAAAAGCTCTCCGACCTCCTGGCCATCCCCGAGCAAGACCTTTTTCATGGTGGCTGGGATATTGAGACCGCCGTTCATTGGCCGCGCTCTCCCTTCTATATCGGAGTTACAATTACTCCAACCAGAGCAGAGCAAGCGAAGAGCAAATCGTATATCTTACCCAAGTCGGGAACTGCCGGACGACCCGTACTAGTCTGCAAATATTGGGCCCGCTCGCTCTTAGCATTTAAACCTCTTATTCCTATTGGCTAGCCTACGGAAATAGAAACTAATAGACTCCTATCGATGAAATTGCAGAATGCATACCATAGAGACATAAGTGCCGTGTACCAATGAGATCCCCGCTACGTAACTCGCATTGGGTAATGCTAAAAGGTAGTGAATACAACTGAAAATGAGGATCCAAGTATAAGACCGCTCGGGCCATGCTACAACTTCTCGCACACTGTTTCGTGAAATTTCTTTAATGATTGTCCACCAAGAACTATATAAACTATGTTCACACCAACTTCAACCATCAAATGCGGGAACAAGAACTATGCCAACCTTCTCTCCAAACGCATGTCAGCAACTCGTGATATCCATCGAAGCGCTTTCCGGGACGCATTTCATGCATCTCTACCACTGCCGCAGTGTAAATAAGGTAACCAACCAAGAAAGCACATGACGAATACCCGGACCCCCGCACATGAAAAGACTTCATAATATTACCTGGATATCAGAGGCCTCATCTCCGGTCCCAAAAAAAAATCCACCCAAACCCTCCATTGCCCTATAAATCCGGGCGTATGCAATCCAAAACCACCGTAAATCTCCATTGCCTCGTAAATCCGGGGTATATTCAACCCAAAACTGATCAGGAATCAGGGGCATATGCAACCCAAAACTAGCATCGATCGTAATCCCGAAGCATACGCAACCCAAAACCAAGATCATCGCGGGCGAATGCAAATCCGCAGCCCTCCAACTTGGTAACCTGGGGCGAATACAACCCCATAAAATCGTCGTACCGTGAATCGAAGGCGAATCCGACAATTTATGTTTTATCCGCACTTATTTCTTTTGGCTAAACCATAATAATTATTTATTTTTAAAAATAATTAAAGGTTTATACAAAAAACTATACAAAATAGATTTTATATAAAAAATTCGCCCCTTTAAAATCTAGAACCCCTTAAATTTCGCCCTTGGGCTAAAATTCGCCCCTAAAATTTTCCCTACATTCAAGAATTTTGAGACATTCTTCTTTGATAAAATTGTTATCCATGAGAACATCCTTAATGGCTAGTAAGAATGGTATATCTAACCCACTCCTCACACATTTACCCACTTTCATCAGTTTTCCCAAGGTAAACATGAATTGAGGGTCACTATGATAAGACTCAACCTCCTATATGACCTTAAGGAAATGGAGTTGACCACTTAATACCTCACTGACTTCACTCAGGTGTTACAAGACCTCCAGAAGCAACCCAACCCCTCCAGGTGTCCAATCCCTCTATTAACTCTACTTTTTCACTAAACTAGAGCCTCATTTACTCTCTTTCGAATCCATGCGAGATGTAGGTTTTCTTTCCAATGACTGTGGACTTATTCATTTCTATGCTAGCAACCCCGAATTCTGAGCTACTTTTTCAGGGCCAAGACTCAGGCCTCTGCCCAAAACTCTGAAACTTATATAAATGATGAGTGACATAGAAACAAATCTGATAAACCAAATTTTGAGCCAGTACTTGACCTGACCTGTCCATACCAAGACTGACATTCTGTCAAACACATGATGAGCATGCAACCTACAGTTAGTGAATGCATATATGAACATAATTACCTAGAAAATTATATGAGATTTAACAAGAAGGATCGATCCCTTCTCACAATAGTTTTCATAGCACCAATTAGGTCATGCATTCATTATTCATTAAGTTACAATTAACAACATGAAGAGATCCATGACTAATATCTCTCAAATATCCATGTTAATAACCAGCATATAGATAAATAAAAATGATATAAGAACCATTGAAACCACATAATAACAAGTACATTTATTCATCAAAATCAAGATAAACTTAACTCTTATTAACCATATGCAAAATACAACTAGATCTAGGACTTCCATGTAACACCTGATCATAGATTGGGCTAAACAAAATATTTCTTTCATCTAATCACCCCCGTGCCATATTCCAAGCATGAATATGGGATATCATTGGATAAACCAATCCAAAAAATAACCAAGGGAATCGAGAGGGTAAACCACTTCCACCCTCAACATATTGTGATCTCACCTAAACAGATCCCGAGATTAGAAAACCAAGCCGAGCTTGGATGCCTTAGAATTCCTTCACCATCCCTTAAGGAATTTTACTGTTGCAACCCACCTATTGAGGGATTCCTGGAGAAAACCATTTCCACCCCCAAACCTTGGTATTTTCCTGAGACTACCTCACCCAGATCGAAAACCTTCTGACAATCAAAAGCTCAACTGAGAATGAATCCAATCACACCATGAATATTTAGAAATGGAAAATCAAGGATAAAACCACCACCAAAACTTGGTAAAATCCATGCCACCGACAAAAAATAAACCAAATACACACATGCATAATACATGCATGAAAACCATCTAGGAAATCATACATGCGACTTGTTACTTGCTAGTATTCCTGTTGAAGTTGCTTGATCCAAATTTTCCTTGCTTCATCCTTGTTTTCCTTATCCTTCCTTTGACTTCATTTCCTTTCCTTCCTTGCTTTTCTTTATTTCTCCTCTTGGTGTTGTTTTTTAATTTAATTGTCTTAAATTGTTACAGGAATTATCGACCATGATCAGCGAACTGATGAAGTGTAAGTGCACTCTATGTGCTAGAAGCCTTTAATTATTCAAATTGAAATTTATATGATTGAATTAATTATTGAGATTAATTCTATGAAATATGAACACAATATTATGAAAAATATATCTAAATAAAACTCAAAAAGAAAATAATTAAACTATTTGTCTAGAAAATCAACTTCACACTTGCAAAAATAAACTTAATTCTTGAAACTCTTGAAAATATATTGCATTCTATCATTATGTTTTATAAGGAAACTTGAATATACACAACACACTCTTGCATGAATAAATTAAATCCTTGATTGAAAATAATCACATTCTCTTAAATTCATAAATCAACCATGAATGAAAACTGTAAATAAAACTCTACTTTACAAAATTGAATCCTAATTTAAGTACAAAATTCTATCAATTATCACTACTGCTAAATTTAATACTATATGCTTTTGAAATTAGTAATGAATCATCAATCAAGTTATGCTATGTAATCTAAGATTGATGAAATGAAAGAACGTTCTAACAGATGCATCTACTTATCAATAGCAACAAAATGAATTGAGTTATACGAAAATCTAATGAAGAACAAAACTAATAAATTGAAAACAAAACCTTACTACTTGCAAGGTCCCTCCAAAAGAATATGGTTGTGAATCAAGATCAACACTCAGCCACGCATTTGAATTGGAAGGTCTTCCTTTATAATTAAAAACATATTTTTAGCAATTTGTTGTATGCTTAAGAGAATTAACCTCCTCTATCTGTTTCAATGGAGTGTTTATATAGGGGCTATAATGTAACTTCATGTAGATTCATATGGCTAAATATCATGATTGAATGGACACCTAGTTTCCACGAATTTGTTGAAGTACAGTCCATTCCAACCTTTGTTTGCTTGACTAGGCATTTATTGACACATGGATGCACTGTTTGCTCATGAAACCTGCAAAATAGGGCTCCAAATAACCTGAAATGTCTCCCAAATGGTAACTAATTTGAGAAAAATGCTCACAACAACATAATTGGATCTGTCCTGAACAAACACCGTGGTTTTTTCCCAAAATTCATTTTCATTTTCTTAGAAAACGCATTTCAAGTTGATTGGTCAAAATTGTTGTGTTTTTCCCTTGATTTGATGTTGGAGGTCCACACATGTTAGCTGGGTATAATTTGACCAATAAAAATTCATATTGGAGCTTCTAGAAACCAATTCCAAGTGTTGGATTTCCTTTTAGAGTGGTGCTACTACCTCAACCACGGAGATATCTACAAAATCTTGTCGAAATTATAGAAACTTGAACTTGTTAAACTGTCATTAGTAAAACCATGAAAAATTCTTCTTAATTCTTTAAAAATAATAGAAATAATAATAATAAACCATGTAAACATGTATGTGGGATTTTGGTGCGCTTATGAAGAAATATGGTTAAAAATTATGACAATTGGTGAATGGAATGATGCGATAATGGATGGTTTCATCAAAAAAATTAAGACAAATTGGAGGCCCAACATTCCCACACACTTGTGATTTTGCATGTCCTCATGAAAATAAACTAGGCATTTTGAAGACACTGCAAGTTTTAAAAAATTAATGGTCTGGCATCATTTGTCAAGATTGACTCATGTTTTGTTCTTTCATGCCTTAAATCAAGTTCCTTCCCTTTTGGATACTTCAAAATATATGAAATTTATCTAAGAAATATTTTTTCTCCATGAATCACAATCTTGGAACCATTGCTAAGCTCAGCACAAGTCTGGTAAATCCTTCTTAAAACCATTGCTGGAATGATTTATTTATCGCCATCGATTCCATATCTCCTGATATTTAGCTTATTTATACTTGAATCATGTAATAACAACATGATGTGTTTATGTTCTACCTTCCCAAATATTTCTTTATGAACTCTAATTTTTTTGGGAATTCTCCTTGTGGTAAAACTTATCAACAACAACAACTTTTACACCCTTATTTTCGTGTCATATGCACATCATAATTTCTCATGGAATATGATTCTTTTATGGAAACATGAAACTTTGCTGCATAAAATATACAAATATACTTTGAAAAACAAATGTATACTCACGGAGCATCCTAGCAACGAATAGGACTATGAAAATAGTTGGAAATGATGATAAATTGAAGCCTGTAAAACTTGTTTTTTGTTGCATCCATGCATATTGGTTTAAAATAGAATTCATTCATCAACTTGTGTAAAATATAATTATGCCTTCCTCAAAAGAATTTATCCACTGGTCAAAACACTCCTTTGCAGCAACCAAGCTTATTTCAATAGTCTCAACAAATGTGTAATGATGTTCATGTGCATTATGTTGTCCAATTAATGAAATCAAGTTGGCCCAATTGGAATCATAAGTGTAGTGAGGTTCTTACCATTTATGGTGTCAAAGAATAATTGCACACCTTCATATCTCATTATAAATAGTTGCTAGGACAAAATAATTTCTACAACCCTTCCTTTATAGCCTTTCCCCCACTTTATTTCTTTGTTGTCATCAACAATTTGTTATTTCAAAGGTGTCAAAGGTTCCACATGTGCTTGGTGCTTCATGAGTTGGACTTCTTGTCAATATGGATTCATTCAATTTTCACAATAGCAAAAAGACAAAGTTTACACTAGGGAATGGTGAGAATTTTAACATTTTGACCATAAAAATATCTCATGGAGAGAATGTTAGGTCCTTATATTACTAGTATAGTCCCTTATTGTTGTTAGTGTAACCCCCTTATTGTTATTTTTGTACCCCTATAAGCCCCTAATTATTATTATTGTGCCCTTACATTATTTTTGTTAGGTTGGCTAGGATTACATTGTGGCCCCATGGACTCCTATATATAGAGAGGAGGTTTTTTCATTTGTATCATTCAAGAATTTTTCATTCATGTAATTTATTGGAGGTTGCCCCCTCGAAGTGGCTTATTTCTAAGGCGTTTATATCTCTTTTCTTCTATTTTTGGAGTTGGTTTCACAACATTTGGTATCAGAGTGTTGGATTCTAGGGTTTCGCTGCCCCAAACAGGTCATCATGGAATTGTCTCTATACCTTTTTTTTCTACGAAGGTTCAGAAGCTAAAATTATTAGAGTGCGAAGCCGAACTCCCGAGTAACATTGTCACAAAATTTCAAAACTTGGTTCGTAATATTTTCGAAGATATGATCTATGGAAGTTAGGTCTTTTTGCAGGCTCCTGAATTTAACCTAAACATGTCATCGTGGAATTTTCGTTATAACTTTTTTTCTACAAATGTTCATAAGCTTAAATTTTTAGGGAGCGAAGATGAAATCCTGAGGAAGCTTGTCAAAGAGGTGATCGTGGGAAAATATTCATAACTCTCTCTCTGAGCATCGGATTGGAATTTTATAAAAATTGGCCACAAGTAGATGGACTGTAGTTTTCTCTATATCAATTTTAGAGCCGAAGGAGGAAATAGTGACACGTGGCAGGTTATACAAGTTCACTCTACTGAACCAGTCCATAATTAGGTCATCGTAGGAGATTGGGCATAACTTTGTCTTCAAGAATCCAAATCAGGTCAGACCTGTGGCATTAAAAATAATATTCAGAGGGCTACTGCAGGGCCAAATTTCAGATATTAAAGATCTGAAATCACAAAAATAATTCAGTTTCAATATCGATCTTCTCAAAATCAAGAAAAAGTGTGTATTTTTTTTCAAATTGCATAAGTCTTGTTTGAAAAATCAGTTCTAGGTGATTCCAAAGGCCTATTGAGCATAGATATTAGTATTGGGTTCTAAAATTCCTCCCAAAAAGAATTCAACACCCATTAAGCCTTCATAAGGCTCTACTATGACTCATGAAGACGAAGAAATGCAACATGAGATATCAAAATTCCATGAGCAAGTGCACCAAATTTCGCTATCGCAAAGAGCAAAAAAAACTGAAATGGAAGTTTTGAAGAAAGGCATGGAAAATAAGATGGATGGTTTGAAGAAAGGTGTGGAAGCTAAGATTAATGCTTTGGAAGCTAAGATGGATGTCATGGAAGTTGGCATGGAAGCTAAGATGGATGACATGGAAGCTAAGATCGATGAAAAAATGGAAAACATGAAGAATTATCTAAAAGTAGACATCGAAGGTTTGGAAAAGTTGATACAAGAAATGTTTCCTAATGGCGAAAAGATAGTAGAGGAAACTCATGATGAGAAAAAAATAAATTTTAATCATGTTTTCATAAAATCTAATGTTGGATTAACGAACCACCATATTCAAAAGATGGATCTGAGGAAGTTTGATGGCAAGGATCCCGTAACATGGATACTACAGATGGAGCAATATTTTGATCTCAATAATGTGAAAATCACACAAAAGGTACGCATTGCAACTTTACATTTAGAACAAAATACATTTGTATGGTATCAATGGCTTTGCTCCCGTAAAAAAATTGTCACTTGGTCAATTTTTACGGAAGAAATGATAGAACATTATGAGGATACAAAGAGAAACACCTTCTTTAGCCAATTGATCAATCTCAAACAAAAGGGTTTAGTGGTGGATCACATTGAGGACTTCCAAAAATTGAATATAAGGGTAATTGATATTCTAGAGGAACATTGGATTGATGTTTTCATAGGGACTTTAAAGGATAACATCCAACATGAAGTTCACATTTGGGAACCGGATTCATTAGAGAAGGCATTCATTTTGGCAAGAAAAATTGAATGTAAAATTATGGCGACAAGGAAGCCTACCACTCACATCTATAAAGATGAAAATGTTGCTACTCCTAGACTTCCACAACCTACAAGGTTGACACCAAAAAAATTGGAAGAAAAAATAGAAAAATAGCTTTGCTATAGTTGTGATAGAAAATACACTAAAGGTCATAAGTGTGTTGAGAAGAAATTATTTTACATAGATTGTGAAGAGGAGGAATAAAATGAACAAGAAACTTCAAAAGAAGAGGATATACACTAGGAAGCAACTCTAGAAGAAGAAGAAGTGATTCTGGCCATATCATGTAATGCATTGGCAGGAATTAACACTCCTCAAACTCTCAAGATAGATGGACATATCAAGAAGAAAAAGGTAATAGTGTTGATTGATTCGGGTAGCACCCATAATTTTATTCATTGTAAGGTAGCCAAGGAATTGATTTTTTTCCTATATCCAGCACCAGAATGTCAAGTGATGGTTGCAAATGGAGGAACTATAAATTGCTATGGAAAATGTCATAATATCAAGTTATCCATGGGGGAATATGTATTGGATATTCCAATGCTTTCCATCCGAATGGGAGGTGTTGATGTCATACTAGGAGTACAATGGTTATAATATTTGGGGACGATAGCTTTTCATTTTCAAGAACTTTTCTTGAAATTTTTTTCGGAAGGAAAGGAAATCGAATTACAGGGTATCACCGGGAAGCGAGGAAAGATAATAATCTCTAATGTCATGACAAAGCTTCTGAAGAAAGAACAATGAGGCGTAATTGCACAATTATGCTCACTAGAAGTTCCAACATCAAAATCATCTATTTCTCTAGATCTCCAAAGGGTCTTGGACAATCATTCCAAGGTGTTTAATACTCCCAAAGGACTCCCACCTATTCACGATCATGATCATGCTATTCATTTGATTCCAGGAAGTGTTCCTCCAAACATCCAGCCTTACAGATATCCTTATGTCCAAAAGAGTGAAATTGAACATTTGATTGTAGAAATGTAAGAGGTTGGTATAATTAAACCTAGTCAAAGTTCTTTCTTTGCTCCAGTAGTATTGGTGCACAAGAAGGATGGATCATGGCGCATGTGTCTGGATTATAGGGAGCTCAATAAGCTCACTATTAAAGATAAATTTCCAATTCCTGTGATTGATTAATTATTGGATGAATTACATGGAGTAATTTATTTTACCAAGTTGGATCCTTGTTCAGGATATCATCAAATTAGAATGAAGACTGAAGATATTCCAAAAATAGCATTTCTAACTCATGAGGGTCATTATGAATTTTTTGGTCATGCCTTTTGGCCTTACCAATGCACCTTCTACATTTTAAGGGTTGATGAATTCCATTTTCAAAACCTTCCTTAGAAAATTTGTGCTAGTATTTTTTGATGATATACTAATCTACAGCAGGTCTCGGAAGGATCATGTTCAACATGTTGAAAGGGTGCTCAAACTATTGGAGGGGAAACAATTATATGCAAAAACATCCAAATATTTCTTTGGAGTACAAGAGGTGGAATATCTGGGTCATATTGTATCTCACGAGGGTGTTAAGGTAGACCCTAGCAAAATTAAATCCATTAAGGAATGGAAAGTCCCCACAACCATAAAGCATTTGTGCGGATTTCTCGGGTTAATAGGGTATTATCGCAAGTTTGTTAAGAATTATGGGAGAATAGCAGCACCTCTAACAACATTATTGAATAAAGATGCATTTTCATGGACTCCTAAAGAAACCTAAAGAAACTAAGGCGTTTGAACATCTTAAAGAGGCAATGTGCCTAGCACCAGTCTTAGCTACGCCATATTTCACAAAAACCTTTATTGTGGAATGTGATGCCTCAGGAAATGGAATTGGTGTTGTTTTAATGCAAGAAGGAAGACCCATTGCTTTTGAAAGTCCTTCAATCAAAGGAAAGTATTTACAAAAGGCTATTTATGAGAAGGAAATGTTGGCAATACTACATGCACTAAAGAAATGGAGACCTTACCTAATGGGAAGACACTTCAAGGTAAAAACTGATCATGATAGTCTTAAACACTTTTTGGAAAAAATACTATCTTCAGAAGAGTAGCAAAAGTGGGTCACAAAGACGTTGGGTTATGACTTTTAAATCATCTACAAAAAAGGGAAGCTAAATTTCGTTGTAGATGCACTCTCAAGAAAGGATGAAGAGGTGGAAGCACTGCTTTGTGCCATTTCTATTATCCAACCAGATTGGATAACTTAAGCAAGGGATGAATGGAAGAAGGACGAAGAAGTTTGGAAACTCATTCAAAATTTGTAGCAAGATCCTAGTACATATGATACATTTAGTTGGAAAAATGATTCCTTATGGTACAAAGATCACTTATATATTTGCAAGAATTCCCAACTAAAACAAAAGATTCTTTTGGAATTGCACACTTCTCCTTTAGGAGGACACTTGGGATTTTTAAAAACTTACCACAGGGTGAAGAAATAATTTTTTTGGGATGGCCTTAAATCTGATATTCAAAATTTTGTGGCGGAATGTTTGGTTTGCTAGCAAAATAAAGTTGAGACAATTAAGACCCCGGGTCTTCTACAACCTTTATCCATTCCAAGTCAATGTTGGGAGGAGATTTCAATGGATTTTATCACAGGTTTACCTAAGTTCGAAGGAAAGAGTGTCATCATGGTGGTAGTTGATAGACTTACTAAGTATGCACACTTTTGTGCATTATCTCATCCATTTAAAGCAAGTACAATTGCTACTACATTTATGGACAGAATTCAAAAGCTACATGGAAGCCCAAGGGTTATTGTGAGCGACAGAGATCCCATTTTTACTAGAAATTTTTGGACGGAGTTATTTTCTTGTTTGGGTACTCAATTAGCTCATAGCTCATCTTATCATCCACAATCTGATGGTAAAACTGAGATAGTAAATAAATGTTTGGAACGATATCTTCGTTGTTTTGTATCTGATAAACAAACACAATGGGTCAAGTGGTTACCTCTTGCTGAATGGTGGTATAACACTTCCTTCCATACTGCAGCAAAAATGACCCCATTTATCGCACTTTATGGATATCATCCACCATCCATCACATCATCTTTAAGGGAAAATTCTAAGGTTCAAGCAGTGGAAGATCACATCGAGCATCAGCAAGAAGTTCTCCAACTCTTAAAGGATAACCTGAATTTGGCACAAAATCGAATGAAACAACAGGAAAATCAACATCGTAGTGAGAGAAGTTTTGATGTAGGAGATTGGGTATTTTTACGGCTACAACCATACAAACAAATGTCCCTCAAGCAAGCTAAGAAGGATAATAAATTATCGCTAAAGTACTATGGTCCTTACAAGGTGTTGCAAAAGATTGGTACTATGGCATACAAATTGGAGCTTCCTGCTTCTTCGCGAGTACATCCAGTTTTCCATGTTTCATGCTTAAAGAAGGTTATAGGTGAAAATATTCCATTTCAAACAATATTGCCATAACTTGATGAGGAAGGAAAAATCATATTGGAACCTGAAGCGGTCATGGAAACAAGAACTCGTCAGCTACGGAATCGATCAATTTCAGAGTATCTCATCAAGTGGAAGAACTTACCCACTGAAGATTCTACATGGGAGGATGAGAATTTTATACAGAAGCACCCGAAGCTACTCAAGCATTGAGGACAACACTTTTTTGAAGGAGAGGGGCATGTTAGGTCCCTATATCACTAGTATAGTCCCTTATTTTTGTTAGTGTAACCCCCTTATTTTTATTGTTGTACCCCTGTAACCCCCATATTATTATTATTGTGCCCTTACATTATTATTGTTAGGTCGGCTAGGATTACAGTGTGGCCCCATGGACTCCTATATATAGAGAGGAGGTTTTTTCATTTGTATCATCCAAGAATTGTTCATTCATGTACTATATTGGAGGTTGCCCCCTTGAAGTGGCTTATTTCTAAGGCGTTGATATCTGTTTTCTTATATTTTTGGAGCTGGTTTCACAACAGAGAAAGGTACTTCTATTGAGGAATGAATCATAACATGTGGGATTAGTTTTTAAAGTGTATGAAAAAGCATAATGGAAGAGATTCATACTACATGTTTACAATAGCTTTCTCATCAAAATTTCTAGATTTTTTAATAAATTAAAAAGTTTAAAGCTATATTTACCTCAATTTTACCTCTAGGATCAAGTACTCTACTCCGTGATGTTTCCCTGTTTCACCCTTCATGCTGCCCAATGTTTCCACAAACTCATTTTAAGGAAAAATTGAGTGCTTCAAAAGGTAGCAACGTAATATGAGGTGTGTCTTTTGGAACCTAATTCATTGGAGATGACATACAAGGTGGCAAGAAAAGCTGAAAGAAAAATGATGGCAATAAGGAAGTCTACCACTGATAACTATAAAGATGGAAGTGTTTCCACTCCTACCCTCCCACAACCTATAAGGTTGATACCGCAACAACTGGAGGAAAAAAAAAACAAAAGGGTTTTGTTATAGTTGTGATAACAAATACACTAAAGTTCATAAGTGTGTTGATAAGAAATTATTTTACATAGATTGTGAAGAGGAGGAATAAAAGGAACAAGAAACATCAAAAGAAGAGGATATACACGAAGAACCAACCCCAAAGAAAGAAGAAATGAATCTGGTCATATATTGTAATGCATTGGTGGAAGACAATAGTTATGATTGATTCGGGTAGTACCCATAATTTTATTCATTGTAAGATAGCCAAAGAATTTAATTGCTTTCTATATCCAGCACCAAAGTGTCAAATGATGGTTGCAAAGGAAGGAACTATAAATTTCTCTCAAAAGTTCCATAATATAAAGCTAACCATAGGGGAATATGTATTGAATATTCCAATGTTTTCCATTCCAATTGGTGGTGCTAATTTTATATTAGGAGTATAATGGTTACAATATTTGGGGGCGATAACTTTTAATTTTTAAGAACTTTTCTCGAAATTTTTCTGGGAAGGAAAGGAAATTGAATTAAGGTACATCAAATGGAAACTAGGGAAGATAATCAGTGCTAATGCATACCAAATATTTTGAAGAAAGAACAACAGGGCGTAATTACCCAATTATGCTCACTAGAGGTTCAAACATCAAAATCATCAATTTCTCTAGTTATCCAAAAATTCTTGGATACTCATTCTAAGGTATTTGAGACTCTTAAATGCCTTACACCTATTTGTGATTATGATCATGCTATTAAATTGATTCAAGGAATTGTTCCTCCAAACATCAGGCCTTATAGATATCCCTATGCCCAAAAAAGTGAAATTGAACGTATGGTTGAAGAAATTATATAGGTCGGTATAATTCAACCTAGCTAAAGTTACTTCTTTGCTCCAATAGTATTGGTGCACAAGAATGATAGATCATGGTGTATGTGTTTAGATTATAGGGAGCTTAACAAGTTCACTATTAAAGATAAATTTCCCATTCTTCTATGAATTTTTGAATGAATTACATGAAGAAATTACTTTGCCCAGTTTGATTTTGTTTAGGATGTCATCAAATTAGAATTAAAACTGAAGACATTCCAAAAACATCATTCAGAAATCATGAAGGCCAATATGAAATTTTGGTCATTCCTTTTGGCCTTAATAATGCACCTTCTGCACTTCAAGGTTTGATGAATTTCATTTTTAAACCCTTCCTCGCGTTAGTATTTTTTGATGACATAATAATCTACAACAAGTCTTGGAAGGATCATGTTCAATGTGTTGACAAGGTGCTCAAACTATTGGATGAGAAGTAATTATATGCAAAAACCTCCAGATGTTTCTTTGGAGTACAAGAGATGGAATATTTGGATCATATTGTATCTCATGAGGGTGTTAAGGTAGACCCTAGTAAAATTAAAGTAATCAGGGAATGGAAAATCCCCAGAACCCTCAAGCATATTCGATAATTTCTCGGGTTTATTGGGTATTATCACAAATTTTTTAAGAATTATGGGAGAATAGTAGTGCCTCTAATGACAAAACTGAAGAAAGATGATTTTTTCTTGGACTCTAGGAGAAACTAATACCTTTGAACATCTTAAAGAAGCAATGTGCCAAGCATTGGTTTTAGCTACACCATACTTCACAAAAAACTTTATTGAATATGATGCCTTAGGAAATGGAATTGGTGTTGTTTTAATGCAATAAGGAATACCCATTGATTTTGAAAGTCGTCCAATCAAGGGAAAGTATTTACACAAACCTATTTATGAGAAGGAAATGTTGGAAATACTAAATGCATTAAAGAAATGACAACCTTAGATAATGGGAAGGAACTTCAAGGTAAAAACAGGTCATGATAGCCTTAAATACTTTTTGGAACAAATATTATCTTTAGAAGAGCAGCAAAAATGGGTCACAAAGATGTTGGATTATGACTTTGAAATCATCTACAAAAAAGGGAAGCAAAATGTTGTTGTTGATTCACTCTCAAGAAAGGATGAGGATGTGGAATCATTTATCTATTTCATTTCTATTATCCAACCTTATTGGATAACTAAATAAATGTATGAATGGAAGAGTGATGAAGAGGTGTGGACACTCATTCAAAATTTGCAGCAAGATCCCAGTACATATGATACATTTATCTGGAAAAAATATTCATTATGGTACAAATATCACTTATATCTATGTACAAATTCCCAACTCAAACAAAATATTATTTTGGAATTGCACACCTCCCCCTTATGAGGGCACTCGGGATTTTTAAAAACTTACCATAGGGTCAAGAAGGAATTTGTTTGGGATGGCCTAAAATATGATATTCAGAAGTTTGTGGCAGAATTTTTGGTTTTCCACCAAAATAAAGTTGAGATAATTAAGATCTTGGGTTTGTTACAACCTTTACCAATTCGATGTCAACAATGGGAGGAGGTCTCAATGGATTCTATCACAAGTTTACCCCAAGTCCAAGGAAATAATGTCATCATGGTGGCAGTTGATATACTTACCAATTATGCTCACTTTTGTGCATTATCTCACCCTTTTAAAGGCAATACTGTTGATACTACATTTATGGAAACAATTCAAAATATACATTGAAACCTGAAGATTATTGTAAGTGAAAAAGATCCCATTTTCACTGGCCCAATTTTTGGACGGAATTATTTTCTTTTCTTGGTACTCAATTAACTCATAGCTCATCTTATCATCCTCAATCCTACGGGAAAGCTGAGATGGTGAAAAAAATTTCAGAAGGATATCTTCGTTTCTTTATATCTGATAAACAAACACAATGGGTCAAGTGGTTACCTCTGCTTAATGGTGGTATAACACTTCCTTCCATACTCCAACAAAAATGACCTTATTTATGGAAATTCATGGATATCAGCCACTGTCCATCATATCATTTTTAAGAGAGAAGTCTAATTTTCAAGAAGTGGAAGATCAAATCGAGCATCAACAACAAGTTCTCCAACTCTTAAAGGATAACCTCACTCTAGCATATAATCTAATGAAACAACATGAATATTAACATCGTAGTGAAATAATATTTGGCATAGGCGACTGGGTATTTTTATGGCTACAACCATACAAAAAAATGTCCCTCAAGAAAGCTAATAAGGATAATAAATTATCACCCTAGTATTATTGTCCTTACAAGGTGTCGCAAAATATTGGTACTATGGAATACAAATTGGAGTTTCTTGCATCTTCTTGAGTACACCCATTTTTCCATGTTTTTGTAGCAGCGGAACTTGTAGATTTGGTTTCTGTAGCAGCAAGACTTGTAGATTTGTTGACTTAATAGAAAAATGGCTTTAATTATAAAAATACACAAGAGGTATTTATAATAATAAATATTTATTAATATGATATGAATAAGATGATTGAAAGTTACAATGAGGCCCTACTTTTATACCTATGCAGGTGACCTTTCATGAACAGGATGTCTTTTAGACATGACTTTTCAGCTAACTTAATCACTAATTTACATAATTACTATTTAACTATTAATGACTATATTTATTACATTAGTTATGAATTAGATTCATAACATTGCCTTCTTCTCGAAAATATTTGTCCTCAAAGATTAACTTTTCGACAATTTCCTTTACTTTGGATTATCTGCTATACATGTCATTCATCACTAGTACCTTGGCATGTATAATTCTTCAATAATGTTGTCTTGAACTGGGTTCTCTATTGCCCCTTTTTTTCTTTTCCTCCTCTTTTTTTCTTTTCCTCCCCTTTTTTTCTTTTCCTCCTCTCTTTATATATATATATATATATATATATATATATATATATATATATATATATATATATATATATATATATATATATATATATATATATATATATGTTTTGTTTAGTTTAATTTAATTAATTAAATAATAATTTTAATTAATTAAATTTTTTGTTTTCCTGAATGGCATTTATGAATTAGAATGAGATTGCCCTTGTACATTTTTACTTTGCAACGAACTACCATCGACACTGAAATTTGGGTCAATGGTGATATGGTTAGTCAAGAACCACCAACAATCTTGTCTATGATATTAGAGAATCTGCCAATCATCTTCACTAGAAGGTACAATTGTCATACTCTCACTTTCTAGGAGCAACACTTCTAGACTAGTAACCATTGAATTCCCTCCCTCAGATGTGAAGGTATCATTTTTCTTTGAGCCTGAGCTACAAGCATCTGCCCACTACGCAACATGCAACCCCACCCAACATCGGTGACATACTTTGATTCACCAATTGGTTCAAATCCTTTCCGATACTTGTGCCAAATTCTTGAAGAGAAATCATGCAGAAATTCTGCATAGCCCTGGCTAGCAGTTGCGTCACTGGAAGATTCATTTTCCAATTGGTGTTGCTTTTTATGTTTATAACGCTTCAGAACCACATCATTACGGTTCCTAGTGCGATACATTATCAATATATCTAATCAACGTGTTACCGGGAAACACGTCGTATGGCCCAGCTTTTGACCAGGGCACACCCTTTTTATAGCAGCAATGACCCTTGTTATAATAGCGAATGCGTTTGAAATGTTTTGTAAAACCATACCCTTTCCAACTATTCATTGTAAAAAACTTTTATTTGATACGACGGCTACATTGACTGGCGTCCAGCAATGCGGAGTCACGACTGCTGGCCTCGATTTGTGCACTACTGTTATCTGTTCACCATCTAGAACAGAGCCAACAATCCGAAGAATATGCTTAATAACATGGCATCTAACACGATGTGTATCAATGTAATAATCTTCTTCTAAGCAAGCTGTCACAATGTGAAGCAATTGCGAGTGTAATAAAACTACTAAATGCTCCTTGTTGCATAGATCTCATCTTAGAAATGTCCTAAGTGCACTCATTTCCCGATGCTGAATCTCTGCTGCAACGTTTCCAATATGCCACACTGAACACAGAAGCAGTAATCCACCAATGGTCTGAACGCATGTGGTTGCCACCAAGTGCCCAATTCATGCATCTCAAATAAGTTATCCAATAACTCCACAAAACATAATCGTAGTGTAGGATCATCCAGTATTTCAAGGCTATAATCAGAAAGATAGTTCGCCCCAAATTCATCGTTGATAAGAGCTTGAACAAAATCCGTCAACTAGATCTTTTCCCATTGATAACACCTATCTTTCTCAGTTGACTTTGGTGAATATATCCAAGGAAATCCATGCCTCAGTCTACTTTATTGGACTCTCTGACAATAAATATCTACGAAAGATTTCTTCAAAATCTCCAATGTTGCTTCCATAGCGGGATTTACAACAGTTACCTGTTAATGTCCTAGATACATGTCAACAATATCCTCAAAACTGTTGGGCTTATATGATTCGTGTGCCCAGAGACACAAGGTTAAGTTTTCTAATTATTTCTTCTTCTGAGAATTCACTACGCCTTTTATAAGTACGCAGACCTCCATGACATTTATGGGTTCCAGAGTCTCATGCCTTTTATTGACATCTACTTCTTGATACTCCCAGTGCATCTGTTTTGGGTTGTCAAGCCCTCTGAGTGCTTTAGATATTGGACACGGTGTTGAAAGAATGGAATCGAACGTAGCACCCGCCTTCTCGTATGGCTTTCCGTAAGTGATCTCCCAGAGTCTTGTAGTCTCATGGAGATCTTCCTCCGACATATTATTCAAACCTCGTGCTATTGTGGTTCCCCCAAATACTCCGTCTATCCATTCTACATCTCTCGCGTATGCCACTGGTGAGTTCTGATTAAAATGAAGAGCCTCTGACTGATTACACTGTTCGACATATGCTGCGTTCCCAACACCATAGCTCTTAGTTGCACCACTTGTAGTTACATTCAATATACTTGCAGGCTCTTTATTCTTCACACCTAAAGCATCTTGAAGTTTCTTGGCTGAGATCCACGTTCTTGCAGCACTTTGTATATGTATAGCAGCTGCTTTAATCTTGAGGAATTTTCGTCTTTGAGTTAAAGCTCTATGCCATGATTGAATCAAAATAACTGCCTTTTCTTGGGCTTCCGTACAAGATAATTGTTTGGTTGCAAAAACATGGTTATTTTCAACCAATGGAGGTGTGCGGCCATTAAGAGGGTTGGATACACGAGCATCTTTTTTTGTTTCCTTACTGTTGCTAGCAATGATATTTCTTGTATAAAAAGCACATTTATGTCCTGCTAAAAATTTGTCTCCACATTTCCAACATTTCCCTTCCTTTTTTCCTTTATTACGCATTGGTGGGGGAATATATTTGCTTGAATTTTCCATGGATGTTCTACTTGATTTTCCCTTGGCATAACTAACTGCCTTCTCATTATTACAACATTTTTCATCTTTTTGTTTCTCATGATTTTCTTCTTTTTCTTTTTCCACATTTTTATGAAATTGTTTCTCTTCTTTATTATGGATTACTGCATAAAAAAATTTTAAACGGTTTGTGACTTCTGCACATGAATTTGTGACTTCTACACACGAATTCTCTAATTGCTAAAGCTTTTCTAGAATTTTATTAATTTTTTCACTTTCTTCAGGTTCTTCACGTAATGGCACATTGTATGGTAAACAATGTTCCCGGGCTTGTATATTAAGTTCATAAGCTTGTAAGACTATGTTGTGCGACATGGCTTCAACTTGGCTTCGATATGGCTCTGATAGCTTCAATATGGCTCTAATACCACTGTAGCAGCATAACTTGTAGATTTGGTTTCTTTAGCAACAAGACTTGTAGATTTTTTGACTTAATAGTAAAATGGCTTTAATTATAAAAATACACAAGAGGTATTTATAATAATAAATATTTATTGATATGATATGAATAAGATGATTGAAAGTTACAATGAGGCCCTGCTTTTATACCTATGCAGGTGACCTTTCATGAACAAGCATGTCTTTTAGACATGCCTTTTCAGCTAACTTAATCACTAATTTACATAATTACTATTTAAATATTAATGACTATATTTATTACATTAGTTATGAATTAGATTCAATAATAGTTTTGTGCTTAAAGAAGGTTATTGGTGACAAGCTCCTAGTTCAAACAATATTTCTAGAACATGATGAAGAAGGAAAAATCATATTGGAGCCTAAAGAAGACATGGAAATAAGAACCTGAAAGCTATGGAATTGATCAATTTCAGAGTATCTCATTAAGTGGAATAACTTACCTGTTGAAGATTCCACATAAGAGGATGATAATTTTATACAGAAGCATCCAGAACTACTCAAGCATTAAGAACAACACTTTTTTGTAGGCAGAGGGGCATGTTAGGTCTCTATAATAATAGTGGCCTCCTTATTATTATTGTTAGTGTAGCCCCGATATTGTTATTGTTGTGCCAAACGTTAGCCCACTATTGTTATTGTTGTGCCCTCACATTATTATTGTTATGTAGGATTTGAATATATTGTGACCCCTTACACCCCTATATATACAAAGGAGGTCTTTCCATTTGGATCATCCATAAAATTGTTCATTTATGTGATGTAAAGGATGTTTCCCACTCAAAGGGGATTATTTTCAAGTCGTTGCTCTATCTCTTGTTTTGTTTTGTGATCTAGTTGCATAACAATACAACATTATCATCTATATATTCCCACATGGAAGACATGTGGAAGTATCTATCCACATGTCCCCATCACATAGGGAAATGTTTATATCCATTCCATGTCATCCTACCCAATCCTCATCAGAACATATCGTTTTTTGTCAATATTTGGAGGGAAGTCCAATGGCCAACCTCGAAATCCCTAGTACTTAATCTCTCAGTCCTTCAACAACATGAGTCTTGATCCTCCAACATCTTTGGAGTCAATATCCCAACATCCTGATATTTGACCTTCTACCATTTGTGTCACATGTAAGCATTGGTTACTAATTGGCCTCCTCCTATTATGCACTATGATCCATTTCATGTCAGGTCAACACCATATCAACATGCCATGTCATTCATTGTGACACACGAACATGCCACGACATCATCTCGTTAGCATATCATGTCGCCATCATACCATACCAATACTTTCCTTATTGGCTACAACGTCTACACCTTAACAAGTTTATCATTATCGGGTGGAAAACTTGATAACTGGTGCTCTGACCTCCTAATACCTAACCTTCCAACTCTAGATAATTGATACCTCACCATGTCCAAACCATATATTAAGGGTCTCAAAATTTGATATTGATTAATGGAGTTATCTTTCTCAGTCAAAAAACATATCAAATCCATTAGTATTGGGGGTTTTTGCTAACAAATGTTTAGAGTGTGGCCCAAGAACTGAAACCCAATATGTCAACATTCTAACCTCCAATCAAAAAAAGTTGATAAGTTGATAGCCATAGTCGCTTGATAGAAAATTCGATGTTACTAAATGGTTGCATTGAGATCTATTAGTTCAACCATTTACACATAACAATTTATCGATGTTTGATAGCCTCATTGCCTGATAACAAGCATAAATTGCTAGATATGAATCACATTAGTTGACATACATTCAAGGCATGTCAATATCAAAGGTAAAATCCCGCTATTTGATATCTCAATCTCTAAAGGCCCAATAGTCTGATATTTGATTCATGATCTCCCGTCCTTCCAAAATTAAGCCCATTTCCTTACTATTTATTGGTCACAACTCTCCACTAGCCCATGTGACCAAGGGCTAGGGCTAAGGCTCCAATCCCTAAATTTCCAATGTTGTCAAAACCATGAAATCAGTTCCTAGAATTCTAGATGGCCCAACAGAGTTTCACAAGCCTATTTGAGAGTATACAATGAAATATTGATAGGGAAATCACTTGCTCAGAAGACTCCCAAAGGCCCTGGTATCCTCTCTAGTCTATATATCTATATATATATATATATATATATATATATATATATATATATATATATATATATATATATATATATATATATATATATATATAGTCTATTATTTAGGTTAAAAACTTAAATAGAAAGCCGGCATTTTGGCTTATCAATTAACAAAATAGGTTCCGAGAAACTCCTTAACAACAAATCCAAAAACCATTCCTCTGAAACATCACCAAAAGGCCTCAAACTCCCTTTCCAAGGTCTCCAATTAAGGAAACCACTAATTCTTCTCAACCATGACATCAAGGCCTCCAATTAAGGAAACCTCTAAGTCTTCTCAGCCATTGCATCTTACTTCGTAGAGGCATGCACAATTGTAAATAATAACACTAACTAGGACCAAAATCCATTAGTCATATTCTTATAAAAGCACTTCATGGGAGCATATTAAGATTACTGACATGTAATTAATACTATATATCCATTACAGTGAAATTTACGGTCACATATCATAAACAAGCATCACATAAGCCATAACATCCATTCAATAGGAAATCTCTTATATACACATTGTTTATCATTTTCATTTATATCTCATTGAACATGATTTACATTACAAATTTGAACTCCACAAGGGTACTTATTGGTTCAATATCATTAGCTACTTGTAATTGATGAAGTTTCAACCATGTTACACCCCACCATAGGCTCAACTACATCACATTCTTTCTTATCTCTAGTCACCCCCAAGCCAGACCAAGAATCTATGATGAAAGTTCTCACTTAGCAATACAGGGTGGAGTCATGAAGGCCATTCTCCTTTATCAAATGAAGCTCATCAAACTATGTGGGTTGACATCATTTATAGGTTGTTATTTCATGTAGCGGTAATTTTGTCCACATGAGCCTCCTCTTTTTCTTTCTACCATACTTTCACACCCACAAGAGTTCTTTCACAATGATCGATCTCCCTCCTCTTCACACCTCTCCTCTCCTCCTCCATGGGTTTCTTCCTTGATGGTTTCCTTATCAAATTTTTCCATCATGGTCGAATCAAAAGCTTTTTGTTAGATCCAAGAAGCATTTGAATACTACTCTATCCATTCATTGGATGAGATAGTTAGGGTAAAACCCCACTACTTCCATACATGTGGGAATTACTGTAGTTTGCAACACCTTCCTATTAGACATTTTATTGGGGAAAGCTAACAATCTTGATCCTATGAGTATAGGCTTAGCCAAATAAATTATTGACGAGGATTTATTCCCCAAATCCCTTTTTTTTGGCTTCTTTCCTCCTCTTGACTTCCCATGGTTTTTCTCAATGCTTCTCATCTTCATCAATTTTTACTAGAATATACTTACAATTGTTTTGGGTATTTTAACCCATTTACAATTACTTGCCCATATAAGCATCATTAAAATAATTAAATACAATTATAATATCGGTGAAGGATTAAAGATTTAGTTGTTAAGATTACTAGGAGGTAGATAGAACTATATAAAGAAATAGAAACAATGTTATGAGATGTCTTGTGAAGTACATTGCAATTGAAGTTATACTCAATTGCAGGTTTACCCTCGAGGACGCAAGTGGGGATTGCTCTCATCAATAAAGGTATAAAATTTTGTGGTATTCAAGTTCTTTATTTCGTTATTTGGTTTCAACACGCAAGAGAGCCAATCACTATCATTGGAAGTGTGTTGACCTTCCAACTTAGTGATTGAGACTTCGGGCACATTTCTTTAGCTTTTCATATGAAAATAATAAGTGAAAAATTCATGTTCCCAGCCTAAAGTAGAAAATTCTACCCACCTCAAATCTTATAGCTCAATTTATAACTTTGGAGGCTTTTTGGTCTTGCAACTCAACAATTTTACCTTCATGAGACATCATTGGCTTAAGTAACCAGCAAGCTCCTCTGGTCAATGATTTCACCTTTGAATTGGAAAAATGTTGCTTATAATGGAGGAAAACTTCCTTCTTATCCTACAACTTATTTTATCTTCATCTTGCAATGGAGTGTACCTCTGTATAGTTGAATATTTAATTTAAGTCATTGTTGGGAAAATCCAGAGCTTCCTTGGCTCATCAATGGCCACAAGAAGCCTTTAGAGTTCCAAGAACCCCACTCTTTCCATATTACCAAACAAAGTATTAAAGCTTGGTAGCTAAAACTCAATATACAGGAGCGCTTAATTTCCCTTGAGAATTTTTGTAGAAGGGTGGGGATGCAAGTCAATATTAGCAAAACAAAAGTAGTGCTTTTCTCTCAAAAAAGAAAACATAACCAGCATAAGTTCTACTTTGAAGTAAACATTCTCGAAGAAGTTGCAGATTACAAATACCTCAGAATTGACTTCAATGGAAATCTAAGTTGAGATGGTTTTAGAAAGAAAATAACTTTGGGGGGTTGGAAATCATTTTATGCTTTTAAAAACAAGTGTAGAGAGGTGGAGTTATGGGATTGGAAAACCACCTTAACTCTTTTCGGGATTTTAGTGATTCTGATGATTTTCTACAGTTATGAATTATGGGTCGGTAGTACATCTGACATGCAATGGAAACAAATTGAGAAAATTTAGAAGTGTTTGATTAAAAACAAATTCAAAATTAAAAGTCCAGTTCCATATGATAGCTTGTTAAGTGAAACAGGGGTTGCTCCTATTGAAGTAATTGCTATGGTGTGAGTCATAAGGTATTTAAAAAAAATTGAGCAAAAGGAAGAGGGCAGATGACCTAAGGTTGTGTTTAATGACATATTGTGCAAAAGAAAGAAAAATTGGATGTGACAAAACAAAAAATGGTTTAGTAAATGGGGTATTTGATTGAGCATGTGTCCTAGAAACAATAGAAAGATAAAAGCTTTTATTATGGATAAGTTCCACAAATGTAGTTGGGAGAAGGAGCTAGGGAGAAAGGAAAAGTATTATATTTAAGAGTTTAATCCCACGCATAATCATCAACAAAAAGCATACATAGGGGCCAATATTTCTTCGAGAGCCAAAATTTTTATTGATCAACTAAGGACTAATTCTCATCAACTCTGTTAATAAAAAGGGCATTGGAAAAGGCCAAAAGAAGTGTGGGAGGAAAGAGTATGTATTTTTTTCTCTTCTGGAAAAGTGGAAATAGAAAAGTGTTTCATTTTAGAATGTGAGGCCTTAAAAAATAGTAGGGTAAGTTACGCAGATATTATAGCAACTAGCTCTTGGGATAATCTATTCAGTGAGGGGTTTGTCGAGAAGTTGGGAGTGTTTATTGTGAGACTTCGCGGGAAAAGGGTTGAACACATGAGCCAGATAGAGAAGTAATATGTCCCATATCTTTAGCTTTGTGGATGTTAAAATAATTTCTTCATTTCTTTACTTCTACACCACCCCACCTTTCATGCTATCTTAGGATAAAAAACCCAACTCATAGGAATGTGGAAGGAAAATTAAAACAAATTAAAATGGGTACCTATAGAATCCCCTAACTTTTTGACTTAATAAAACCATAACATACTCATATGACCTTAGATCATTAAATTGTTAGACAACCTACTTGTCCATCAAATTGACAACATTCATAATCTATCAAACTCAAATTGCCTTATTGATTGGAAAATTTTTAATATGTGTTCTTAAGAATCTAGGTACATCAACAATGTTGAGTTTGTAAGCATTGAAAACATCTAAATAATCTATTTTGGAAATTATAAACTCATTTTTGTTATTTACATAAATTACACATAAAATCCCTAGAAAAGAAATAATTTTTTCAATATTTAAATAAATTAATATTAATTTTTAACATGAAATTGATTTTGAAATTTTGAAATTATATTTTTTCTAACTTATTTATAATAAATAAAATACTTCGATTTTTTACCGATATTTTTATTATTATTTTAAAAATTAATTTAAATAATAAATAAACTAAAACTATATACATATATATGATTTTTCAACTCACAGAAAAAATCATGTCCATCAAAACCAAATATTAGACTTTAAAAACATGGAAAATTGAATTAATCTACTTGTTGAATGAGTCCCGGACAAAAAAGAACATAACAATTAAAGCGAAAGAAAAGAACATTAAATTTGGCCATTAAAACAAGTGGGGAGTGTAAACTAGTTTTGCGGATGAGAAGGGAAGAAGAGAGCATGGGGCGGCTGATTCGTTGACTGGGCGGCCCATTTGAAATTGCAATTATTGAGTCAAGGTAAACGGGGATGGAAGGTGACGTCTCTTCTAAATAAATAAAGAAACACGTGATAGTTTCAAAGAGATGTAATGCTCGGTGGTATATGTAGGTTTTGCGTACGAGAATTCTACACCGTCTATTTCTAATTGAGTGTTTCTTGCTTACATGCCTTCCATAAGTCATACGTTGTGTAATGATTATGCCACATTAGTAAACGCATTCATACTTTACAAATAATGAATGAGTAGTTAAATTTTATTGTTATTTAATATTATATATATATATATATAGAGCTGGTATGATGTATCTTATGTGATATATGTATGATTCTTTTATGATTCTAGATAAATAATAGTTGTTTTGACTCTTTAAATTAGAAAGTGAGCACTATCTTTGCAGTGGTTTTTTAAAATTAGGAATAATTCTGAATCAGACATAGCTACTCAAAGTGGGTTTTTAATATAAGGAATAGTTATGAGTTATTGATAGTTGATTATGTTTATGATTTGCTATTTTTCATGGTTATCAATTCTATTGGTTATCAATTTTATTGCACAAATTGATTTAACATAAATTGCTAAAACTTGATACTCATAATAAACTTGCAAAACTTATTATTTGTTTCTTTGACTATGACTACATAGAGAATTCAAGTTTTGCTTGATATCATGGGATTTTTTTTGGAGTGGGTAGTATGTTTAGACAATTTACATTTTTTCATATCTCTAAACTATAAACATGACTTTGAGTCATGAGAATCAAGCTGGGAATTACCTTTTTTTAATATCTCTAATTCAATAAATTTGGGTTTGAGTCATTAGAACCAATTTGAAAATTATATACTTCGCATTTCTAAACCTATAAATTTGACTTCAAGTGAGGAGAACCAAGCTAGGAATCATGGGAGACAAAACCAAATCATGCTATTTGAAAATGAAAATACACTTGGTGTTTTTTACATCCAAGGGAAAATCTAGATAGATCAACCTGAAGGGATCCGACTCATCGGCACAACAACATTAGAGGAGATTTGACCCTGTGACCTCCCAACATGCGAAGTACTAGCAATGAAAGCTCGACCAACTAAACTAACCCGTAAGACTTAGTGATGCTTAGTGCTTATATGCAACATTTAACTAACCTATAAGACTTAGTGATGCTTAGTGCTTATATGCAACATTTTAGATTTATTTTTAAATTGAGCGAAATAAATAATATTAGTGATTTATGAATATTTGGTATGAAATTGTAATAAGGAATTATATATAAATAATTATGGCGGCTTTTCATGGTTAATATTGTTGTATGCTCCAAGATAAAAATCACACTGAATTGAAAAAGAAGGAGTTGCAGCTCACAGGTGAGTACTGCACTCAAACGGAGAGATCACTCTACATCCATTAATCAGAAAGATACAACTTTAAGTACATAACAAAGAACTAGGAGATGGTAACCAAACTCCTAAATTCTAGGAACTAATACTAAACTAAGGAGGTACGTTACACCAATGTAACCATTTCTCCATTAATATAAAAATAATATTAATTATTTTCAACTCCCCCCCTTAATGGAGAAAGGATTACCTTGAACTCCTAGCATCCCTCTAAACAATTCAAACTTTACACGCCCAAGAGGCTTAGTAAAAATATCAGCCATATGGTCACAATTTTTACAATATTTAACAAATATCTCCTTTGATTGTAGTTTCTCTCGAACAAAATGGAACTGAGTATCGATGTGCTTGGTGTTTTTATGAAAGACTGGATTGTATGCAAGCTTGATGGTACTCTAGTTGTCAGTTTTGATGATAGTTGATTCTTTCTATTCTTCTCCTGCATCGTTGAGAAGTCTTCTCAACCAGATAACTTCACATGTGGCTGCACACAATTCTTGGTACTCAGCTTCACATGAAGATAAGGCTACAGTGCTTTGCTTTTTGCTGCTCCATGTTATGACCCCGGATCCAATGCTGAATGCGTAACCTATGATAGACCTTCGATCATCCAAGTTACCTGCCCAATTTGAATCTGAAAAACCTGCTAGAGTAACATTAGAATTGTCAGTGTATAAAATACCATAATTACTAGTACCACTAAGATACCTCAACACGCTTTTTGCTACGACTCAGTGACTTTCGAGTGGTTTTGACATAAACTAGCTCAACATACTAATAAAGTATGCCAAGTCTGGTCTAGTTGTAGTAAGATATATCAAAATCCCAACTAGCTGTCTGTACATAATGGCATCCACCTCTTTAGTACCATCATCACTACTCAACTTTAAATTCTGCTGCAATGATGTTGCTGCTGATCTACATTGTTCCATTCTGAACTTTTCCAGCAGGCTTCTGGCATACTTCCCTTGAGTAAGAAAAGTCTGTCTAGAATCTCTCCATACTTCCAATCCCAAACAGTAATGGAGATTTTCGATATCTTTCATTTCAAACACTTGTGACATCTGTCGTTTGATTCCTTTGATCATATTGTTAGCATTCCCTGTTATGATCATATCATCTACATACAAAGATATCAAAATAATTTTCCTCTGTTTATTAAACTTGGTATACAGATTTGGATCATTCATGCTCCTATGAAAGCCATGTTGTACAAATAATGAATCAATCTTCTCATACCACGACCTGGGTGCTTGTTTTAAACCATAAAGTGCCTTTTTCAATCTACAAACAAGATGTTCCTTCCCCTTTTTCACAAACCCTTCAAGCTGAGCTAAGTAAATTTCTTCTTTCAAGTCACCATTCAGAAATGCAGATTTAACATCTAGCTAGTGTAGCTGCCACTTATGTTTTGTTGCTAAGGAAATTAACATTCTAATAGTGTTTAATTTTGCTACAGGAGAAAAGGTGTCATCGAAATCTATTCCCTCTTGCTGTGAGTAACCCTTTGCTACCAATCTAGCTTTAAGTTTTTCTATACTCCCATCTGCATTTATTTTAGGTTTATACAGCCCTTTGCATCCTATGGGGGTTTTACCTTCAGGCAGTTCAACTAAATCCCAAGTATGGTTTCTCACAATTGATTCAATTTCCTCATGCATTGTAGCCCTCCATGCATCAGATTGACTTGCTTCTTTATAATTTGCAAGTTCTACAATGTTTAAAATGTTTGTCATTAAAGCATAGTCTTTCAATCTGGATGGTAATCGAGTCTTCCTACCTGATCTCCTTGGTAGGGGACTTACCTCAAATCTTTCTGTTTCAACCTTATCCGGGCTTGCATCATTGATTACATTACCTTTTACTTCTTCTTCTTTCTGCTCCTGCTCTTCATCATCCTCACTGTTTTCTTCCATTAGTAATGGAATGTGCCAATCATTGTTACTGTCATCCTTCCTTCTTCAACCTGTTCATGAAATATGACATCTCTGCTTGCAAAAACCTTATGAGTCACAGGATTAAATAACTTATATGCTTTAAACTCAATGCCATATCCAACAAAGATACATTTCATGGCTTTAGGATCTAACTTCTTCCTGTTTGCCTTAGGTATATGAGCGTAAGCTTTTGACCCAAATACTCTTAAATGACTCAGTGCTAGTTTGAATCCAAATAATGCTTCAAAAGGGGTTTTGAAGCCTAGACATTTAGTAGGACTCCTATTCTTTAAATAGACAGCAGTGTTAATGGTTTCCGCCCAAAAACCATTTGATAGACCCTTACCTTGAAGCATGCTCCTTGCGCACTCCACAAGAGTTATGTTCTTTCGTTCCACCACTCCATTCTGCAGTGGTGTGTGAGGAACTGTAAACTGTTGAACAATCCCATGATGCTTGCAGAAATTCATGAACTCTCCCAACCTGTATTCTCCCCATTGATCTGAGCGGAGAATTTTTATGCTTTTTCCTGTCTGGTTTTCTACCATAGATTTAAACTCTTTAAAATACTGAAAGGTCTGACTCTTTTTACTTAGAAAGTATATCCAAGAGAATCTAGTGCAATCATTAGTAAATAAAAGAAAGTAATATGCACCACCTAGTGACCTAGTCTGCATAGGTCCGCATATGTCTATATGCACCAGCTCTAGAGTATCTCTTTCCTTTCTATTAACATGCAAAGGGAATTCTTCTCTATGCATTTTCCCTAGTGCACATCCATCACAATCCAACTAAGCATTATGGAAGACAGGGAGTCTATCGACCATACCTTTTCTCTGAAGTAGCATGAGGTCTTGCAAATTAAGATGGTCGAATCTCTAGTGCCATAGGTTTTCAGCTATCAATCCAGTTGCAACCATGGCTTGCTGTGGCATACTTTTCACATCTAGTCTGTATAGGCTCCCCACACGCACTCCTGTTGCAACTGTTTCCATCTTGCTATCCTTTATGACACATTTAGTCTTGAAGAATTGAACTTGCATGTCCTAATCAGTTATCATAGATACAGAGATCAAGTTTTTCCTAATTCCGGGCACATACAATACTTTCTTAAGGTGTCTGATGTCACCGCTAGGTAACTTTACCGGAATATCACCATACCCTTTAATCTCATATCCGCTATCATCTCCTAAATAAATTTTTGACCCACATGAAGTTTCTTCAAGAAATTCAAACCATTCCTTCTTACCTGTCATATGTAAGGATGCACCAGAATCGACATACCATATGTCGTCCTCATCTCCCTTAGAAGCTGAAACGGCACAATCGGCTGTAAATAGTCGAAGTTCGTGGCTATGGTCTTCATCTTCCTCAACAAAGTAACCTTTGTGCTTTCTCTGTTTATTCCTTGCTTCGTCTGCCTGCCTCTTATAACATTCTTTAATCTGATGACCATTTTTTCCACAGTAAAAACATTTCTTGCTGGGAAAATTATTAGTAGACATACCTTTAAACGGTCTCTTTTGAAACGTTTTGGCTCCTCTCTACTACTGCTGCTGTGGTTGCTGTTGTTGTTGTGGCTGCTTCCCTCTATACTGTCGCCTTTTCGCCATCAGAGCAAGATCATTGCTCTGTGATTTCAAATTCTGTCGTCACTCTTCTTCTTGTAGCAGAATCCCTATCAACTCTTCAAATGCAAGGGCTTTCTCCCTTGCTGCCAATCCTATGATGAACATATGATATTCATCTTTCATTCCATTCAACGTGATCGTGACCAAATCAAAATCAGACACTTTCTCTCCGACGTCTCCCAATCTGTCCTTCAGGTCTTTGACTCTAGCAACGAATCCAGCAGTGGACTCATTCTCCTCCATCCTCATCGCAAACAACTTGCCTTTAAGTGACAAGACATGATTTGTATTCTGTGTCTGGTATAGGTTCTTGATTGTCATCCAAATGTCAGTGGATGATTTGCTGTCTCTAATATGTGGGATAATATTGTCCTTGACGGACATCTTAAGTATGACCTTTGCTTTGGTCTCCCTTTTATCCCAGTCTTGTTCTTGTGTAGTTGTTCCAGTTACCAAATTTGGTCTCGGCTCATTTCCTATGACAATCGACCACGCATTTACTCTTTCAAGTAATGTCTGTATCTTGAATTTCTAGTTGGTGAAATTAGATCCATCGATTTTTCCAGACTCGTGGAGATACGATTCTATACTGTTATTCATACTGGACTGATAAACTTTCTGATCTTCCGATGAATAATTCTACCCAACTGAACAATTGCAGGACACACTAAAAAAAATCAATACATACTAGATCCTGACCACTGTTTTGCTGGAAATTCCGTACCTTCAATGTGCCACCACCGGGCAAGTCCGATCTGCTACCATCGAGAAAATCCGAAACTTCAATACGCCACCACTAGGCAAGTCTGATCTGCCACCACCGAGCGAATCAGGAACTTTAATGCACCACCACCGGGCAAGTCCGATCTACCACCACCAAGCGAATCGGGAACTTCAATGCGCCACCACAGGGCAAGTCCGATCTACCACCACCGGGCGAATCAGAAACTTCAATGCGTCACCACCGGGCAAGTCCAATCTACTGCCACCGAGAAAATCAGGAACTTCAATATGCCACCACCGGGAAAATCCGATTTGCCACCACCGGGCGAATTCGGAACTTCAATGTGCCACCACCAGGCAAGTCCAATCTACTACCACCGAGCAAATCCGGAACTTCAATACGCCAACACTAGGCAAGTCCGATCTGCAAAAAATTGCAGACCTTCCCAAAGAGAAAGAGGATGGCGCTTCTCCAAGGCGAAAAATCTGCGCCCAAATCAAAATGCATGTATGTCCAAAAATTGGCGAGATTTTGGCTTGTACCTCTGCGCCAATGGCATATTTCGGCGCACTGGCACGGGTATTTCCTTGACAGTAGCGCCAATGGTGCGACTGATCGCGATAAAAACGCGGCAACCCTTTCTTTCGCTCAGAGATGATCAGTCATCTGAGACCTATGCTTCAGGTATTGCTGCAGTCCACCTGCTCCTACGAAAGCTTCTGTGTACACCTCCGCCACTAAGGTTCTATAGTCAATGATGCTAAAAAAAAAAAAAAAAAGGGTCCCCCTACTCTGTGCTCTGATACCAAGATAAAAATCACACTGAATCGAAAAAGGAGGAGTTGTAGCTCACAGGTGAGTACTGCACCTAGAGACTACACTCAAATGGAGAGATCACTCTGCATCCATTAATCAGAAAGATACAACTTTAAGTACATAGCAAAGAACTACGAGATGGTAACCAAACTCTTAAATTCTAGGAACTAATCCTAAACTAAGGAGGTAAGTTACACCAATGTAACCATTTCTCCATTAATATAAAAATAATATTAATTATTTTCAACTCTCCATGACACCATTATTGCAGAGTTAAAGGACAAGGAGAAACAAGTGTGAATTGGCACTGTACATAATTGTATTTGATGTCAACTTTGGCATACTTGGTTGTGGGTATTATCAAAAGTTGTTGTTACTTATATTTATGTTTTCACATTACAACCATGAATGTACTGTCATAATTGTATTTGCTTCCAACTTCGACGCATTTTCGATGCTATTTGTCATCGAAATTTTTGATGTTGATTTAATGTTGAATGTGAGAATCTACATAAATGGCAATAAAAAAAACCTATGAATGTCATTTATTGTCCATCCTAGACATCTATAATAATATGTGTTTAACATAATGCTTAGTTTGTTCATATTTTTATTTTATTATGGCGGTGGTACGTTTTGATTTTGCAGGCAGAGAAAGGTACCACTAGCCATTCGTTAAATGAATTCACTATTTCAATCATTATAGTTGTGTGATTCGAAAATGGATAGAAACTGAAGCAAGCAATGTTGTCCTCAATGTCTAATTTTCGTCAACTTCATGAACCTTGATTGTACTAAATTTCATGTGCACTAATCTAGAATTAATTTCGATGATACATAGTATTTGACGATGAGTGTAATTTATTTTTATTTTAGGTTGTTAAATAAAATTCTTCCCAATATAAAAGTGTTAATCACTATGTATTTAAATTTTCACTGTCTCAAGAAATTGT
This sequence comes from Pinus albicaulis, assembly GCA_034641835.2. Classification (NCBI taxonomy): domain Eukaryota; kingdom Viridiplantae; phylum Streptophyta; class Pinopsida; order Pinales; family Pinaceae; genus Pinus; species Pinus albicaulis. Next base: position 1,483,186,081 of record CM076575.1, read on the forward strand.
GAAAAAGATATTTTTTTTATAAATGTGGTTGCGATCAGAATATCAAAGGCCATTGGTCCTCTAATCGCGATAATCTCTCATTCAACTATACCATGTTGATATGTTGTTGTCTATTTAATTAATTACAAAGTTGTGTCTATATTACTATTTTCTTTTCTTTTCTTTTGTTACTCATATATTGAAAAGTATAAGTAGTACATACATCAATTGTTTTGTTTTCTTTCATCTCATACATCCTTCAATTATTACATTCTTCAACAAAAATATTGTCACCAGCGTATTATATTATGCTATTTATCTTATTATCATGTCATATCCAACACTGCTTGAAATTCTATTTACAAAGTTTCTCAAAATAGAACATAACTATTGCATTGAATATTCAGAAAAACTGTGAACTGTGTCATTCTAATAACTCCAGTAGCTTTCATATGGTTTATAGTTGCATAGTAACATAAAACCATTTAAAAATTATATCTGTATATAGAGTCTACTGCTGCCTTTCGATGCACCTAGTGTTCTGGTCATGTTGTCCCTCCATTCCATAATGCATATTTAATAGAACTTGCATTGATCAATACACCTTGGTTAAAGGATGAAAAATAGATCTTACATGTCTCCTTGTTGATTCCCCTTTTTGAAAGCATATCAACAGTCTAGTTCTATTCCCTATATAAATGTTCAAATTTTACACTCATAAAGAATCTTACAAAGGTTTTAATAGGATCCATCCAATTCCTTAATATAGGGGGAATGAATGTGTTGTTTCCCTTTACCCAGTCTATGCTCCCTTTGGCATCTCCAAAAATTTGAATGTTGTTGATGCCTAGCCATTTTTCCACAATCAACACACCCCATAATGCGATGATTTCATCTCTTTTGTTCGTTCCCCTACCTACTTCCCACCAAAAGTTGTGGTATTTGGTTGGTTCTATGAAGATGACAACCCCACATCCACATGTCCTCCTTGAACTCACTCCATCAAAGAACTCCACTGGAAATTTTTTCCACTTTTCTACAGCTTTAAATGTTCTATATCCTTTATTGGGTTGAGTTGGGCCAGTTTCATTGAAGAAGGCCACACATTGGATGATGTCTTAATTTACCTGTATGCCCTTATTATCAAAGATCATGTCATTGCACCTCCGCCAGATGGTCCATAAAATATAAAGAGGAAATGTCATGTATTTTTTTATCTTTCAACCATATATTAATGCATGTGATCAATGTGGGCTCATGTACTTTTTCATCAATGTTATATTGATCCTGTTCTCCTTTCTAGATAACTAGTGCATAAGTACATGAGATGAATAAATGGTTTGTCTCCTCTTCCCCATTTCTACAAAGAATGCACATGCTTGGGCCCATGAATCCCCTTTTAAGGAGATTTTTCCAAGTCAAGATGCGATTGTGGATGGCCAGCCATCCAAAACATTTGATTTTTAGTGGCATCTTCCACTTCCATAACACCTTAAAGTGTGGATTATTGTGAGGTTCTTTTGCCAGCAATGGAAAATTATTGTAGATATGCTTAACCACCGGAAAGCTATTTCTTAATGTTCCAACCCAACACAAATGATCTTCTTCATTCTTCAAGGAGACCCCTGCTTGCCTTAGATCTGAAATATATTCCAACCACTCAATCCCCTGTACCCCTGTTAAACCTAGATCCTCTGCATACATCCACTCTTTTCCATTCAGATTCTGCTCTCTATGACATAAAATCTGTTTTATATGTACAACTAAACTAAACTACTCATTACAATTGACTAAAACTATACCTTTGAAATTTGAAAATAATTTTCACCAAATAAGAAATGATAATGTTCCCAAATATTTTGACCCAATTAGAATAACCCTTACACTGAAACTTGAATGCTAGCAAGTGGATGCAATGATATGGTGGTCAATGATGATGGGAATTTCACAAACAAGATACAAAGTCAGTTAATCTATCAAATGAATATATAATAAGATTTTTCTCATTTTGAAATACAATGTTTTATTGTACTATTTAGAAAATAAAATATATTTGACAATATTTTAATTTTTTTTTATAAGTATGTTTCTATAAATAGTGTATCTAATAACACATATATCAATACTTATAAGAAATATCCATGGCCAACATCATTAAGAAAGAAGAGGAAATGAATATCAATAAAGAATGTCTCTTCAAAATAAAGATAATATAAATTTCAATAATCATTTAAATTATTAAATAAAGATAGTAGAACAAGAAAGGGAAATGATATTAAATCAAGTGTGTGAAAATGTTCATGACTATAAACAACCACATTAATTATAACTGTGGTTGATATAAGCATATATCAACAACCACCATTTCAATGGTAACCATAATGAAATCATGGTCAACTATAGAGACACCATAGTTGAAATATGGTCAAGCACAGTCAAACCATATTCAAACCATGGTCAACTTTAGTTGATCATGTTTAACTATGGTCGACAATAGTCAAACCTTATTCAAATTATGGTGAGCCATACAAGCCATTTTCAACCACATTCATACAATCATTAACCATAATAATTCATAGTCAGGAAATTGTTAATGATGTTAACAATAAACCTTAAAGCCAAGGCTCCACTAAATTGATCCATGAATCTATAAAACTCTAGAAGAGTCTCATTACAGACATTCAAGTCACGCTAGGGTTTAATATTAATTGTATGGTTTAGTGTTATTTCCTTTGGTTTATAATCTCTCAGGTTTTTAATATTAATCTAATGGGTTTATTAATCCTTTGGGTTTATAATATTGATCATATGGTTTGTAATATTAAGCATAAGGTTTATATTCCTGGGGTTTAATATTAAAACTAGGGTTTATAATATTAATATTAGGGTTTAATATTAATCCCTTAAGTTTATAATACCTTAGGTTTATTATAATAATCCCTTGGATTTATTAATCTTATGGTTTATATTCCATTTTTTTAGTATTAATGATATGGTTCAATGTTATTCCTTTGGGTTTATAATCCCTTGGGTTTATTAATCCCTTGGGTAGATATAATATTAATCCGAAGGCTTATGATATTAATGCTAGGGTTTAATGTTTATTTTACGGTTTATAATATTTATCTTAGGGTTTATATCCCTTGGGTTTTTAATATTAATCCCTTGGGTTTGTGAAAAATATTTTCTCAATATGGAAATCAATCATGGTTAACCATGGTCAATCAGTGTCTGTCATGGTCAATTATGGTCAACGTTAGTCAAACATGGTCAACCATGGTCAATCATGGTCAACCATGGTCCAACGTCACATTGTGAGAAAGATTGTCTCAATATGGAAATCAATCATGGTTAACCATGGTAAAAAACCATGGTCACATTGTGATGAAGATTGTCTCATGGTCCAACATCACATTGTGACAACCATGGTCAACCATGGTCCAATGTCGCATTGTGACATAGATTGTGTCAATATGGAAAAAAACCATGGTCAACCTTGGTCAACAAGGGTCTAACGTCTCATTTTGAAAAATATTGTCTTGATATGTAAATCAATCATGGCCATCAATGGTCAACAATGGTCCAATGTCACATTTTGACAAAGATTGTCTTAGTATGAAAATCAACCATGTTTATTTAAGGGTCTATAATATTTATGTAAGGATTTGTATACCTTGGATTTATATTGTTTCTTTGGGTTTAATATTATTCCCTTAGGTTTTTAGTATTAATCCCTTGGGTTTATTATTCTCATGAGTTCATAATATCAATCCAGGTCAACCATGGTTTATAAAATAAATCATGGTTAACCATGGTCAATCATGGTCAAGCATGGTCCAACGTCGCGTCGTGACAAAGATTGTCTCAATATGAAAATCAACCATGATCAACCATGGTCGAACATTGCATTGTGAAAAATAATGTCTCGATATGAAAATCAAGCACGGTCAATCATGGTCCAACATCACATTGTGACAAGGATTGTATCAATATGAAAATAAACCATGGTCAACCATGTTTATTTTAGGGTTTGGGCGGAAATGTGAAGTTGGGTTACACTTTTGTGAGAATCGGGGGTGGAAATTTTTTTCGGCAATAGTTCGAACGAACTTTATGAGAAAGTTTGGCCAAACTCGTTCTTCTGTTTAGATTGACGACACACTGACGGCGTGGGCAAACAAATTTTTTGTCGGAGATGGGAAAATCGGTAACAAAAGTTCGGCTAAACTTTTACTCTTAGAATATTTTGGCCGAACTAGTTCTTATAAATATATCGCCCGCGAAGTTCATTTGTTTCCCGCGTCTGTGTTTATTTTCTCTGTTTCTTCGTGCATTTTTTTGTTGTTGTTCTGTTCGGTGATCTGTTGTGGTGCTGCTGGTGGTTTGAGGCTGCTTTCGTCCGCTCTGTTGGTGATTATCTACGGCGATGTCAAGCAAGCAAACTACCAGGTATTTCTCCTCCTCCTCTGCACCTTTATCAATGGGATTCACATGAAATCTGCATGAATTATTCATTACCAATTATGGTGACAATCACCAAGTTCCATTTAGTACTAATTAAACCTCGTGCATGTCATGCCAAGTCCAAAATGTTCTTTTTTCATATAAATTGTTTTCGAAAACTTTGGTATCACTAATGTCTTGCTTGTTAAGATGACATGTTAGGTCCCTATATTACTAGTATAGTCCCTTATTGTTGTTAGTGTAACCCCCTTATTGTTATTATTGTACCCTTGTAACCCCCATGTTGTTATTATTATGCCCTTAAATTGTTATTGTTAGGTCAACTAGGATTACATTGTGGCCCCATGGACTCCTATATATAGAAAGGAGGTTTTGTAATTTGAATCATCCAAGAATTGTTCATTCATGTAATGTATTGGAGGTTGCCCCCTCGAATTGGCTTATTTCTAAGGCGTTGATATCTCTTTTCTTCTCTTTTTGGAGTTAGTTTCAAAACATTTGGTATCAGAGCTTTGAGATTCTAGGGTTTCGCTGCTCCAAACAGGTCATCGTGGAATTTTCATTATAATTTTTTTTCTACGAAGGTTCAAAATCTGAAATTTTTAGAGTACGAATAAAAAATCCTGAGGAACATCTTCGCAAAATTTCAGAGCTTGGTTTGCAATATTTTAGGAGATATGATCTGTGCAAGTTAGGTCATTTTGCAAGCTCCTAAATTTAACCTAAACAGGTCATTGTGGTATTTTCGTAATAACATTTTTTCTACGAAGGGTCAGAAGCTGAAATTTTTAGAGTGCGAAGCCGCAATCCTGAGGAACATCGTCATAAAATTTCAGATATTGGTTCGCAATATCTTTGGAGACATGATCTGTGGAAGTTAGAGCTTTTTGAGGCTTCTGAATTTCATCTCAAAGAGGTGATCGTGGGAAAATATTTATAGCTCTCTCTCTGAGCATCAGATTGGAATGCTGTAAAAAGTGGCCATGGGTACACGGATTGTAGTTTTTTTTCTATCAATTTCAGAGCCAAAGGAGGAAACAGTGACACGTGGCAAGTCGTACAAGTTCGCTCTACTGAACCAGTCCAAAATTGGGTCATTGTGGGAGATTGGACATAACATTGCCTTGAAGAATCCAAATCAGATCAGTCTTGTGGAATTTGAAAGAAGCTTCAGAGGGCTACTAGAGTGTTGAATTTCAGATATTGAGGATCCAAAATTATAGAGATAATTCAATTTAATTATCGAGCTCCTCAAAATAAAGTAAAAGGTGTGTATTTTTTTCCAAATTGCATAAGTCTTGTTTGAAGAATCAAGTTGAATTGATTCCAAGGGCATATTGTAGAATAGATATCAGTATTGGATTCCAAAATGGCCCCTAAAAAGAATTCAATACCCATTAAGCCTTTAGAAATCTCTACTATGACTCATGAAGACAATGAATGGCAACATGACATATCAAAATTACAAGAGCAAGTGCAAAACATTTCGCTCTCACAAAGAGCAACAAAAAATGACATGGAAGTTTTGAAGAAATGCGTGGAAACTAAGATGGATGGTTTGAAGAATGGCGTGGAATCTAAGATGGATGGTTTGAATAATGGCATGCAATCTAAGATAGATGGCATGGAATCTAAGATAGATGGCATGGAAGCTGGCATGGAATCTATGGAAGCTAAGATCGATGAGAAAATGGAAAACATGAAGAATGATCTAAAATCATACATGGAAGGTTTGACAAATTTGATACAAGAAATGTTTCCTAATGGTGAAAATATATAAGTAGAGGAAACTCATGATGAGAACAAAATAAATGTTAATATAAATGTTAATCGTGATTTCATAAAATCTAATGTTGGCGGGAAGAACCACCATATTCCAAAAATGGATATGAGTAATTTTGATGGAAAGGATCCTGTAACATGGATACTACAAATGGAGCAATATTTTGATCTCCATAATGTGAAAAAAACACAAAAGGTACGCATTGCAACCTTACATTTAGAACAAAATACATTTATATGGTATCAATGGCTTTTCTCCCGTAAAGAAATTGTCACTTGGTCAATTTTTACGGAGGAAATTATAGCACATTATGAGGATACAAAGAGCAACGCCTTCTTTAGCCAATTGATAAATCTCAAACAAAAGGGTTTAATGGGGGAGCACATTGAGGACTTCCAAAAATTGAATATAAGGGTAACTGATATTCCAGAGGAACACATGATTGATCTCTTCCTAGGCACTTTAAAGGATAACATCCAACATGAAGTTCGCATTTTGGAACCCGATTCATTGGAGAAGGCATTCAGGTTGGCAAGAAAAGTTGAATGTAAAATTATGGCGACAAGGAAGCCTACCACTCAATTCTATAAAGAAGGAAGTGTTGCTACGCCTAGATTTCCACAACCTACAAGGTTGACACCATAAAAATTGGAAGAAAAAAGAGCAAAAGGGCTTTGCTACAGTTGTGATAGCAAATACACTAAAGGTCATAAGTGTGCTGAGAAGAAATTATTTTACATAGATTGTGAGGAGGAAGAAGAAAATGAACAAGAAGAGGATATACACCAGGAACCAACCCTAGAAGAGGAAGAAATGAGTCTGACCATATCGTGTAATGCATTGGCAGGAATTACCACTCCTCAAACTCTCAAGATAGAAGGACATATCAAGAAGAAAAAAGTAATAGTGTTGATTGATTCAGGTAGTACCCATAATTTTATTCATTGTAAGGTAGCCAAGGAATTGAATTGTTTCCTATACCCAGCACCAGAATGTCAAGTGATGGTTGCAAATGGAGGAACTATAAATTGCTCTGGAAAATGCCATAATATCAAGCTAACCATGGGGGAATATGTATTGAATATTACAATGCTTTCCATTCCTATGGGAGGTGCTGATGTTGTACTAGGAGTATAATGGTTACAATCTTTGGGGACGGTAGCTTTTAATTTTCAAGAAATTTTCTTGTAATTTTTTTTAGAAGGAAAGGAAGTCAAATTACGGGGTATTTCAGGGAAGCTGGGAAAGATAATAAGCTCTAATGTCATGACAAAGATTCTAAAGAAAGAAAAATGAGGCATAATTGCACAATTATGCTCACTAGAAGTTCCAACATCAAAATCATCTATTTCTGCAAATCTCCAAAAAGTCTTGGACAATCATTCCAAGGTTGTTGAAACTCCAAAAGGACTCCCACCTATTCGTGATCATGATCATGCTATCATTTGATTCCAGGAAGTGTTCCTCCAAAAATCAGGCCTTATAGATATCCTTATTTCCAAAAGAGAGAAATTGAATGTATGATTGCGTAAATGTTAGAGGCGGGTATAATTCAACCTAGTCAAAGTTCTTTCTATGCTCCTATAGTATTGGTACACAAGAAGGATGGATCATGGTGCATGTGTCTGAATTATAGGGAGCTAAATAAGCTCACCATTAAAGATAAATTTCCTATTCCTGTGATTGATGAATTACTGGATGAATTACATGGAGCAATTTATTTTACTAAATTGGATCTTCGTTCAGGGTATCATCAAATTAGACTGAATATTGAAGATATTCCGAAAACAACATTTCAAACTCATGAGGGTCATTATGAATTTTTGGTCATGCCTTTTGGCCTTACCAATGCACCTTCTACATTTCAAGGGTTGATGAATTCCATTTTCAAACCCTTCCTTAGAAAATTTGTGCTAGTATTTTTTGATGATATACTAATCTATAGCAAGTCTTGGAAGGATCATGTTGAACATGTTGACAGGGTGCTCAAACTATTGCAGGAGAAACAATTATATGAAAAAACATCCAAATGTTTTTTTGGAGTAAAATAGGTGGAATATTTGGGTCATATTGTATCTCACGAGGGTGTTAAGGTAGACCCTAACAAAATTAAAGCCATTAAGGAATGGAAAGTTCCCACAACCATCACTAGTAAAAAATGATGAAATTAATGACCAGGTGATCTAATGGATCAAAACAAGAAACTAGTGAACATGAAAACTAAACTATTCTTGCTGCCAACTGAACACAAAAGAAACTACGCTTATGGAAATTCAAAATTGCAATGAAATAAATCTAAATCAGATTACATCAATTCATTTTCTGACCCTTCATCATTAGACCAGCTATGACTTGCGGAAGTAATCATAAGCAACTTGTGTAACTGATTATTTAATTTGCAGAAAGTAAACTAATACTAAACCATACACACATAATTCAATCCCTCGCCATCAGTCCAGCTGTGGCTTTCTGAGGCAACTGAAGATGTCATACATGATTTAATATATCTAAATTTGCAGAAAAGGAACTAATACTAAACTACACATTTCATCATGCAGCCCCTCACCATCAGTCCAGCTGTGGCTTTCGGAGGTAACTGAAGACGCTATGAGCGGCTTAATATATCTAATTTTGCAGAAAGGAAACTAATACTAAACTACACATTTCATCATGCAGCCCCTCACCATCAGTCCAGCTGTGGCTTTCGGAGGTAACCGAAGACACTATGAGTAGCTTAATATATTTAAATTTAACTACTGAATCAGATAAACAAAACTGAAATGTACAAAGCAAGATTGAAGTTAAACAAATGCTATGAAAAGGAAACTAGCAGCAGAATAATGTTAGTCTCATATCATTAACCAAAATACTATGAAAATGCCCGGGCTGTCTACCTAAAACCTGCACAAGAAAATTGATCAGTGATTTAACAATCATAAAAACATGAGAAACAAGAATGCAATGGAAATTATAGAAATGTATGAACAGAAATGAAACAACTATGAAATATGAACATGTAATGGATTATGATACAATGACTTTTAAAAGAAATGAAATGAAATATATATACATTAATACACAGAACCTCGGCTGAGCAGGGGCCCTCTACACAGCTTTGGTAACGATCCTCAACACAAATTAAGTTGAAAACAGAGTTTTTCACATTAAAAAGCAGTTCATTACAGACTGGTAGTATTACGGCTCAAGGCAGCGTAATCACTACATAACAGAGTATGCACATCAACTCAACAGCTATGATCAACTAGCAACTATCAACTAACTCTACGTGCGTATGCAAACGCTCTATATAAAGCAATAAACTGTAACTGTCTCCTGAAGTTTATGATAGCAGCCAACACGTAGACCACTAAGGCCACGGATATAGGAGTATGGCCATGTTGGAAAACGGATCTATGGAAGGTGGCGCTTGAATTCAACTCCAGAACTTTGCACATATGTCAATTAACCTCCGCAAGCTTAGAAACGGCCGTATGGATGTTTATATGCCACGAAACAGAGTCCAGCCGACATAGAACTCCATAGTTGACCTCCACGTGGATGGCTTTGACCGCGGCTTTCTTTGACGAATTTACTTGAACCAATGAGACCGAACCATGTCCTTGTCGTTCTAACACCTTGTGTGGCTACCGTTTCCTTCGTGAACACCAGCAACATCGATTCCACAAAATAGCTGCGGAAAGTTTCAGCAGCTGCGGAAAGTGGCAAGATTCCGCAGTTGTATGAACAAAATCTAGATCAAATAGAAAACACAAAAACATAATTAAAAACCATGTTAGATACCCTTTGCACATGATATTTTCACTTCTCTTATTTAATTTAACTAGATAAGGACTTTTTGTAAATAAATAATACTTGGTCTAGTTTTTATTAAAATAAAAAATTAAAGATTGAGGTTAAATTTTATAGAGGCATAGAATTGTATGTGGCTCTATTCACTTTGCTTATTTAATTTAACCAGATAAATATTTTTTGCAAATAATACTTAGTATAGTTTTTATTAAAGGTTGAGGTTAACTTTATAGAGACAACCTAAGGAGAGAAATTAAATTAGGATATCACTAAATTTTAAATAATTTTATTTTATTAATAAAATTTTAAATTAAGAAATGTTTTAAAAATTGAGAATTGATATTATAAAAAAATAAAGATTATAAGATTTGAAATATTGAAAAACTATTGTTATAGAAATTTGTGTGTTAAATTAGTAGAGTTTACTGTTATAGAAATTTGTGTGTTAAATTATTAGAGTTTATTGCTGTTATAGAAATTTATATGTTAAATTATTAGAGTTTGCATAAAGGGAAAATTTTAGTTGGAGAATAAATGCATAAATTTGTAAAAATTGAGAAAAAAGAATGACTTATATATTCAATAATGATGAAAAAATTAAATGCATAACCCAATTAAATTTAAATTAAGCTTAATTGAAGCACTAAAACTAACTAAATCTAAATTAAAAAATAATAATAATAATAATAAAAGAAAACAAAAACATTTAAATTTTATTATTTCTCAAGTGTATGTAAACACTTAAGTAAGTGTATGGACTCCTGAAGCAACTAAGGCCTTTGAACATCTTAAAGAGGCAATGTGCCTAGCACCAGTCTTAGCTATGCCAGACTTCACAAAAACCTTTATTGTGGAATGTGATGCCTCAGGAAATGGAATTGGTGTTGTTTTAATGCAAGAAGGAAGACCCATTTCTTTCGAAAGTTGTTCAATCAAAGGAAAGTATTTACAAAAGGCTATTTATGAGAAGGAAATGTTGGCAATGCTGCATGCACTAAAGAAATGGAGACTTTACCTAATGGGAAGACGCTTCAAGGTAAAAACTAATTATGATAGTCTTAAACACTTTTTAGAACAAAGACTGTATTCAGAAGAGCAGCAAAAATGGGTCACAAAGTTGTTGGGTTGTGACTTTAAAATCATATACAAAAAGGGAAGATAAATGTTTTTACAGATGCACTCTCAAGAAAGGATGAAGAGGTGGAAGAATTGCTTTGTGCCATTTCTATTGTCCAACTAGATTAGATAACTAAAGAAAGGGATGAATGGAAGAAGGACAAAGAAGTGTGGACACTCATTCAAAAGTTGCAGCAAGATCCTAGTACATCTGATACATTTAGTTGGAAAAATGATTCCTTATGGTACAAAGATCGCTTATATCTTTGTAAGAATTCCCAACTAAAACAAAAGATTCTTCTGGAATTGCACACTTCTCCTTTAAGAGGACACTCGGGATTTTTAAAAACTTACCACAGGGTGAAGAAAGAATTTTTTTGGGATGGCCTTAAATCTGATATTCAAAAGTTTGTGGCGGAATGTTTGGTTTGCCAGCAGAATAAAGAGGAGACAATTAAGACCCCGGGACTTCTACAACCTTTATCCATTCCAAGTCAACGTTGGGAGGAGATTTCAATGGATTTTATCATAGGTTTACCTAAGTACGAAGGAAAGAGTGTCATCATGGTGGTAGTTGATAGACTTACCAAGTATGCACACTTTTGTGCATTATCTCATCCATTTAAAGCAAGTACAGTTGCTACTACATTTATGGACACGATTCAAAAGCTACATGGAAACCCAAGGGTTATTGTGAGCGACAGAGATCCCATTTTTACTGGAAATTTTTGGATGGAGTTATTTTCTTGTTTGGGTACTCAATTAGCTCATAGCTCATCTTATCATCCTCAATCCGATAGTCAAACTGAGATAGTAAATAAATGTTTGGAAGGATATCTTCGTTGTTTTGTATCTGATAAACAAACACAATGGGTCAAGTGGTTACCTCTCGTTGAATGGTGGTATAACACTTCCTTCCATACTGCAGCAAAAATGACCTCATTTATGGCACTTTATGGATATCATCCACCATCCATCACATCTTATTTAAGGGAAAAATCTAGGGTTCAAGCAGTGGAGGATCACATCGAGCATCAACAAGAAGTTCTCCAACTCTTAAAGGATAACCTAAATTTGGCACAAAATCGAATGAAACAACAGGCAGATCAACATCGCAGTGAGAGAATTTTTGATGTGGAAGACTGTGTATTTTTGCAGCTACAACCATATAAACAAATGTCCCTCAAGCAAGCTAAGAAGGATAATAAATTACTAAGAAGGATAAGCAAGCTAAGCTAAGACTGTGTATCCCCGATCTGGACTTGGATCTGCCTTTTCTTGATTTACTGCGATATCCTGAGCTCTTTCCTCTTTCCATTCTCCTTCCCCTAGACTCTACACTAAAAGCACTACCCAATTTCTCACCGGAGCTTCTCTGTCGCATTTCCTCACTAAGGATAGCACCGAAAACATCATCAAACTTTAAAGTACTAGATCCAGAGACAAAGTTACTAATGGCCATTACTAAACCATTCCAACTCTCTAACAATGAGCACAAGAATAACAGAGCTCTAACTTCATCATCAAAGTTTACCCCTACAGAACTTAACTGACTGGTAACTGTATTAAAATCATTTAAATGGTCTGCAATAGATCCACCTTCCAACATCTTCATATTAAATACTCGTTTCATAAGAAATACCTTGTTTGAGGCCGAGGGTTTTTCATGTAGTTTCACCAACGTCTGCATCAAACCCTCTGTTTTTGTTTCCTTTGAAATATTGAAGGCGATTGATGCTGCAAGGCATAACTGTATTGTTCCGAGTGCCTTTCTATCGAGAATGTTCCATTCCGCGTCTGTCATGGCCGTCGGCTTCTTTGTTTTTCCGCTCAATGGTAGGTACAGATCTTTCTGATATAGATAATCTTCCATCTGCATCTTCCACAGCGGGAAGTTTTGGCCGTTAAATTTCTCAACCCTAAACTTACCATCTTCCGCCATTACTCCCACTCGAACTAGGAACCCTTCTTTCCTGCGAGTTTATCAGCCAAATATACCTTCGGCTCTGATACTAGTTGTTAGAAAATTATATATTATGGAGCAATGCAACACATAAAATATGCGGAAAATACAAGCACACAAAACACATAAAACCAGAGAGACACAAATATACGTGGTTCACCTAGTTTGGGCTACGTCCACCCTGAACAGCCAGTCTTTCCTTTCTATTATCCAGCAAAATGAAGAGACAAAACCTACAGCAGATCCACTGTAATATCCTCCGTTCTCTCTCACAGTCTCCCCTATCTATTTCCCGCTCAGAGAATACACATGTAATTCAGAGCCGCAATACAATACCCTCATACAAAGAGAGGGGTTGCCTTCTAGGGAAAAAAACCCTAAACTAAACATAACTTCTATCGTCAGATCATTCGCCTAATGAATGGCCCAAATTGACTAGAAATTAATATACTTTTACAAGGAAATTTTAGATCTATTTTTAGCTTCGGGGGCGCTGCCCCCGAAACCCCTGCCGAGGGACTGCTGGCCCCCGGACACCCTAGCTGGGGGATCAGCCCCCCCGCTGCAAGGGTGTACATTTTTCCTGGGGTATACATCCAGCTAAAACAAGGATCTCTGAATCAGGCTCCACACCCAACAGAAATGATTCCTAATGGTGAAAAGATAGTAGAGGAAACTCATGATGAGAACAAAATAAATGTTAATCGTGATTTCATAAACTTTAATGTTGGATTGAAGAACCATCATATTCCAAATATAGACATGAGCAAGTTTGATGTCAAGGATCCCATAACATGGATACTACAAATGGTGCAATATTTTGATCTCAATAATGTGCAAAACACACAAAAGGTACGCAATGCAACTCTACATTTAGAACGTAATACATTTGTATGGTATCGATGGCTTTGCTCCCGTAAAAAAATTGTCACTTGGTCAATTTTTACGGAGGAAATGATAACACATTCTGAGGATACAAAGAGAAACACCTTCTTTATCCAATTGATAAATCTCAAACAAAAGGGTTTAGTGGTGGAGCACATTGAGGACTTCCAAAAATTGAATATAAGGGTAACTGATATTCCAGAGGAACATAGGATTGATGTCTTCATAGGGACTTTAAAGGATAATATCCAACATGAAGTTCGCGTTTGGGAACCTGATTCATTGGAAAATGCATTCAGGTTGGCAAGAAAAATTGAATGTAAAATTATGGCGACAAGGAAGCCTACCACTCACCTCTATAAAGATGGAAGTGTTGCTACTCCTAGACTTCCACAACCTACAAGATTGACACCACATCAATTGGAAGAAAAAAGAGAAAAAGGGCTTTGCTACAGTTGTGATAGAAAATACACTAAAGGTCATAAGTGTGCTAAGAAGAAATTATTTTACATAGATTGTGAAGAGGAGGAAGAAAATGAAGAAGAAACTTCAAAAGTGGAGGATATACACTAGGAAGAAACCCTAGAAGAAGAAGAAATGAGTCCGACCATATCATGTAATGCATTGGCACGAATTACCACTCCTCAAACTCTCAAGATAGAAGGACATATCAAGAAGAAAAAGGTAATAGTGTTGATTGATTCGGATAGTACCCATAATTTTATTCATTGTAAGGTAGCCAAGGAATTGAATTGTTTCCTATACCCAGCACCAGAATGTCAAGTGATGGTTGCAAATGGAGGAACTATAAATTGCTCTGGAAAATGCCATAATATCAAGCTAGCCATGGGGGAACATGTATTGAATATTCCAATGCTTTCCATCCCAATGGGAGGTGTTGATGTTGTACTAGGAGTACAATGGTTACAATCTTTGGGAAAGGTAGCTTTTAATTTTCAAGAACTTTTCTTGAAAAAAAATTTCGAAGGAAAGGAAATCGAATTACGGGGTATCGCAGGGAAGCCAAGAAAGATAATAAGCTCTAATGTCATGACAAAGCTTCTGAAGAAAGAACAACGGGGAGTAATTTCCAAATTATGCTCACTAGAAGTTCCAATATCGAAATAATCTATTTCTCCAGATCTCCAAAAAGTCTTGGACAATCATTCCAAGGTGTTTGATACTCCCAAAGGACTCCCACCTATTTGTGATCATGATAATGCTATTCATTTGATTCTAGGAAGAGTTCCTCCAAACATCAGGCCTTACAGATATCCTTATGTCCAAAAGAGCGAAATTGAACGTATGATTGCAAAAACGTTAGAGGTTGGTATAATTCAACCTAGTCAAAGTTCTTTCTGTGCTCCAGTAGTATTGGTGCGCAAGAAAGATGGATCATGGCGCATGTGTTCGGATTATAGGGAGCTAAATAAGCTCACTATTAAAGCTAAATTTCCCATTCCTGTGATTGATGAATTATTGGATGAATTACATGGAGGAATTTATTTTACCAAGTCGCATTTTCGTTCAAGATATCATCAAATTAGAATGAAGATTGAAGATATTCTGAAAACAGCATTTCGAACTCATGAGGGTCATTATGAATTTTTGGTCATGCCTTTTGGCCTTACCAATGCACCTTCTACATTTCAAGGGTTCATGAATTCCATTTTCAAACCCTTCCTTAGAAAACTTGTGCTAGTATTTTTTGATGATATACTAATCTACAGCAGGTCATGGAGGGATCATGTTCAACATGTTGACAAGGTGCTCAAACTATTAGAGGAGAAACAATTATATGCAAAAACATCCAAATGTTTCTTTGGAGTACAAGAGGTGGAATATCTAGGTCATATTGTATCTCAAGAGGGTGTTCAGGTAGACCCTCACAAAATTAAAGCCATTAAGGAATGGAAAGTTCCCACAACCATAAAGCATTTGCGCGGATTTCTCGGGTTAACAGGTTATTATCGTAGGTTTGTTAAGAATTATGGGAGAATAGAAGCACCTCTAACAACATTATTGAAGAAAGATGCATTTTCATGGACTCCTGAAGCAACTAAGGCCTTTGAACATATTAAAGAGGCAATGTGCCTAGCCCCAGTCTTAGCTACGCCAGACTTCACAAAAACCTTTATTGTGGAATGTGATGCCTTAGGAAATGGAATTGGTGTTGTTTTAATGCAAGAAGGAAGACCCATTTCTTTTGAAAGTCGTTCAATCAAAGGAAAGTATTTACAAAAGGCTATTTATGAGAAGGAAATGTTGGCAATACTACATGCACTAAAGAAATGGAGACCTTACCTAATGGAAAGACACTTCAAGGTAAAAACTGATCATGATAGTCTTAAACACTTTTTGGAACAAAGACTATCTTCAGAAGAGCTATAGTTGCATCTTAACCAAGTATCTAGTAAGTATGGAGAGGGATGAAATATTTGAGGTGGAAACATCTTTTAAATTGAAAAACATGAATAATGAGGTTTTTAGTATTAGGGGAGTGCACAAGAATACTCACTTAAGAGTTCACAAGGCTTGAAGAGAATGCAACAATATTTTAAGATTTTTATAAAGTAAATAATAATCATAATTAATCATTCCATGGCCATTTAAAAATATATGGTGTTTAGATATATGTTTATTTATTTCGGTGAAAGGACTTTTTGCAAACTTAGGTGTAGAATTTTTTGTGGCTCTATTGATTTAAATAGGTGTGCTTATTTAATTTCACTAGATAAGGACTTTTTGTAAATAATACTTGGTCTAGTTTTAATTAAAGTTTAAGGTTAAACTTTATAGAGACAACCTGAATATAGAAATTAAGTTAGGAAATCATTAAATTTTAAATAATTTTACTCAGTATAGTTTTTATTAAAGTTTGAGGTTAAACTTTATAGAGACAATCAATTAAATTATGAAATCACTAAATTTTAAATTATTTTATTTTATTAATAAAATTTTAATTCAAGAAATGTTTGAGAATTGATATTATAAATAAAATATAAAATGCAAAAAATTATAAGATTTGAAATATTGAGAAACTTAGGTTATAGAAATTTGTTTGTTAAATTATTATAGTTTACTTTGTTATAGAAATTTGTATGTTAAACTATTAGTGTTTAAAAATCTAGTTGGAGATAATTGCGTAAATTTGTAAGAAATAAGAAAAAAAAATGGAAAAGAGAATGACTTATATATTCAATAGTGGTGAAAGAATTAAGTACATAACCCAACTAAATTAAGCTTAAGTGAAGCATTAAAGCTAACTAAATCTAAGTAGTGTTAGAAAGAAATAGAAAAACAAAAAGGCACATTTAAATTTTATTATTTCTTAACTGCATGCAAACACTTAATTATTTAAATTTTATTGTTTCTTAACTATATGTAAACACTTAAATTAAGCTTACACTAAATTCAACTTAGCTTATTTCTTAACTTCGAGTGTTAGCACTCCACCAGTTCTCTGAAGGCTAAAAGGAGACGAGCAAAGGTAACCACAGACAACTTTGACCTAGTAGCTAGCCCTACTAGGCTCATAGGGCTCTCTCAATGAGATAACAGTCAATTGAGTGGAGTGTAAATGATATTAGGCTAGGTATGTTTAGATCAGGGTTTGGTTGATTTTATTTTTTTGATGGATGGTGGTTTAGGTCTAGGAGGACTAGGTCAGGTCTCTGAAAATCATATTTGCAGAGATGTAATGGAGCAAGGTAGGTACACATTTTAGAACTTTAAAGGTATATTTGTGTATATGGTAGATTGATAGGTTTCAAAACGAGCATGAATCTCATGAATTCATTTATATCAGAAGAATATGAACAAAAATGTGAAAGCTTCTCCAAAACAGAGCATTTAATCAATGAATTTTGTTTATCATCTTATAAATCAAACACATGAAGCATGGAAATGGAAACTGAAGGTACAATACATTCAAACATATGATCATAGACGTAAAAACACTGCTAAATCACATTACACATGAGTTCCACCACAATAGCTGCAAATTATGTCTATTAGTTCCTGCCAAATTCACAAATACACTAGTATTCCAAAGCTCAATTCTAAAACATCCAACCTTTGAAAATGATTACAAAGTTCCTCATATAGTCACTTACGTCAAAATCCTCCCTTGGAGGTCGAATTTCCAGCAATAAAAGCCAAATACATGCATCGATTACAAAGTTCCTCATATAGTCACTTAGGTCGAAATCCTCCCTTGGAGGTCGAATTTCGAGCAAGAAAAGCCAAATACATGCATCTATCCACTGTCTACTCCATACAAGGTAGGTTACTCAACCAATTCCTCCTTTTGCTAACCATCATGAGACATTTCCTCAAAGCAATAAATGGAGGATAAGACACCTAAGTAACCCTATTTTACCCATTTACAGTTTACTTTAACCCCTTACATTTATTTAATGTTATCCATTTACTTTTACAAAAGTGAAACTGAAAATTGCCAAAAATTACATACTAAAATTTCATGAAAATTTATCAGAAATTGCATATGTGCAACGAGCTATTGGAGGCAATTTTTAGGTGCCTTACTGAAGTCCAAATTAAAATATGAGACCTGTTCTAGAAATATGATAGAGTGTAGATGTCATTTGAGTATTTAACATCCAAAATGATGAATTTTTGGCTGAGATATGGCCATTTTCCAAATGTGTCTCTATGTGCGGCGTCGTGCGCAGCGTACTGTTCCTGTGTGCAGCGTGCTTGGGAAAAATGACTTATGGAGGCCGTCCCTAGGTCCAAATAGTGATATGAAAGTACCATTGGAAATATTACGATTTTGGCTACACAATGGAATAATTAAGCACTGCAAACACCTTCTCCAAACCCCTGAAAAACTGCCTTGAAGTCAAGATATCCAGAAGTGCAGAAAACCTCATGTGGAAATTGTATTTTTGGCATTTCTCCAAAATCATAATACTTGTGTATAAACTGAAGGATGTTTTTGTTCCTTAATATATGATGGACAAAAACCTCTTTCACCTTGGAAAATTCATCTATATTTGGTCATAAGCACATTTTGAAGAAAAATTGTTCATGTGTGCACTCTAAACCCTAGGCAGTCCAAAACTTAGAAAGGTAAAGTTACGATTTCTTGGAATTTAGAACTGCTTGGAAAGTGGAGACGACATCATATCATGTGTGTTGAGTGGTTCATATCTTGTCATTTTTCCTCCCTTGTTGTAAGGCATCTTATCTCCCTCCATATGTATTTTGCAAGGGGAAAACTCTAATTGTGAAAAACAGGGGAATGGAGAAATGGAGTAGGATGGAGGGGTTAGGAGAGGGAAATGGAAAAATTATGGAAGCAGGGAAGGGTGTTAGGAGGGTTTAGGAAGTGAAATGAGTGAGGGAATTGGGTTAGGGAATTTTTACACAGTCCTAGCTAGGAAAATTGCCCAAAATCGGAGAATTGGGCTAGGGAATTGGGACTTGGGAATTGGAAATGAGGGGATACGAAGGTTGTGGGAGATGGTATTAGGTGTGAGGGAGGGTAAAAAAGTATGGTAAGATTTATTTTCCTTGGAAAATGAAGTGTGGTGAATATGAGACTGAAAAAGCAAGACAAACCCTACAGAAGGAATTAGCTTGAATTATAGGAAAATTTGATGCAAGGGTTGATAAAAATGGTATTAATTACTTCTTTAAGCTGATAGAACCTTCCTCAAGAAAATAAAATCCTTGGAAAATTTTGTGCTTCACCCCAAAAGAAAATGTGTGTTTTCACCCAGATGCGTAGCATAATCTCCCTATGCCCAACGTCGTGCGCAACGATGTGTCTCTATGCGCAACCCCGTGCACAACATAGTGTTCCTTATGCCCAACACCTGCAAATATTT
This sequence comes from Pinus albicaulis, assembly GCA_034641835.2. Classification (NCBI taxonomy): domain Eukaryota; kingdom Viridiplantae; phylum Streptophyta; class Pinopsida; order Pinales; family Pinaceae; genus Pinus; species Pinus albicaulis. Next base: position 1,483,205,936 of record CM076575.1, read on the forward strand.
GCCAATGAGAGGTAGAAAACTGGTTTTTCTTGCCAATGGGAGAGGGGAGCTCGATGGTAGCAGGATAGAAGAGTGCAAATGATTTTCTCTTTTGTCTTTTCTAGCTTACTTTGGAGTCGTTTCATCAATGAGGTAGGATGGCCCACCTCATGAATCTCACTTTATTTTTAGAACCTTGTGGCCTTAGAAACTTTAATTGAAACTTAATAACTTAGGAACTTATTACGTAATAGAAATAATAAATTACATTTTGAAATCAAACTTTATTGAACAAACTTTCCTATTACCACTCCTCCAATTGCCGGATTTTATGCATGAAATGACAGATTTGGTGACCTTGAAACCATAATGACTTAATGGAGACATTGAACTGAATGAAATCATGATGGTGATGACTATAATGATGATGATGATCTTTGAATGATGATACACTCAACTGAGTGATGACAAGGATTGGCATGTGAAAATTTTGGAAGGAGTGGAAATACTCATGGACCTAATACCCAGTGACCAAATTTTTACTCGAAAACCTAATGAAATGACAAAAATTTGACTATGAGACCTCAAAAAGACATGATAAGAGCCCATTTGACCACTGGTGATAGGTTTTATATACTGACACTAACATTGGCTCCAGTCAGGGATGGAAGCTCCTTGGAGGTATCAAAAACACCGTAGACCAAGTAGCCTTACCATTGGGCATGCAATCAAAAGTTAAAAACCAAACTAAATACTAAAAACTTAACATGATAAAGTGACTGACTCTGACTAAAATAAAAACTTACAAAACTTATTAATGGCATCATATCATCTAGACTTGAGGGCTTCAAATCCTAATGACAACCACCTGTTTATTGAAGACATATGTACAATCATGTGAAGTGATCCTTCTGGTGTAACCAATCCAACAGATGACTACTTACTTAAATTCCGCTCTCACTTTCCTCAAGCACGAAGGAAAAAAAAAAAAAAAACTATGCCACTCCAAGTGTCCACTGAACATGTGCTTTTGGTCCATGAAAACAGGAAAATACATCTTCCCTGCTAATTGTAGCAAATCAATAAAAGGATCTTCAAAAAACTAAAATGTTACCTTGTCTTGAGATCTAGCAAAAACACAAGCCATTAGGGGACTTTTGAGGTCTAAAATGGGTCTCCTAAGAAAAATGTACAATCAAAATTCACTTTATGAGAATCAATCACATTTTAGGGGATGAAATTATCCCTAATGGTTGAGGTGGCATTGCTTGAGTTAAAGGTACTTACTTTTCACATTCTCAATGGTGGATAAAAACTCATAGTTAATCATTGTAGTGCTCTACGTACTTTTAAAGTCAAAGTAAAGTACTCATAATAAATGTCATTTCACACTTTTTGAATAAAAATATATTATTGTCATTTCATATTTCTTGAAAGAAACAATGCATATCCCTATACATTTATTATATTATATTATATTATATTGTATTGTATTTTATAGTATATTAATTACATGTTATTATACAATTTAAATAATGTAAATTTTAATTAATAGCATATAATATAATTAAGAATTTATAAATTTTTATTTATATTTTATTTTAATTTATTTAAGTACAAAATATTTAAGAATGTAAATATTATTTTATTGGTTTAGCTATTATTTTATCATTTCCTTATGAGGCCCATTTTAGACCTCAAAATTCCCCTAATGACACCCTTCATTTCGATTTGAAATAATACTTAGTTTTCATCTATAGGAAGGCATAGGGAAGTATTACCTTATTCTATATGAGTGTTGGTTGTAAATTCCTCAAGAATGGGAAACTATGACTCTATCTATTGCACGTTGTTTATCTTAGGCTCATACTCCTCAAGTTCACAATCTAAATCATCCTTGAACATAAAACATTCTTCAAGATTGTCAAACATGAAAGCCCTATCCTCTTCATGAAAGACAACAGTCTCTGTTAGCCAATCTCCTTGCAGGAAATAATCATCACAAATTGGCTTACTCACAACAACTTCCTGTATAGTTTCATCAATTTCATGATTGCCATCATTTAAACTCAGATTTTCATTTTCAATTATGGAAGAAGTTTCACTAACACATTCGTGACTATGTGAACACAACAAACCTGCATTAGCTTGGGTTGTAAAATGATTGTTCAAGAGTTGATATATCTCATCCTCAGATAGAGGAGAAAACAGAGTTTTATAGCAGTAATTATTGGCTTGATGATTTCCATTTTCAAGATCGGGAATAGGCATTTCTCTTTTTTGGTCCGAGTCTGTTTCATCCAAGGAGGAAGCTACTATTTATTGTTGGGAGGAAAAATCATAAAGGGCTTCTATGATCTCATCATCATCTAGACAATCTTCATCCCCATACAAATTTTCAAGAAACTCAATGAAATTTTCAGAAATCTCACAACAACTATCAATCATCGACAAGGAAGAATTAGATCTTTGATAATGTTGAAAGAAAAGCTGAATGAAAGTCCTTTAGAGAATATAAACTAGATGATGGTAGACCTTCATATCATGATATTTCTTTTTCCTCCAAGGTATCCATAAACATCTTCATGAGAAAATCTTCTGGAAACTCGATCTTCAGTTTGTGAATATGAAAATGAAATTTGACCAAATGCAAACTAGCATCTTCTCCATCCTCACTTTTAAACTTTGACAGGCTAGTTTTCCAATGTATACAAGGAATCTGATTTAGAAAACCAGGAATATGAGCTCGATTCATAGTAGCATACCTTCGAGAAGTTGAATCCATATTGAAAACAATGAAGTCACCAAGAATTTATTCAAACTATCAGCTCTTGAACAATGGAGTCGCCCTGAAAATTCTAAACATTTGGATTCTTCGACACTGGAGTCACCATGTGAATGATGCACAACCTTCTTCTGCTTGATCACTGTTCACCATCAACAATCAAATCTGATCATTTTCGTTCTTTCCGGGGGAAGATATGTCACCTCGCTCCTCGACATTGATGCCAAAATGTTAGCACTGCACTAGTTCTTTGAAGGGTGAAATGAGACTAGCAAAGGTAACCACATACCACTTTGACCTAGTAGCTAGCCCTACTAGGTTGAGAGGAATCTCTCAATGAGATCACAGTCAATTGACTGGAGTGTAAAGGATATTAGGCTAGGTATGTTTAGATTAGGGTTTGGTTGATTTGATTTTTGTGCTTGATGGTGGCTTAGGTCTAGGAGGACTAGGTTAGGGCTCTGAAAATCAGATATGTAGAGATGTAATGGGGCAAGGTAGGCACATACTTTATCAGTTTAAAGGTATCTTTGTGTATAGGGTAGAGTGATAGGGTTTCAAAATGAGCATGAATCTCATGAATTCATTTATATCAGAAGAATATGAAAAAAAAATGTGAAATATTCTCCAAAATAGAGCATTAAATCAATGTTTTTTGTTTATCATCTTAGAAATAAAACACATGAAGCATGGAAATAGAAATGGAAGTTACAATACATTCAAACATATGATCACAGAAATAAAAACATTGTTAAAACACATAACACATGAATACCACCACAATATTTGCAATTTTGTCTATTATTTCTTGCGAAATTCACAAATGCACTAGTATTCCAAAGCTCAATTCCATAGTATCCACTGTCTACTACATACAAGGGAGGTTACTCAACCAATTCCTCCTTTTCCTAACCATCATGGGGCATTTCCTCAAAGCACGAAATGGAGAATAACACACCTAAGTAACCCTATTTTACCCATTCACAATTTACTTTAACCCCTTACATTTATTTAATTTAACCCCTTGAATTTTACAAAAGTGAAACTAAAAATTGCCAAAAATTATAGTGAAATTTCATGAAAATTTATCAGAAATTGCAGATGCATGATGAGATTTTAGAGGCCATATTTGGGTGCCTTTCTGAAGTCAAAATTAAAATATAATACCTGTGTATAAACTGAAGGAGGTTTTTGTTCCTTAGACTACGATGGAAAAAAAAATCTTTCACTTTTGGAAAAATCATCTCTATTTGATCAGAAACACATTTTGAATCAAAATTGTTCATGTGTTTATTGTAAACTGGAAAGGTAAAGCTATGATTTCTTAGAATTTGGCATCGCGTGGCAAGTGGAGATGACATTATCTCATGTTTTTTGAGTGGTTCATATCTTGAAATTTTTCCTCCCTTTTTTTAAGGCCTGTTATCTCCCTTCATATGTACTTTGCAAAGGGAAAACCCTAATAGTGAAAAACGGGGGAATGGAGAAATGGAGTAGGATGGAGGAGTTAGGAGAGGCAAATGGGGATAGGAAAAATTAAGGAAGTAGGGAAGGGTGTTAGGAAGGCTTAGGAAGTAAAATGGAGTGAAATGAGTGAGGGAATTGGGCTAGGAAATTTTTACACAATCCTAACTAGCAAAATTGCATAATTGCGCTAGGGTTTAGGGTTTGGGACTTGGGAATTGGAAATGAGGGGATATGAAGGTTGCGGGAGATGGTCTTTGGTGTCAGGGAGGGTAGAAATCCATCGAAATAATTTTTTTCCTTGGCAAATGAAGTGTGGTGACTATGATACTGAAAAAGCAAGAGAAACCCTAGAGAAGGAATTAGCTTGAATTTTAGGCAAATATGATGCAAGAGTTGATATAAATGGTATTACTTACTTACTTTAAGCTAATAGAACCTTCGTCAAGAAATTAAAACCCTTGGAAATATTTGTGCTTCACCCCAAAAGAAAATGTGTGTTTTCAACCAGATGTATAACCTAGTCTCCCTGTGCGCAACGAAGTGTTTGTATGCACAGCACTGTCTGCAACGTAGTTTTCCTGTATGCAACACCTGCAATTTTTTTCCAATGAGAGGTAGAAAACCGGTTTTTCTTACCAATGGGAGAGGGGATATCGATGGTAGGAGGATAGAAGAGTGCAAATGATTTTTTCTTTCGTCTTTTTTAGCTTGCTTTGGAGTCATTTCATCAATGAGGTAGGATGGCCCACCTCATGAATCTCACTTTATTTTTAGAAACTTGTAGCCTTCGAACCTTTAATTGAAAATTTATAACTTAGGAAATTATTACATAATAGAAACAATAAATTAAATTTTGAAATCAAACCTTATTGAACAAACTTTCCTATTACCACTCCTCCAATTGTCAGCTTTTATGCATGAAATGACATATTTGGTGACCTTGAAACCCTAATGACTTAATGGAGACACTTAACTGAATTAAATCATGATGGTGATGACTAGAATTATGATGATGATGTTTGAATGATGATATTCTCAGCTAAGTAATGACAAGGACTAGCATGTGAAAATATTGGAAGGAATGGAAATAGTCCTAGACGTAATACCGACTGACCAAATTTTTACCTGAAAATCTAATGAAATGATAAAAAATTGACTATGAGACCTGAAAAAGACATGATAGGAGCCCATTTGATCACTGGTGACAAACTGTATATACTGACACTAATAACAGGTAAGTAGTGAAAACCAATATTTAAATTATATTAAAAACACTTAAACAAATATTTAAATTTTATTACAAGTTTAAGTGCATGTAACATGCACTAAATCTAACTACATATAATCATGCACTAAAGAATTGTTGTTAAAAAAATAAAAATAAAAACCATTTAAATTTGATAATTTCTTAAAAACTTTACATCATATAAATCAGGCATTTAGATTTTCTTATTTCTCAGGAAGGCTACATTATGTACATCCACAGGTGGAAAAAAATTATTTTAAGAGAGATTAATGAAACTTTTATTGTCACCTTAGATCAGAGTAGGATCCATCATCTAACCAAACAGTCCGACAAGATTATTTCTCATCCATATTTCTTCACATGTTGCTTGACTTCCAACCATGCATTATGCTTCTACTGAGCTAAGTTTTTTCGATATGTGCTTCCTGCTATATCAGGAAAATTTTGCAAACCCAAAACTGAAAATTCCTCCTAATGTAATCTTCAATTTTGATGGAATTCCTACCCAATCTACATCTGTGAAGCCACATAACTTCTCTCCCTCTATCTAGTTCTACCATAGTCTAAACTGGGTGGTTCCTATGAGGTACCTTAGAACATTCTTAACTTCCCTCCAAACTAATTTGGTTGGCCTAACCATAGCTTGACTAAGTTGTTTGACTGCATAGCACATATCTAGTCACATTTTCGCAAGATACATTAGTGAACCCACTAGCTGCCGATAAATGGTAGGCTCTACTAATTCACCAGAAGTATCATCCTCTTTCCTCCAATTGGTTGCTAGAGGTGTCTCCATGGGTTTACTACTCTCCATGTAAAAATTCTTCAGTATCTCATTTTCATACTTGCCTTCAGAGACAAACAATTCCCCATATCCTTTCCATACTTCAAACTCAAGGAAGTAGTGCATGAGTCCCGTGCCCTTCATTTCAAAATCTCTTCCAAGGTCCTCCTTGCAAGATCTGATCAAATTATCATCACCCATTAAAAATAAAATCTTTAACATATAAGAAAATAATAAACAATTTACCCTCTACCAAGATATGATAATGGTTTGCATAAGCTTCACGTTTGGTGAAGCCCAAAACAGTGAGATAGATGTCAATATTTTTGTACCAAGCATGGGGTGCATTCTTGAGGCCATACAACGCTCCTTGAGTCTTAACACATGAGAATCTCGATCAAAGGTCTCATAACCTTCTATTTGTTTGATGACCACCTCATACTCAATAAATCCATTAAGGAATGTTTTTTTTACATCTATATGGTGGATCTTCCACCCCATTGCGCAGATAGTGAAATAATTGATCTAATGGATGAATGCCTTGAGACAAGAGAAAATATTTCCTCATATTCATTTCCCTCAACTTGAGATAATCCTTTGGCCACAAATCTAGCCTTATACTTCCCTATGCTTCCATCTGCTACATCCTTTACCTTGAAGAGCCATATTGAAGCCATAACTGATTTATTTGTTGGTCTTGTGACCATTTCCCAAACATTGTTCTTTATAATGCAAACACATTCCTCCACCATTGCATCAACCCATATAGGTTTCTATATTTCCTTCTCGAAATAAGATGGAAAATTCTTTACTAGCTCAGCCATTAGAGCCATGTAGCCACTGTACTGTTCTAGTGACCTTCTCTACCTACGTTATGAAGTGGGTGCTCCCGCTTTCTCTATAGCATCAAGTATTAGCCTCTCAGCTTCTCTGGTTCATTTTATTCCTTCTTTGGATGGTTATGCTTGAGTGTATGTCTCCACTCTCTGTTCCTCATATTGTGGCTGCTCCACAACTTCCTGAGGTTTCTCCTTTTGGAGCTAAAATCTCCTCTCTTAGTGGAATTTCAAGCTACCTATCAAGATAGCAATGCCTCTCTTTCTCCTCATCAAAATTTACATCCCTTCCCACAACTGCCATTATGAGGGATGGTAAGTACACACAGTAGTTGTGAGGAGTTTCTATGCAACCCATAAATACCCCCAACTCAGTTTTTGGCTCAAGATTTTTCCTATAATATTTGGATACATGGAAGTAAACAAATGCTCCAAAAATCCTAAAGTGAGACATTCAAATTTCTCCCCGAGAAAGCCTCCTTTGGTGTAATCATTCCTAGAATCTAATGAGCACTCATGTTCTACAAGTATACTGCTATGTTTTATGCCTCTACCCACAAATGTAGTAGTAGGACTTGGTCATGCAACATTGCCCTCGTTTCTCCTACAATATTACGATTCTTTCTCTCAACCACCCCATTTTTTTGTGGGTTGTGGGGTTCTTTCAACTCTCGTTGAATTCCTTATTTTGTACATACATTTTTAAACTCATTCTACAAGTACTCATCTCCATTTTTGCTCCTAAGAGCCTTCACCTTCTTAATGGTTTCTTTCTCAACGAGTGCCTTGAATTCTAGTAACTTGGAGAATGTCTCATCCTTCTTCCACATGAAGAATATCTGTCACTTCCATGAGAAATCATATACGAAGATAACATTATATTTATGCCTAGAAGTGGAGGTTGTCGAGAAAGGTCCACAGACATCAGTGTGGATCCTTTCAAGGACTACATGTGCTTTGTTTTCCTGATCATGGAATGTGGCTTTTGTGTACTTCCCCAAGGTACACCCTTTGAATTTATCTTACTACTCAAGCTATCTATTGGGGAGGCCTTTAGCTATCAATTACATAATAATCATGGCACCATGATGAAAATGACTAAGTACTCTTTGCCAAATTTCACCGACATTGCATCTTTGCACCTTTTCCCCCTTCCTTCTTAATGCAACACAGTATTTCACATCTAGCTTATACAGGTACTTCACATGAACCCCGATCCGCTTCACCTGTCCTTTGGTTATGTGTCTCAGGATTTCTTTCCCTTTGTTTTATATCACCTTGTAACCATGGTATTCCAACATTACAACTGAGATGATATTTTTCTTTAGGCCCGAAATAAACATGACATCCTTGAGTCTAAGAGGCGAGTGTGAATCCCTATGAAAGGTGATTTCACGAATATTTCTTGCACTATACCTTCCATCATCTCCCATATCGATGTTCATATGGAGATATTTATCCTCTAGGTCACTGCAAAAATATTTATTACCTGTCATGTGGAACAAGGCACCACTGTTCAAGTACCACACAGTCCCCATTATTTTTCTCGCCATGCATGCAATAAGGGTGAAGTGAAGCTCAAATTGTGAAGCCAAAGCTTCACCTGCCAGTCCTCCTAAGGTATTATTGCATGAATTTGTTTGTGGAAAATTTGTGGAATAGTGCCTAAATTCATGACAATCGAAGCATTTAATTTTTGACTAGTCCTTCTTCTTCCCCCTTGATTGGAATCTGGTTTTGATTGGGATTTCTTCCCCTTTCCCTTCCTTTCCTTTCCTCCCAATCCACAATTTTCTTCATCCTCACACTTGGATGAAGTCCCATCTATGGTATTTTACCTTATTTCCTCCTGTACCAAATCAGACCATAAGCATTCCCAGTTCGGTAGTTTCTCCCTCCCATTTATTGAATCTTGGTAGCTATGACAACTCTTGGGAAGGCCTAGAAGGGATTGGATTACCAAATAATATTTTGCAACATTAAAACCAGCCCCGACAATTTCATCACAACATTGTGTGAACCTACTTAGATACTGAGGTATGGAGTCATTCTTCTACATCTCGATATTTTAAAGTTTATCCTCAACCACCATATTCATGTGATCACTACCATTCTCAAACAATTCTATGATTCCTTTCCACATTGCAAACGAAGTTTATTTTTCATGGATATTTGATACATTGTGACCTAGTACTCCCTGGAATATTATTCTTCTCGCCTTGGATGCATCTTTCTTCCATTGATCTAGGTTATGGGCATCAGATGCTTGTGGTTTTGCAACATTTGTCTTGATGTGTTCTACAAAGCTATTATCGCCCAATACTACTTCCATGTGATCCTTCCATGAGATGGAATTAGAGTTTCCTTCCAATTCCTTCCAAGGCATATTCTAGCCTCAACCCAGTGAATCTCATTGTCCCAACTGTGAAGAGATCATGTAACACTGAAGAGCTCCTGTAATATACTCTATTTCTCCATGGAATTCAATTCACATCTATAACACATATCATCAACATTCAATAATAAATAACACACATACATAGAGGTTTATCTAGGGGAAATAAAATGCTCAAAACCTCTTACTATCTGTATTGCATTAATCAAAGAATAGATATGAATATATATGCTTTCTCAAGCTTGAGCACAACCTGCAAGTGTATAGTCTATCCCTCTACCTGACTGATTGACTCCGACCAAAACTTAGCCAATTTTCATGCCCTCCAAGCTCCTATTTCCTTGCACTGATCCTTTAGGAATTATGACCCTATTAATTAGGAAATTCCCTCAATTGGATTGCATAATTCCTTTAGGATGATCCTTTGACTACATGCACCACCTATACACATTGGAATATTCTACAACTAATATTACAATGTCTTGGAATCTCCACCTCAAGTCGGTAACTGGAATTATCTTTGATCGGTTAACTGGTTCATCACTAAGTGTGATTGAAGTCACACTGTACAAATTGACCTTCCACTAGTTCCACTAATATTTATAATTAGTTTAACTGAAAATAAATCAATTTAACTGAATATATTGCTACAAATTAGAAATCGCTCATGCTTAACTGAACTGAAGTATTCCAACTCAAATTAACTAATATAATAGGGTGACATAATCCATGTCACTCAAGTTAAATTATCCAATTTGTCTATTGAAATGGAAATTCAAAATTTATATAGTTTGACCAAGGAAAATTAAACTAAGATTTTTCTTGTTGCATTTTCAACAGTGAATCCATCACAAGTATTTTAAATACGAGAGTTAAAATCTTCAAATTTGGGTTTGAGGATTTCTCATTATATTATTTCCTATATGATCAACTAGGACGTCATGTGTCACCACCACAATATCCTTCAAGACCAAAAATTCCCCAACCATAGTCGTCATTGATTTTTCGTGAAGCTACATATTTAAATATTTTACTAGTGTAGGAACATCATGGTTCAACATCCATAATGGGCTTGAATTTGGTGTATATTTCTATCCTCTACCCTTAATTTCAAAGAAATTTTCTCCTCCAAAGCCTAATATAATTTTTTTCAACCATTTTGCCTGTTATTGTATATTTTCAATGAAAATTGCATTATCATTATCTACAAATCCATTTCTCAAGTTATAGAAATCCTTTAATCAAAATTATGATTTGTTAATTCCCATCTGAATCAAAATTCCCCATATTGAATCTACCTCCTAGAAGCTTTTCCTCTCTCATAGATGCATGAGTCTTCATGGCTTCCATCTTACAACTTATGCACAATACGTCTAGATCTCCTCCAAATATGAGGCTCTTGGACCATCTTTCGAGGGAAACTAATACTATGGGACAATGTTTCTATTACAACTGTTGCAACGTCGTCTAATTCACTAACAAATACCCCATGCAAGCTATTAAAACAATCTGGATGCTATCAAGTTTTGAGCCACTTTCTCAAGGCAAAATATTCATATAAAATGGAAGGATCCATGGTCTATTGACCCATGCCACTTGCACTCCCAATTTTTCATAGTGTGTAACTAACCTAGGAAAGAATTCTGGAACTAAATCTTCAAAAAAAAGTTAGTTAACTTGGCTTCCACCATATTCTTTGAATAATATCCATCAAATTATTCATCAATGATGCCCATAAAAGTCCAAAATGCACTTTCCTCTAGCTTCAATAGTGAAAAAAAACCAAAAAAAATATTTATCGCCTATCAATACCCAACTGATGGATTATAACATGCATATGTTGTCAATCGTCATCTCAAACCATTTTAACCATCCTCTACCAATGCTAAGTTGTCTAATAGATTTGACCTGCCACTTTTTGGATCATAAAATAGTTTCTCATGTAGGGGCTTTGCCTTTGTGGGAAAAAACAACAATTTTTTTTTCATATGTATATTTTCACAACCCGTAATCATGTTACCGTCATTTCTGTAAATTTTAAGGTTGAATTTAAGGATCACATAGCTAACACGACCTATAAATATGTCTCAAATTTATCCCTGATAGAACACTCCTTCAAAATTAAGCACCTTCTCAGCTTTGACCAAACAAAAATCTTGGCTTTGAATCCTCTCTAGTCAACCTGCCTTAATCGAAAATCCCTATAGATCAAGAAACAACATGACAACGCCAATAGGGAAGATGGATATAAACTCAATGGCTCCTAGAAATCCCTTATCCACCATCTTAGTCATTAATAGGATGTCACATTGTGATTCTTTTTTATTTTCTTATTAATATTTCATTCTTCATCTTATTGCTCTTTATGTTAAACCTTCTTCATTTCCACCTTATTCCTCGTTTCTCACACCCCCTTTTAATTTTTAATTTTTAATTTTTTTCCCCCCTTCTAGTTAGTCATTCTAGACCTTAATATTATGTATACATAATCATATTATATTATTATTATTATGTTTTTTAATCATTTTTAAATTGGCTTTTAAATCAATAATAATAATAATTGTTATTATTGCCTTATTAATAATCATTTTTAATACTGATATTTATTTAATGGTCACATTATTGTCTCCTCCCTATATATCCTCTCTAACACTATTTTCTGATCCTCTTAGCTTGAGTACCTGATGATGGTGGTGGGACCACTCCAAACATCATATACGTTAAAGATGCATATATTGAAATTGCATAAATGATACTAAAAACAAAAATAACTTTCCATTTAGAATACTAAAGTAAAGGGATACAAGCAAGATGTTGGTTAGCAGAAAACAAAACCATAAAAAAGCCATTTTTTTTATTTCCACATATGCTTTTTGGGGTCACAAATATTGATATACCTTGAATTCCCAGTAGTTAAACTTGAATGGCTTCTCATGACATACAACTTACCTTCTAGCCCACAAGAAAAACAACCCCATCTTCAACATTGTAGAGCTCTATTAATGTCCTCTTATTTTAGTTTCAATAGAATACCTCAACACAAGAAAGATCCTTCCCGCCCAATTACATAGAAAAGGCCATCAACTACTTAACAAACAAATTCAAAATGTGTGGCATTCCTTTTTTTAAGACAACTCCACCTATTTAATATTGGATGATAGTTGTATGCATCTCTTAAAGCCATGGCTATTTAGCCATCATTAAACAATGCAAAAATTACCATTAGTATCTTATCAATCATAATAAACCCAAAAATTGTCTCCAAAGGACGAGGCATAAATGGAAGAAGTTCCCATTTACCACATGTAGAATCGAGAGCTTGCCACTACATTTGGTCACTGCATGAATCTGCAATCAACACATCAATTCACTCTTCAAGGGTGCCAACTAATTCTCTTTCCATATGAAATTAATTTCTTGGAATGAAACTTCTCTGTGCTTTTGGAACATATATTGGTGACTAAAAATATAAGTTAGTAACTAGTGCAAGACAATAATTGCAACACAAAAAGGGCTAGAAAAAGAGCATATTCATAATCATGATCATTGTATTAAATACTTTTTTAGATATGTTGATGTTGAAATGAAAACCTATCGTGGGATATAGTGGCTTATTTTTTTGTTATTACCTTCACTATCAGAGAGGCTTTAGTCATTGGAAGGGGTTTTAAAACATTCTTAAGATCATCATCAAGGGTTTGTTTCTCAACTAGTAGATCACTTTTAAATGGATCCTTGCATTATGCTTATGGCCATATTAAATTTTCAACTAAGCATGTCCCCTTTGAAAGTTATATTCACATCCTTTGCTTCTCCTATAGGTTTGAGAATGATCTTTGGCTATCGTTATGAATGAAAATATTTTCATAGTATATGTTTATAAATGATGATGTGGAGAGAAAACCCACTTCCATAAATACTCAAATTATAACTAAATTACATGTCAGCTTGCTTATTGTTTTCATGAGAAGAGAAAGCTCATAAATTGACCAAAAATAGCTACATGGAAATTAAAAGTTTCTACTAATTTTCATGCCTTTAATCATTTTCCTTTGATCAATATTAAAGCATATAATATCTTATTCCATGTACCCAGGACCCTAGTTAAGCACCAATGACTGAAATCTTGGTATCTTTCTGATTTTTCCTCTTATGAGGAATATTTCCTCCAATATATAGAAGGGTAGGAATCCTTTCTATAATCTATTATTTGTAATATCCCAAAATGGGAATGCTCAGCAATGCATGCATGAAAAACGCATTTTCAGGAATATGTGCTATAAAAATCGAAATTAACACTTGGATCCCTTATATATGACAATATACCATCTAAATACAAGAGTATATCAGAAACAAATCAAATTAGGTGAGGTAAACAAGCCTTCCACACCTAGTATAGCTCAAAAATATTGAAACCCCAAAACTACTGCAACATGAAATTATTGTATAAAGAGACAATGCAGTTTAATGAAGGTTTGTACAAAGAAATAGTAGATACAAATAGATCTGATGATATATTAATCAATATGACCCAAAAACTGAGATCTATTCACCTTTATACAAATCCAAGAGAACCCAGGAAGGGTTTCTAGGAATACACCCAAATACAAATGGTGATCTTCAACACTAAGACTGAATAATCACTACAAACTAAAGAACATGAGTATAGAAGGCTGAAATAATGTAAATATGATGCAGATCTGATCAAAGGTCCTCCCCCATGAAAGGATGAACCCTTCAATCATAGGAAAACTCTCAAAAGAACCACCAGATCCCCTACTGAAGCTGCCCTCCAGAAATAATGCAATTCTAGACTGGAATTACACTGTAGGTGATGGAAATATGTTGGCCTACTTCCAAATAGCTTAAATTATCTCAAGTACCCTCCAAAATGATCTCCCAAGAGAAATAATCCTTCCTCTTATGCAAAACCAACCCAGAAAGTGGGTTTCTCAACCCTCCACTGCAACACCCTGCAACACAACACAATATTCTGCAAAAACTGCACTATAGCTAAAGAATGAAGCTTGGCCCTAATGCCAGATGTGTGGAATCATATATCAGATATCTCCCAAGAGCTACTCAAAGGGAGCAGATGGAATTCCTAAACAAGAATCCCTTAGTGCTAAACAACACCAGCAATCTTAGCTAAACAGCTGAAGAGAGAAAAAGTCTAAACAAACATATCAAAATATCATTCATAAGATAACCCCATATGGCTTCCATCCTCTTCCTTATAAACTATGTGAGCCTTCACACCTTGGGTCCCACTCATTAGGGTTTCCACCATCACACAATCAATCTGCCTCCAAAATTGCATTGTACCTTCATCGATGCCACTTCTCCATAACAACATTGTTTGATTTGGTCAAGGTTGACTTGTTAAACCTAATTCAGCCATTTTCACACCTAAGGGTCTTCAATCTAGCTCTCATGTAATTTTTTTAAACTAATCCTTATTCATATTGAGTTGTTTTTATTGATGATCCACTCCTCCCCATTAATGCTGTTGACTTGGTCAAACTTGACTTTGTCCACATCCACTATGCCTTGTTCACACATGAGAGTGCTAGATTCAGTTATTATTATGATCCCTTTTCACACCAAGAGGGATTTTATGCTTATTCAAGATAATTATGGGTCTCTTTACCCATTTATTCATCTACTAGGTTCTAAAAGCAAAAATCAATATTCCTATTAGTTGCATGCTAATTTATGAATATTACAGTCCTCCCCTCATAAATGTTGCTTGTCCTCAAGAAACTGCAAGGATAGAATTGAAGACCCCCCTCTCCTCCTTCTATAGCATTTGTATATGATAAACTCCTCCCATGTACAATATGTTGTATCATCAATACATCTCCAAGTTTCCCCTCCCAAGTATGCAAGCTAGCTTTTGGTGAGTATCCCAAACAACTACCATCATGTAGAAGTAAAACACCCATGGAGG
Organism: Pinus albicaulis; assembly: GCA_034641835.2. NCBI lineage: Eukaryota > Viridiplantae > Streptophyta > Pinopsida > Pinales > Pinaceae > Pinus > Pinus albicaulis. The sequence continues at coordinate 1,483,221,378 of CM076575.1, forward strand.
CAACAATGTGTTGTCTAGAGGCCTTCTTGAGGCATGAGATCTGATATGTATTGGGGTCTATCATCCCCATGTGAATCTCCCATCCCCAAGCTATCATCCACACAAAATGAGCCACCCTCCAGAATGATAATTCATGAAGAATCTCCTCCACCTTTGGCTCCTACAATGTAGGTGGGTTGAATAATTGATCATGGTAGAAAAAATGGCCTACCCCATGCTATCTTTCTCTCCACTCCTGATAAGTGTAGAGAATTTGTTGATCTTGGGCTGCAATAAGGTTTCCCTCAAGTGGCAAGAAGAAGATTGGATCTTCAAAGATCCTCTCTCTAAAGTCATGTATCATGCTGGCCCAAACCATTCCATACAAAATGAATGGCACATCATCACCATATGGCATCCAAATCAGAAAACGCTGAAGGTTATGTGCAAGTTTGGATGATACCAATGGTTTCTCAAGTGGATACAACACGGTCTTTCCAACTGTTGTTTTAGAACATCATGTGGCAAGTTGTCCTCCAACAAGTTACTAGCTGTGCATGTTTTCTCATCTACTATGTGGTAGTAAGCAGAAATATATATCAGCTAAGCATAAGAAAAATAACAACACACTTGCCTAAAGTCATGTAGAGAAGGGTTATCATCATAAGTGTTGGTCCTAGAATGACCATTAAACCCAAAATCAATCTTGCCCTCTTGTGGAGCAATGCACTGTATATAGATGGTGAGACAATGCAAATACTCAATGAAATGAATAATAAGTATAATAATACATTTCTTACCATGCATGATGAGTAGGTTGAAAATGAGGTCCATGGATGAGCCCTCCCATGAGAATATCTTCATAAAAATCTGCAAAATGAAGGGATGCATACTCCCCTTGGAACACTCCATCAATAGAAATATAATCCCAAGAGAAAGCATTGTTGGCCTTAGTGATAAGGCTCTTGTCACTACGTGACTTCTTCCTTTGACATGCCACATGCCAAAGCCATACACCCTTATGCTACTATGTGGGGTAATCTTCTCCCTATGCGGAAGCCCCTCCATATCCTCCAATGTTTAAGGGTAGCCTCTTTGCATCTTGAATGTGCCTTCCCTTTCTCCGGAAATATCATAACAAGTATGGGAAAAATTATTTCCATACTCTCCCAAGAGGAACCATAGCAACAATAACTCTTACTGCCCCCTCACACCTCCATCATACAAATTATGAATTGAAAATATTTTGATTGACATGAAGGAGATCATATCAACATAATGCACCCAAAATATTTTCTACCATATCATGCAAGTGTCCTGCCAGGTTTCCTCCACCAACATACCCTTTGGAGAAGGATATAACTCATGATGGCCAAACTATTTCAAGAGTAGCCAACGCAGCCATGCCTCCTGCTGCTCGATGTCATAAATATGCAAGTGGCTCACCAACCTCTTTCTCTCCATCCACTCCCATTCATCCATATGTGTATGCCTCCTACCATATTCCACCTTCGTACTCCTCTAATGGAGACTACCATCCTCCCAAATCAGATTTCTCCCTTTCCATTTCATGGGATGTTTAAATGCAACCTCTTGGAGATCTTATATAGAAGATCACACATCAATGATCATATTGAATCCACAAGGATCCAAGTATGTTGAAGGAAAAACCTCCTCATAGGCCTGCACAATGCTCATCCCAATAGATCCATCACAATGATGAAAGACAAAATGTTTCACATTGATCATCGGCTCATCCAATTTCATACAATTGTAATGGTCATTAAAATACTCTAATGATAGCTGGGCCCCCAACTGTTCATTTTTTCCCAATGACAGGGTTGTCAACCTCCTCCTCAAAGGTGTATTTTCTATCTCATGATCCAACTCAAGGATGAACATATAGTTCTGCATAGGTTTGTTTAGGATAAAGTTCATCCTATCCTTTAAAAACCCACACTCGAACCCCAAGTGTTGTGTGTAACTCAACCATGGCATTTTAGGAGGATGATTTATCCCTTCCTTGAACAATTCAAGGTTTCAAAGTGCAGTGCAATCCTGCTGCTCCTAATCAACAGTATGTGTTGATCCTAGATCATGTAAAGGCAGATTTCCACATCCCTCCATAAGATTTTCTGAAATAACAAAAGGTGGAAATTCATGCATACCTTGGTGAAGCTTGGGAAAATCTTGTATGGCTACACGGGTCCCTTCTTCCAATGTGTTGGCTTCCCCAACTTTTGAGGATGATGGCTGCTTCTCCATAGTTGTGCCAGCGCTGGTACGAATCTCCTCAAGTGGTGGTGAAGGCTCCTCCCCTTTTGATATCTTCTTATAAAATCTTTTGATCACCCTTTGAGTTAAATCTACAAAAGTAGCCACTCTTGCATGACTCAAATGGCTGAACCACCAAATGCTTGCCTTGCCCTCAAGGTGCAGCGCTGAGATCTCAACACCCTCTCTTTCTACCACTAGATGTAGTAGGAAAAATGCATCTAGCTTAATCACCCAAGCCTTTGTTGTACATGTTGATGATCCATCAAAATTAGACAATAGAAATCTATTGCCCCTCATTCTCCTATTGTTGTAGGGCCTCCTTTCTTCTGCCAGCTGAATAAACTGAGGAAGAGCTAGAGTCTCCTTGAAAGGCTTAGGTTGAGACTTGTAATTTTCAAGGTATCCTCTTAGGATCTCATGTTCCAAGTTCCCTCCATCCCCATGTCTTTTGTATCCTTCCTCAAAAGGAAAATTCAAGGTCTAATGCTTTGGAGATTTCTGCAACATTGTTTCTTTCTTTTGAGAATAGGAAGTACATGACCCTTCCTCTTTTTTCTGCTTAACCTCCTTGGAGAGGTTCTTCATATATCTTAAAAATGATGAGACAAAGCTCATTTTCTCCATCATTCTTTCCTTTCCTTCTTCTTATAGCATCTTTGCTTGAAGTTCATAGGCTGAGCCAAAGATCATGCTCTGATTCCATTGTAATATCCCAAAATGGGAATGCTCAGCAATGCATGCATCAAAAATGCATTTTCAGGAATATGTGCTATAAAAATCAAAATTAACACTCGGATCCCTTATATCTGAAAATATACCATCTAAATCCAAGAGCAGATTAGAAACATATCAAATTAGGTGAGGTAAACAAGCCTCCCACACCTAGTATTGCTCAAAAATGTTGAAACCCCAAAACTACTGCAACATGAAATTACTGCATAAAGAGACAACACAATCTAATGAAGGTTTATACAGAGAAATAGTAGAGATAAATGGATCTGATGTTATATTAATCAATATGTCCCAAAAACTGAGATCTAGTCTCCTCTATACAAATCCAAGAGAACCCGGGAAGGGTTTCTAGGAATACACCCAAATACAAATGGTGATATTCAACACTAAGAATGAATAATCACTGAAAAATGAAGAAAAAGAGTATAGAAGGCTGAAATAATGTAAATCTGATGCAGATCTGATCAAAGGTCTTCCCCCATGAAAGGATGAACCCTTTAATCACAGGAAAACTCTCAAAAGAACCACCAGATCCCCTACTGAAGCTGCCCTCAAGAAATAACGCAATTCTAGACTGGAATTACATTGTAGGTGATGGAAATATGTTGGACTGCTACCAAAGATTTGAAATGATCTTAAGTACCCTCCAAGCTGATCTCCCAAGAGAAGGAATCTTTCCTCTTATGCAAAACCAACCCAGAAAGTGGGTTTCTCAACCCTCCACTGCAACACAACACAATATTCTGCAGAAATTGCGTTGTAGCTAAAGACTGAAGCTTGGCCCTAATGATAGATGTGTGGAATGATATATCAGGTCTCTCCCAAGAGCTACTCAAAGTGAAGAGATGGAATTCCTAAACAGGAATCCCTTAGTGCTAAACAGCACCAACAATCTTAGCTAAACAGCTGAAGAGAGAAAGAGTCTAAACAGACATATCAAAATAAAATTCATAAGCTAACCCCATATGGCTTCCATCCTCTTCCTTATAAAATATGTGAGCCTTCTCACCTTGGGTCCCACTCATTAGGGTTTCCACCATCACACAATCAATCTCCCTCCAAAACTGCGTTGTACCTTCATCAATGCCACTTCTCCATAACAACGCTATTTGATTTGGTCAAGGTTGACCTCTTCAACCTGCTTCAGCCCTTTTCACACATAAGGGTATTTAATCCAGCTCTCATATAGTTGTCTAAACTAATCCTTATTCATATTGAGCTGTTTTTATTGATGATCCACTACTCCCCATTAATGTTGTTGACTTGGTCAAACTTGATTTTGTCCACATCCATTATGCCTTGTTCACACATGAGAGTACTAGATCTACTTATTATTATGATCCCTTTTCACATCAAGAGGGATTTTATGCTTATTCAAGATAGTTATGGGTCTCTTTCCCCATTTATTCATCTACTAGGTGCTAAAAGCAAAAATCAATATTCCTATTAGTTGCATGCTAATTTAGGAATATTACATTATTATTGTGATATTTAGGTATATAAAAAGATATTTCATCTCATTTAAAGACTCCAAAACTACCATTTAATTTATAAACACCATGTACACTTATGCCTAAATTGTTGAGATAATGCTTCATATGAATGATTTTCTCAATGAAAACAAAGGAAGTGGTCACAATTATAATGAATCAATTGAAGGTGGCTATTTCTCTAGAAAAGTAAGATGTATAAATGAAAAAAAAATAGGATTAAGGGAGAGGTTTATTATGGTATAGAAAAATCACAACAAGAGGTGAGGAATGAAACATATTACGAAAATATTGTGCAAAGAGATTAAAACAAAATCAAATGGTAGGATAGGAATGCCAAGGTTATAGTAGTTTATTACCATCATTTCCCAAATTTATAACAAATTAAAAATTTTCAAACTAGTGTTTACCTTAATATATAAATGTATGTTTGAATTTTCTATACATGATGAAAAAAAACTAAACATGAGACTTGTGTACCATTGAACTTATCCAAAACAATGTGGTGGGACCAATGTTGATGCATATAAATTGTTTTGTTAAGAGATAAATGCTAATGCATGTTGATTGTGTCATTGTGATGTGTTAAATATGAGACCAAGGATGATGAGTTCTATGGATGAAGACTTGATACAAATTGATCTTTGAAGATTGAATGCTAAGGATGGCCACACTAAGATTTCATGCTCAAAAAAATGAAAACCTTGAATCTCTATTTTGTGCCTTGAAACATAATTGAGACTAATACAAATGTTTATTGTTAATGATGCAAACTAAATGTTTAAACATTAACCTCCTCTTTATCTTTGAGCTTTGAATGGATAGAGGATGTAGTTATTGTTTCTTTGGTTATACCAACACTCAATCTACCCCTCTTACTGGGGAAAAACTACAAGGTTATAGTAGTTTTTTAGTAATTTGGTGCATAATGTTCATAAAAATTGAATCCATGGTACAAATATCCCCATGAAATTTAATGCATTGAAGTCAAGCATGGAAAGGGATCAGTGGAATAGTGGCCATTAATGTATTCCATTAACCAATGCAAGATGACTCGCCATTAATGTAAATAAGCATCAAGATACCTTAGTACATCATGCTAGGTATGAATAAAGGAGTTGAATTCAAGTCACCTACAAGATCTTAAAATCAAGGGCCATTAATGCATTCCCATTGTTATCAGCAAGACAACCTACCAATGATGCATGCAAGCCTCAATATATTAAAATAAATATCTAGTCTTGGAATATAGATAATGTATTGAGCTTCGATGGATCAAAACTCATTAGCAGAGGAATTAATGCATCCAACATCAAATAACATGAGGCAGAAATTATTACAGAACTTTTCTATCTAATGACCTTGTTTTCAAGTAAAGTCCCCGTCTAACCAAACCAAAATCCCGCTATAGCTACACTTATTTTTATATTTACTATTTTGTTCATTTATTCTTCTACACTATCCTACTTTAATTGAAAGAGGAATAATTTTCTCAAGTTTAGGAGTATTTACAATATAGACATGCGAAATATGATTAAAAATGTACTCATATCCAAGTTTGAAAGATATGCTTTAAAAAATATCATAATATGAGAAACAATTTTCTTTGATTGATATTGTGTTAGTAGATGTTGAATGATGGAGGACCATTATAATAATACGAAAATCATTTGGAACCAACATGCGACCGAACGTTTGTATAATTTTTTTCCTTAGTTCACTAACATCCGTTACCTTTTTTTGACATGCCATGCATATATTCAAATGTTTTTTGATTGCTTAATTGGATGCATAAAGGATTTGATGATAGACATGAAAGAAATTCCTTGATATCGTACTCTAGTGTCTACTCTCCATCAAATTTTTTACCATGAATCCTTGGTACTTTCCATAGTTTGCAAAGGATTATCAATGAAAGATTCCTAGCTCTTCTTGTTGATGTTTATCATGAGCTTCTAGATCTTCTTGATGTTGCTCATTAATCCCTAGCCCTTTGAATTCTTTATGGATGTAGTTATATTTCTTAATGATGTCATGACTTTCCCTTCTTACACAGTTTGGAAAGGATGATTAATGAAAGATTCTAGGCCTTCTTCTTGATGTTGATCATGAGCTTCTAGGTCTACTTATCTTGATGTTGCTCATAACACCTAGCCCTTTTATTTCTCTTATCGATAGTATTTATATTTCTTAATGATGTAATGAATTTTCACAACTTTTTGAGATGTGATGATCTCCATCATTAGACATATTTAGAGGGTTTAATAGTCACCTTTTTTCCTCCTTAGATATTTTTTTCTTGAATTTTTATTATTATTTGGTTTTATGATGCTAGTATAGGTGTTTATTAAGGCTAACATACTCTAAGTGCCTAATATGAGGTTGAGTGTAGAAAATCATGACTTATTAAGCACTTTTATATGATTTTTATCATAAAAATCTGAGGATACAAAGAAAGAGAAATTATTGGAGGATTTTCCACCCTCCTTAACTCTCAAAGGAAGCCAAAGTATCCCAAGGATTCTCTCCAGCAATTCAAACTCCAAAGGCAACCAAAGGATCCCAAAGATCCTCTCCAGCAATTCAAAATCAAAGGCAGCCAAAGGATCCCAAGGATTCTCTCCCCCTCGAATGGTTTATTTCTAAGGCATTGATATCTCTTTTCTTCTATTTTTGGAGCTGGTTTCACACACACACACATATATATATATTGAATAACATTTTTTTTTAGAGATAATTTGTTTTGAATGTTTATAAATATATCTATTCCTTCGATAAATATTTTGAATATATTGTTGTATGCAATGTGTTTCAATGTGTTTTTTTTTGTATGAATTTTGATTAAAATGAAACTATAGACTAAAATGGTGTAGTTCAGGGACATTTTACTTTATTTATATATATGATAAAAATATTTTTCAAGTTTCATTCATTCTTATAGAATTTCATCTTGTCAATTTGACTATATTATATTTCCAAATATTAATTTATTTCCTTGATTGTTAGGTAGGTCATGTATAAAAATGTGAAATTTTCAAATGTATGTCAAAGATCAACATGATATTTGCTAAAATTGTAAAATATTTAAAATTGAAATTATTAGTGTGAAATTATCTTAATTACTTAACTACCTCTTTCATTCAATAGTTTATATATATATATATATATATTTCTGTGTGTGTGTGTGTGTGTATTTGTTGAAATTGTCTTCATTTGAATTAAAATGCATAATTGGAATCAATGCCTTGAAAATATCATTGGGCATCTAGATTGTGTATAACTTAATATTTTTGGAACTATTAAGCTTACAAAACAGTAAGTCAAGTTGAAATTCCATGGGACATCAATTTGGTAGTTTACTAACACACGATGTAATTTATTTTTAGCCCCCTTTTATCTCACACTACTAACACTGAGTTTCAATTTCTTTATGAGAAGCCCCCTTAATGTAAGACCTCACTCCATATGAAAAAAATTTTAAATTCATTCCAAACCAAATTGTTTTTAAATTTTGATTCTTTAATATGAATTTATTAGCTTAGAAAAAGGGTTGTATAACTATTCTAATATTTGGAGATGTGTTAAAATTTACTTAAATAATTTTTATTGTATCTTGATTTTTTTGTCATTTAAAATGTAATTTTTAAAATAAATGAATTTAACATCTTAAAAAAATCTAGGTAGTTTCATTATACAGAGATCACAATTCAAATTTAAATATACAATTTAATTTATGCTAGACCAAGCTATTATATCTCCTGAGCTAGATCCTAATGAACACCTTTTATGATCTACAAGTCAGTCATATCTATCACATGCACTTGACCGCGAACAACCCCATTTGGCTTATCAACCCCATTCTACCTCCTAAGGATTTTAACAATTCAAAAGATTGTTCAACCATTAATTATATTTTGTATCCTTATATATGTACTTATTTTGTTTATTTTAATTTTTAAAAAGACACATGCAAACTCTATGTTGACCATGACATACTTACACATCGTCATCATACTCAGTTGAATAATTCACCTCTAGGCTCAATAAAGAAAATAAGTGACAATTGGTTTTTTAAAAACATGGGAGGGATTTTTTTTACACTATCGAAATAAGAAGAGGTATGTGTATATGTGTGTGTTAATAATAGATTTAATTATAAGCATATTGAGAGACATTAATTAATAGGTTTATTAACATACATATTCAATTAAGAGCACTGGTAATATTATGTGAAGTAATTCCGGTGGGGGTGTCTTATCATAGTGACAAATGGTGGCAGAGAATGCGGGAGGGTCCAGCCTGCTGCCATGCACCATGTAAGAGCATTCATAGCTCACACGAAAGAGGTAATGGGTAATCGATCATTTTATTGTCATGGTGGGTTTAGGATAATATCAAGGGAGAATGGTATGTAGAGCACATTCAATAATGTTTGGGCAATGGAGATTTCGAGGCGGGATAGACCACCCTATGTCGCGGTGTTTTCTCTAAAGCCATGGCTTGAGCCTCATGTGTAGGGTGCGAGTTGGAAGAACAGGGAGGTTGTGAGTTGGGTATGGTATTGTATGTGACCGTGGGATCCTGGTAACCGAGCTTTAGATGTGGAGTGTGTTGTGGTATAGGTAGCTTATACTTTGCGGGTGGTGGGAAAGAAGCTCAATTGGGCAGATATATCGGGTGGTAAATGGTTCTCGATGGTGGTACGGGTTGCGGTGATTGTGGAAAAGGATGGGGAGAGGTATTGGAGTGGGCTCATGTGGCACTCAGAAGTGTTAACTCCCTAGTGCACGTGCTGGTACTAGATTCCATCTGCAGAAAGAAAGGGAGGGGAGCTGGTATTCGGGATTGTGGTATGTTCTAGCGAGTTGGATGGTGCTGGTGACAGGGCGAGCAGGGATGGTTTCCACAATGGTAATATGAATAGAGGTGAGGCATCCTATTCGGGTGAAGTATATTCTTGCCCAGTGGGAGCGTGGAGTGGGCGTAGAGGATGCATGCCATGACTACGAGGCAGAGCTTGCATAGGTAGATTTGGGCGCGACATGGAGGATAGGAGTTCGAATGGGGAACTGAGCTTTGATTCAGAGTCCACAGAGAGCCAACACTCGGTGGCAGGGATTGGGAAGATATATCAAGTGGTAAATGGTTCTCGGTGGTGGTGCAGGTTGTGGTGATCATGGACAAGGATGGGGAGCGATATTAGAGTGGGCTCAAGTGGCACTCAGGAGTGTTAACTCCCTGGCGCACATGCCAGTAATGGAGTTCATATGCATAAAGAAAGGGAGGGGAGTTGGTATTCGAGATTGTGGTATGTTCGAGTGAGTTGGATGGTTCCGGTGACAGGGCGAGCAGGGACGGTTTCCACAATGGTAATACGAATAGAGGTGAGGCATCCTATGTGGGTGAAGGATATTCTTGCCCAGTGGGAGCGTGGAGTCAGCGTAGGGGATGCATGCCACAACTACGAGGTAGAGCTTGCATAGGTGGCTTTGGGTGTGACATGGAGGATAGGAGGTCGAATGGGGAACTGAGCTTTGACTCAGAGTCCACAAAGAGCCAACACTCAGTGGTAGGGATAGCAGTCTCTCCATCTCACTCTTAAGGACAATTAGACTCTCTGATCACCCTGGACATGATACCCACCCAACTCTAAAATATTCAACTCAATTTGGACAACATGTGGGAGCAAAGGTATGAAGAACGCAATGAGCTTATTGCTTCAATAAATGATATAAAACATATGCAGAATGAAACTCTGGATGTTCTAGAGAGTCTACGATGCCTGCTAAGGCACTCCCATGACCACCTGCGAGCGCTGGAAATCTAGGTAGAACATATAGACTACCATGTCCACAACTGTGCAAGTTTCTTTGTAGTGTAGGCATTAACTCCTCCTAATCTGCCACCATGATGTTTTATGTTTTACTGTATTTTTCGAGTTTTCTGCCAGAGATAACCATTGGCACCATTTTCCTTGGCATGCACCCAAGACTATTGGTTGTGAGGCCTTTGGCCTGGTTCTCTTTTAAGCTTGGGATGTTCAGATGTAACACAACAATGTTGTTGTGTTATCTAAAATTTGAACTGATAATATAAATATGCCTTCGACCGACAAATATATATATATATATATATATATATATATATATATATATATATAATGTGAAGTAAAATAATTTATTATTTTACATCGAGGTTAGAGAGAAATAAAGTAATTAAAAGTGAAATATATATATATATATTATTTTTTAATATGAGGAAGATATATGGCTCTTATGAATTTTCAGAATATTTCAATACAAGGTTAAAATAAATTATTTGAATATTCATGTAAGGTAATTTATTTTAATATCAAATCCACACACACACACACACACACACACACACATATATAATTTTTTTTATACTTGGAATGAAAACACAAAAACCTAGAGTAATTCTCCACATTTTGTGCATGGTTAACTAGGTAAACCATCTCACCCTAAGTGAATCAAAGGGAGTTGAACCTATGATAACAACTAGCAACAATATTAAAGAACTTCATGTCTGGCTATAGATAACTTGAGTAATAAAATATTTTTATATTTTAATATTGAGTTATATATATATATATATATTAACCATAGATTTATTAAGTACTCAAAGGGATCAAATTTTCTATAGGTGCTTATAAATTAGGGTTATCTTGGGTGGTTAGGTGAAATGGTTAATATCTTTCCCACTTGCATTCAAATGTTCGCTACTCACATAATGAGGTATAAGCCTAATTTTTATAATGAATTTGTGCCTATAAATATTATTGCATTCTCTTCAAGCCTTTTGAACTCTTAAGTGAGTATTCTTCTCCATCGACCTAGTACCAAAATGCTCATTCTTCGAGTTTTACAATTTCAAATATGTTTGCACCTCAAATATTTCATCCCTACCCATAATTGTTAGATACTTGGTTAATATGGAAATATATTATGTTGGACACCTAATATGTTAAGGTTATGGTGTGTTATGTAATCAGCTGTTAAAGTCCAAGAAACATTGGAAAATGAATCCAATTGTTTCAACATTGTACTTATATGTGCAATACTATTAATATGAATTGAATTATTTTTCCAATTGTGATTCCAACGGTTGAATCAATTTTCCAATTGTGATTCCAGCAGTGGTATCAGAGCAGTGGTTTATATGCCTTGTTGAATAGTTGAGACGCTGGTTTGTGGCCTTCTAAAGTATGCATGTCTGGGCATTTTGCAAACATTGCAATATTTTATTTGCGTGTAAGTTTGTATGTTTGATCTAAAACACTATGAATGTATTGTTTCCTCTCTCTACATATTTTTTGAAGGAGGAATTTACATAGAGGTTATGCATGGATCACCTTGATCATACCATCCTTGTGCAAGAAGAGATGAAAACGATCATTGGTATGAGAAATATGTAATGCCTTACCTAGAATATCTTAAGAATAGCCATGAAAATTATGAGTTTATAAGGTGTTACTCAATGTGGGGTTTTGAAAAATAGCTTTTTCACAAAGTGTGGTAGGTGGCTTCTCTATATTGGTTCTCAAATAAAATTGCACAGTAAATAAGTCACACCATAAAATTGTACAATAAATAAGTCACACCATAATGGAGTATCCAATTAACTTTTACTTATTTATCTTATACCCATAATATATATAAAATGTTGGTGCAATGTTTACATTACAATAAATTCATGTAAAAATAGTCCCTTCATTAACTAGAAACTGGCATACACAAAGAATGACAAGGATGGAATAACATGTAGCTTATTTCAGCATTAAATCTTTTTCATATCAGTCATATTTTGGAGAAAAATACACCAGTAAAAACTCAAAATTTTAGACCCCAAAATGATTGTAGCAATGATCTGAAACTTAGTACTATGCTCAAGGATATTCTAGCAACACGTTCAGGACACAAGAGTAGAAAAATACACCCTTGGAAGGCAGCAAACTTAGCCAAATAGATTCCACAAAATACACCAACAATAAGGAATGTGTAATATGTTCCCCTTGACAGTGACTACGTACAACAACGTGGATGCATCTTTAGCACATTAGAAATGGCCTCAAACTCATCCCACAATGAAGAAAAACTCAACCTCTAACATTGACTTAACCAACAACCACAAAGATGACTTGAACCACTTAAATGTGCACTGAACTTGGCCTAAGGAAAAGTTATTGGATCTATAACTAATATATTTTTCTTTTTCTTCAATTCTGGTTAATGGAACTCAATTAGAAATTTGAAAATAATTCTTCCCTCTCTTCTATTGGGAAAAATACTAAGAGGGAGGGGGGGGGGGGTGTGGTGGGTGGGTTGAATCAATATTTAAAACTCACACAAACTTTTCTTTTCTTTACTCATTTCTATATGTGACTTTAGTTAATCAAACTAACGTATGCACACGGTTTTAAGAAAACTTGTGTATGCCCAGTAAACTTATTATTCAGATAAATCTTCAAAAACTTTACTTACCCCAGTGCATCATTTATTCATCAAACATTTAGTAAGCACATTTAGTAAGACCCCTAGTATTATAAAATTAGTTCTCTAGCACATACGTGACTTTTCTTCTTCATACCCGCGTGTATACATGACTTTTCCTTTACTAACTCACATATAGTTCTTCAACTATTTACTTTGTCCATCTTATGATTTTGATCTACAAAGCCACTGTCCCATCATTCTGACATTCTGATTCATTATTTTTTTCACCTTTGAGCTTATCCAAAAACCATATACTTGTTCTTTTACAAGTGGGTTGCCATCAAGGACAACTCATGCAGACATAAGCCAACATCTTCTTGACATAAAAATATCTAAAATTTGTATCATGAATATGGTTTAAACTGCTCCCATAAACCACTCATCCTCTGGAAATTAAGTATTGATATCATATGAAATTAAACCTCTTTATTGGAATGAATAAACCCTATATGATAGTAGAAATTGGCCTCTTACTCATGCACAATAAATTTAGCCTAATTGTAGGAAAAATTAGTCAATTTGATCTTTGCAAATGACAAGTCTTTGGCACTGTATATTATGAGTGTGATAATCAAGTTGTCCCTTGGATACTTGAAGCAATAGCTCAACCCTCAACCCTCCTATTTGTTCATAAACCCTTCTCAAAGACAATCCTGAATGATGCAATATGACCCCTCTTCAAGCTTGTGATCTAGAATGGTCGACTCAAAAATATTTGTAACCCTGCAGTAAGCAAAAATGATAGACTAATCTTCCCAAAATCTAACTAGGGTGGCACTCGAAGTCCACCTAAATTAGCTTAGATTTTCGCTTGAAACTCTTGAAACTAACTTGAGCTTCTTCTCAATGTAAAGTAGAAATTATAGGAATAGGATCCGCACTAAATGAGCTCCATTATCTATTTATAATTCTTCTTTTAGCCTCCTCCTAGCTTATAGATTCTCATTTTTCCAAATCATTTTATTTGCGCGGCCCATTTTCCACTAGGAGACTTTTGCCAATATTTTGAATAAAATAGTAATATTCCTGTTACACAACAATTTGTCATTGTTCCTGTACTCCCCGTTCCTGATCTTGGAGACCCCTAACAATGACCCCTGTGTCTATTTTCCATAATGAAAATGTGCCATTATACCCCTTATAGCATAATGAGTAAACTCTATGTTGACCATTCTTGAAGAATATCCTTAAAAACATGGTTATCTGGAGAAGCATGCCCTATGTGTGTCTTGCTCGTGCCGATGGCTCTTTTTTGGTCTAGGGCAGCATCGATCGGCGCTAGAATGAGAATCATATCTGCTCTAATCCTCTTTTGGAATTAAAAATAAAATGGAAGTGAAGCTTCGTGGCGGAGAGCTGGTTGTTTGTTCCTGAGGATAGAGACGAGCTTCTCCCTTTGGGCTTCTTGTTCCTACAAAATTGGAACCATCCAAAGGGATAACCCATTTCCCCACCTTAAGTGGATCCATGTTCCCTCTTCCCTTGCTATAAAATGGACATCCTCCCATAGCTTTTCTAGTTAGAACAAAGATAGAAGAACAACATAGAGATATTTGTTGCTATAGGTATCGAGCGAGAGAGACCTTTAGCCCTTCGTATCAAGTTGAAATGAGCACTTTGGAGACATGCTTGGATCTGGATCCATCGAAGGGGAGTTACGATATCAAGGCACAAGTTGTAACTCCCCCTCTCTATTTTAATATAATACAATTTATTCTTGCTTTCCATTATCTTCTTTAATGTATGATTAGATTCTTAGTTCTCCTTGATCAACTAGGTAGATTTGTTAAACGAGATATATGTTATGCTTTCACATTTTCTATTGTTTGATCCCTTGTGCAGGTAACTAAGCATCGGTGATAGTGAGGATCTAACTACGAAGCATGAAGGATCAAAGGATTCAAGCGAGGAACAACATCAGATTGAGGTAGGTGATCTATTCACGATCTGCATACATTTACAATCTAGGAAAGTAGGCCTCTAATTGTTCCCTGTTGTTACTAGACCCATCCTAGGGCTAGAGGGATCGAACTATATGTAGAGAGGATTTTACTACATAAATTGGGTCCAGGAGGATGGTCCTTCCGCTCCCGTAACGCATGGGGATAGTCCTCCTATTGCTATGGCACCCCCTCCATGTAGTTTGATCTCTTCCTTTGATTGGAGTCGATTCACGGGATACCGCCTTCCTTCTTACGTGCTCTTTGAGATCATTGTACAGGCCTGCAATATGGTCGTACCAGGCATGATTATAGATGAAGGCGCGTCAGTTAGTATTTTGTCCTCAACTACCTGGTAAGCTTTCGGTTCCCCACAACTTGTGCTTGTTTCTTAGAATATGTTGGCTTTTAACAGAGGAACCAATCAGCTGTTAGGAATCCTTCTGAAGTTGCCTATTTCTTTAGGAGGAAAGCTTGTCTATATAGACGTGATGGTTGTCCAAGGCCCCTTCAATTTTAACTTACTCCTAGGGCACGAATATACTTATGTCATGGGAGCACTTGTCTCATCTCTCTTTCACGTGATCTATTTTCCAGATGAAGGTCAGATCGTGACCGTTTATCAACTTTCATTATTTTGTCCTGATGTGACATTTGATCTACCATTTTCCCTTCTTGGTCCTTACCTGACGGAGGCATCTTCCTTGCCACAGGTTAATTATGTGGCCACTTGTTCATCGCCCACATCCAGTGATAGTGCCATCATGTACCATGTACTGGAGGCGTTAGATCTCGATTTCCAAAATTTTGTTCTCCCATCAGAAGAGAACCTCTTAGAAGCCATGAATTTTCATATGCCTTGATCAGGTCTCCAGAACATAGTTCATTTTCTTGTGTCAATCTCCTTAAAGAATGAAACAAGCTTGTAAGAGAAAATTTATTTTCTTGTGTCAAAATCTTTAAAAAATAAAACAAGGTGTCATGAGGATAGTTTGTTTACTATGTCAAACTCATTAAAAAATGAATTAGGTCTTATGAGGATAGTTATTTTACTATGTCAACCTCGTTAAAAATGAAACAAGTTCCCTTTCAGTTCGACCCTTTCACTTCACCTCGTAACTGAACCTTCACTCCATCCATCTGTTAGTTACTAGTAGTCTACTTAGGTGAATGGATTGAAGCTTGGGGGGCATGTACCTTGGATTAAGTTGTCTTGCTGGCAGGCATGCAAGTTTTATGTTCTCAAGAAGAGTTTCTAACGTTTCAAGCTTGTGTAAAAATGAAACCTCATTCCCTTTTGTACATCAATCTATAGTTTTGGTTCTGATTTGGTGTGATTTTTGTGAGCCATTTTCCTAATTATCTTGTTTTACTTAAGATATGCATTGTTCTAAGATAGAAATTTGTAGAAATAGTAAAATCATGATCATCATTACACCATGTATGGAATAGGAAAATAACACACACACA
Source organism: Pinus albicaulis (assembly GCA_034641835.2). Classification (NCBI taxonomy): domain Eukaryota; kingdom Viridiplantae; phylum Streptophyta; class Pinopsida; order Pinales; family Pinaceae; genus Pinus; species Pinus albicaulis. The sequence continues at coordinate 1,483,237,779 of CM076575.1, forward strand.
CACACACACACATATATATCTCGACTTGGTTTGCAAATATTATTGAAAGTACATCATAAGCCCAAAAATTATATATGTTCTGCTACATAGCAAAACTCATAGGTCTCGACAAAACAACAACTACAGAAATAAAAACTAAACTAATCAGTGCGATGATCCTGTTAGCAGGCTACTACTTGAATAACTTGAGTCAACAGTCTGTGAATGTGATCGGATACTTCGACAATATGAAGCTGGTACTAGCGGGGAATGTATACCACTCGAGCATACTCTGGAATCTCGACAGTTAATGTATAAATTTATTAGTACTGATGTATTACCAGATTATCCTAATCTAACAATATTCATCTTCTTCCTAAATGCATAATCCTTCCACTGTTAAACTTGTGGAAATTTAAAACTCAATTGCAAACACATGTGAATAAATTTAATCGCACATAACACAATTATTTAACGGGAAAGCTTAAAGCTAAAAACCCCAACTATCATATATTATGTATATCAATGGAACCATTTAATAATCTCATACAAAGCTTAGTACATCAAGCTCTCAGTACAATCAACAATCATTACACGCTGTCATGCAGAAATTTGCATCTCCATGCACCAATTTCTTGCCTCCTGACATCCTGCCTCCCCTGTGCAATCCCTTCTAAGGAAGACCCCTGAATGAATTCAAATTGGCCTTGCCTTGACTGCGCAATCCTCATTGGCAACTCCAAAGTGTGTCAGATGCATTGAATGCATCACTATATTCACAACGGATAGTCCATCTCACCCTTTCACCTATCTCTCCACTGGGTCTCCACTGAAACTAACATGCACTGTAGTTAACTGTTGTTTCTGTTCAGTTGTTAGTGAGTTATTAGTTGTGAATTAATTAACTGATTAATTCACTTAACTATCATTAGTGTATCTTTCAGTTAGACTAGATACAACTAGCTCAACTGAGTTTAACTCACTTAATTGAGTTAAACTCAATAACAACTCCATAAAATACTCTTCCAACTCTATCATAACTTTGTCGCTTCAGTTCTAATTGAGTCCTCCATGCATGAGCCACCAATAAACCCTAGCAATTGCGTAATTCCTTCAGCCCACTGATTTTCCAAATCTGTTCACTGAAATAAAGTGCTCCAAGAGAATAAGTTGATGTTTATTGTCAGATTATTATTAAGTGTTAATAATAATCGACATGCACCTATTTTTAGATCGATGATCTATAAATAGACTTTGCCCAATATTCTAAAAATATAATTTCATCTATTTTTCACATTTGACCAACCATCTACAAATAGCATCCTGCAACTTATAAAATATGCTAACCATGTCTAAAAATAGACATACACCTAAAAATAGCCCACGGACCCCACTTAGTGAAGGTGCTTACTTTTCACTTAGCTTATCATCTTGTTGAATCTCAACACTCCCTCTCAAAAAGATAGGGATTATCCTTCACCCTGATCTTGCCTCTATGGTATTCGAATTTTCTCTTACCGAGTGTCTTCGTCAGAATATTTGCATCCTGATCTTTCGTAGGAATGTATTGAAGCAACATGATCTTCTGCTGCACACAATCTCTGATATGATGATACCAGATATCAATATTTTTAGATCTATCATGAAACATGATTAATCGAGAGTTTAATGCAACTCTGATTATCACAATGTATCACTGTAGGATCTAAATTTGAACCGAACAAACTGACTAGGATCTTCCTCATCCAGATAGCCTCACATGCAGCTTGACTTGCTGCCATGTGTTCTGCTTCTGTTGAACTGAGTGGCACAGATCTTTGTTTCTTGTTGTACCAAGAAACTGTTGTAGATCCGATATTGAAAACCCCTCCTGATGTGCTCTTTTTGTCCGTTGGGCTGCCTGCCCAATCTACATCCTTGAAGCCATGAAACTTCACCTCATTCGTTTGTCTGTACCATAATCCATACTCAGATGTGCCCCTAAGATACCTCAGGACATGCTTGCCTGCCTTCCAAAAGAGCTTGGTAGGCTTAACCATCGCTTGTGAAAGCTGGTTCACTGCATAGCATATGTCTGGTCTTGTATTAACTAAATACATGAGTGAACCCACCAACTATCGATAAATAGTGGCATCCACTACCTCTGCCGATGTAGCATCCTCTTTCGTCCAATTTCCTAGAAGAGGAGTATCCATGGGCTTACATTCCTCCATGTGAAACTTACCAAGTATCTCCCGAGCATACTTGCCTTGAGACACAAACAGTTCACCTTCTCGCTGCCAAATGTCCAATCCAAGGAAATAATGAAGGAGGCCCAAATCTTTCATCTCGAACTCCTTTGCAAGATCTTCCTTGCATGAGTGTATCAACTGCTCATCGCATGTTAGTATTAAATCATCAACATAAAGAACAATGATTAAAAGCTTACCCTCCACCACAATTTGGTATAGGTTTGCAACTGCCTCACTCTTGGTGAAGCCAAGTGCAGTGAAATAGCCGTCGATCCATGTGTACCAAGCACATGGTGCTTGCTTCAGCCCAAACAGTGCTCTTTTGAGTCTGCACACATGTGACTCGCTACTGAAGATCTCAAATCCTTCAGGCTGCTCAATGTACATCTCTTCCTCAATGATCCCATTAAGTAATGCAGTCTTCACATCCATCTGATGAATGTGCCAACCCATCTACGTTGAGAGAGCAAGGATGGTCCTTATGGAAGAATACCATGCGACAGGTGCAAAGTTTTCTTCATAATCAATCCCCTCGATCTATGAGAAGCCCCAGGTAATAAACATTGCCTTATACTTCTCGACGCTCCCATCAGCAGCTTGCTTTACCTTGTAGATCCATTTCGAATCTACCACTGATTTACCCACCGGCCTTGGAACAATCTCCCAAGAATTGTTTTTGAAATGGAGTCATATTCCTCCACCATGGCATCTATCCATGTGGGCTCCTGCGCCACTTCTTCAAAAGAAGATGGCTCTGTCACGATACACTTTCTTGTAAGAGCCATGTATCTAGTAACTCAGTCAAGTGACTGTCTCTGTCTGCGCTGTGATGTAGGGACTCCTACATTCTTTGCCACATCAAGCTTCAGTCTCTTAGCTTCTGTGGTACACTTTCTGCCAGATCTGATGTTTGATTCTTCATGAGTGGACTCCTCCACTCCATGAATCTCCTCCTGTGGTTGATCCACATCTAGAGGCTCATATTTGGGAACAAGTAGCTCCTCCTCTGCATGCAAGTGTAGCTCCCTCTCAAGCGACAACTTCATGGCTTTCACCTCATTGAATTTTATATCCCGTCGCACCATAGTCATTTGAATGTTTGGAAAATACACACAATAATTATGGGGTGTTTCTATGTACCCCACAAAAATCCCAACTTCTGCAGTCGGCTCCAACTTCTTCCTGGTGTCCTTTGTCACATGAATGTAAACAAATGAGCCAAAAATCTTCAAATGAGAAATATCAAGCTTCTTACCAGTAAAAGCTTCTTCAAGTATACTCATGCCAAGTACTCTATGAGGACAAGGGTTTTGCAAATAAACCACATTGTTGCATGCTTCCGCCCACAAGTGCATCGGTAGGCCTTGGTCATGCAACATAGCTCGTGCAACACCCACGATCGTTTTGTTCTTCCTCTCTGTGACCCCATTCTGCTATGGGTTATGAGGCGCTATGAGTTCTCTTCAAATTCCTTCTTTGCTACAGAAGCCTTTGAATTCATTCGAGATATATTCACCACCATTATCGCTCCGTAGAGCCTTCACTTGCTTCCCCGAATCCTTCTCCACCAATGCTTTAAACTCACAGAACTTTGAGAATTTTTCGCTTTTCTTTTGCATGAAGAAGATCCAGAATCTACGAGAATAGTCATCAAAAAATATAACATAATACCTGTGTTTTGTTGTTGAAGCAACTGAAAAAGGTCCACACATGTCTGTGTGAATTCTCTCTAAGATCACCGAAGCACGGTTCTCCTTCTCATGAAAGGTGGTATTCACAAACTTACCCATAGTACATCCCTTGCATTGATCTGACTGTGCAAGAGTGCCCTTGGGAAATCCAGTAGAAATCTGTTGCAAAATATTCAAAGCACTATGGCGAATATGGCCCAATATTCTGTGCCATAATTCACCCTCATCTCAGCTCACCACTTCTTCTACTTTTCCCATCATTACAGCACAGCCATCTACCTCCAGCTCGTACAGATTCTTAACTCAAATCCCTATCTTCTTGGTTTGAACCATTTTTTTATGTCACAGGAAAGCTTTTCCCTCGCTGAAAACAACGTCATAACCTTTGTCTTCCAACATTGCAACCGAGACCAAGTTCTTCTTCAGACCTGGAACATGCATAACATATTTCAACAAAAATGGTTTACTTGACTCCCTCTCAAAGGTAATGGTTCCAATGCCAATGGCACTGTATCTTCCATCGTTTCCCATCTCTATATGCATTTGGAGATCCTTCTCCTCCAAGTCACTAAACAACTCCTTGTCTCCTGTCATATGGAAATACACACCACTATCAAGATACCACACCAATCCCATTAAGATTGAAACCAAGCATGCGATGAAAGAGAAATCAAGTTCAAATTGTGAGACTAAGGCCTCTCCAGCTGCATCTCCATCAGCCTTATTGTTCTTCTTTTACTGTGGGCAATTAGTGGCGAGATGCCCGTGTTAGTGACAGTGAAAACACTTCACTTTGGACAAATCCAACTTCTTGCCTTTAGCCTCGGATTTTGGATGGGATTTCTTCCCCTTCCATTTCCTTTCTTTGGGAGCTAAAGAGAAATTCTCTTCATCATCATTCTTCGATGAAGAGCCATCACTAGGACTTCGCCTTATCTCCTCCTACACAAGATCCGATCAAAGTCGCTCCCGACCTGACAGTTTCTCCCATCCATTGACAGAGTCTTCGTAGTTATTGCAACTCTTAGAAAGCCCAAGGAGAGCCAAGCTCACCAAGTCATCATCATCAATAGTAATCCCCACACTTCCCAGTTCATCCATATAATGAACAAACTTCGTGAGATATTTTGGAATACTATCGCCCTTCTCCATTTATATTTTTCTGAGCTTATCTTTCAGCGCAAACTTCCTCTGGTCATTGCTTCTTTGGAAAAGATATGGAAAATCATTCCACATTTAAAATGGAGTGGCTTTCCCATGAAGGCTTAACACAATATGGTCCTTCACACCTTCCAACAGAATTCTTCTTGTCTTTGCTACCTTCTTTTTCCATGCATCAAGTCCTGCAACATCGCTAGAAGCAGGCTTAGGAACATCGTATCGATGAACTCCTTCAGTCCATTATCTTCAAGCACCACCTCCATACTATCCTTCCAAGCTATGTAATTCGAGCTACCCTCAAGGGCATACTCCAATCGCAACCCATTGAAATACATTTCAATGAAAACTCAATTGTCGCACCAAGAAATTTCTGCAGCAAATTCGAATTGTCCACCAGCACAAAACTTCGCACTTATTCACAATTGTAATCTCTAGTGATCAATACTGCTTTGATACCATGTATAAATTTATTAATACTGATGTGTTACCTGAATATTCTGATCTAAAAATATTTATCCTTTTTCTAAATACATAATCCTTCCACTATTAAACTTGTGGAAATTTATTACTCAATTGCAAACACATGTGAATAAATTTAATCGAACATAACACAGTTGTTTAACAAGAAAGCTTAAAGCTAAAAACCCCAACTATCATATATTATGTATATCAATGGAATAATGTAATAATCTCACACAAATCTTAGTACATCAAGCTCTCAGTACAATCAACAATCATTACACACTATCATGCATAAATTTGCATCTCCATGCACCAATTTCTCGCCTCCTAATAGCCTGCCTCCACTGTGCAATCCCTGCTGAAGAAGACCCCTGAATGAATTCGAATTGGTCTTGCCTTTTCTACGCAATCCTCATTGGCAACTCCAATGTGTGTCAAAAGCATTGAATGCATCACAATAGTCACAACGGATAGTCCATCTAACCCTTTCACCTATCTCTCCACTGGGTCTCCACTGGAACTGACATGCATTGTAGTTAACTGTTGTTTCTATTCAGTTGTTAGTGAGTTATTAGTTTTGAATTAATTAACTAATTAATTCAATTAATTCTCACTAGTGTATCTTTCAAGTTAGACTAGATACAACTAGCTCAATTGAGTTTAACTCACTTAACTGAGTTAAACTAAATAACAACTCCATAAACTACTCTTCCAACTCTGTCATAACTTTGCCACTTTAGTTCTAACTAAGTCCTCCATGCATGAGCCACCAATAAACCCTAGTAATTGCGTAATTCCTTCAGCCCATTGATTTTCCAAATATGTTCACTGAAATAAAGTGCTCCAAGAGAATAAGTTGATGTTTATTGTCGGATTATTATTAAGGGTTAATAATAATCGACATGCACCTATTTTTATATCGACAATCTATATATAGACTTCGCCCAATATTCTAAAAATATAATTTCATCTATTTTTCACATTTGACCAACCATCTACAAATAGCATACTGCAACTTATAGAATATGCTCACCATGTCTAAAAATAGACATACACCTAAAAATAGCCTGCGGGGCCCACTTAGTGAAGGTGCTTACTTTTCACTAAGCTCATCATCTTGTTGAATCTCTACAGTTAAAACATATAGGTTCCCTCTGCATCCACTCCTTCCACATATGGAGCGGCCTTGAAATCTCTCGCCACCATTTTGGCAATCGACAACATCCATGCTAGCCTTTGCAGTCCGACATTTGCGACACATAAAGTTTCAATATCAACACATATATATTAAAAAAAAAAAACGTAAAACATGCAAAAGATAACAATAACATGTTTTTACCTCTATCATCCCAGTGTTCACCCACTAGAAGTGGTAAATTAGAATCACCCCAAAAATCCATCCAATAGTATGGCCAATCCTCCACCACAATCAGCTGACGCCTCAGCCATGTAATGAAGGTAGGTTTGAACAACATCTATTGTCTGCCCCCTTCGCGAGGCATCTTCTCTGCCCACATATTTAGTCGTGGCTCCCATGGTAATGGTGCCACTACCTCTGTCCCCTCGTATTGGAATAGTGGTACCCATTCCAGGAATATTTCCGTCAAAATGGATCCATACCCGAACTGCTTCAATTTACTGTTTTTGCACTTTATGAGCTACTTTTTAATGTTTTCCACTACGGCCTCTAACCAATTAAAAATGGTGGGTTCCATACAATCCACTAAATTCTGTAGCTGAGCCTTGGTGGCCTCATGCGGTGGTTGTGCCCCAAACACACGTGTAATGGTACATAGCACTACTTTGAGCAGTAGATTGGACACAATGCTTATTTCTATCTTTTCGCTCGAAGATCTTGTTTCCTTGGAGCATGCTCTCCAAATGAGCATGTCCATGCTTTTGCCCATGATTTGGGCTCTAGTCAAACATTCTCTTTCCCATCTACGTGAGAGGCCAGTAATGAAGTAGATGTCGGCCACTTCAATTTCAAGTTCGTGATCACCAAGAATAAATCTCTCCCGATCCGTATCCCAAATGCTGATCAAATATTGTAATAGATCTGGTTGGGCTCTTATGCCAGAAGTCATGAAGAAAATGAGGGGCCTACAGTTCCTCAATGCAGTGATAAAATCTTAGTTCTCCATGGCTAATCTGTCAACATCATCATGATCTCTCTCTTTCCATTCGATCACCACGATTGCCTGCTTTTCTTCCTTGTAAAAAATGTTCACATGGTTCATTATCAATTTTCATGCTAAAAAAACTGACTTTAATGGATTTTTTGAGAGAATTTTTCTGCATTATTGCACTTTGCGAGAGACGCATCTGTTTTAAAAACAACAGCACCGATTAACGCCCTACTCGTTTTAAAAATGACAGTCTGGTGCAATCCTAACATGGGACCCCCGTGCTGATCCACCGTGACCATTGGTTTAAAATAATCCTCCTAAAATTTAAATCATGCCACGACAAACAATAAAATAGGTATTGAAATGCAGGGAAGGAGTGCGCCTCTTACCTGGCGCTGAGGGTCCGTTGATTGGCCTCCTGGATCTCCAGCGATTTACTCCTAAAGAACTAAGGTAAAAAAGGGTAAAAAAATTATTCTCAAGAGTGTGAAGGTAAAAAGTGAAATGTTTTTTACTTTCCCTATTTTTGAGTGTTCAAACTCACTTTAGGGTTTTTTAATCATATTTAAATAATATTTTAATGTTTTTACCTCGAAAATAGATTATGGGTTTGTTCTTGTGCAACGACAGGGGTAATTTCTTCACGGATGACATATTTACGAGTTCTAGTTTATGAATTTTTCAGACTCGATTAAAAATAAATGAAAAAGTAACCCCTTGGAGTCATCTTTTAGCTATTTTTTGACTCTGTAAACATGAAAATATTGCCGAGTTATTTTCTTTTTGAGCTCGTTAAATTGCACGAAATGTCATTTACCCAGTATACATTTACCCCTTTTTAGGTTGGGATAAATTATTTACGAAAAATTAATACCTTAGTCAATCGCAACTAAGAGGTTCTCTTAGACTTTATTTTCTACCTTTTTTGGTATGAGAGACTATTTACGAAAAGGGCCATCTGGAGTTTTATTTTCACCTCTTTTCAAAATCTTTAAAAATTAAAAGACGTTGAGTTCCACCTTTGTCGGGCTCATTAAAATTTAACGGCATTGGATCCGTCATCATGATGACACCGAGTTCCTCCTTCCTAGGCCTCGTAAAATGTACTAGGATGGATTTTTCTGAAGGAAAAACTTATATAACAAGCATATACTATCCCCTTCAATATTGTATACAAAAATAATTAGGGTACTCGCCAGAATTGGTGGGGAAAAATGGAAAGTATTAATTAGTTGTGTTGGCAGTATGTCACTCTTGAATGTGACACATTCTCTATTTCGTGTCGGGTTGGGGACATCCTACATTCGTCACTTTTCTTCCATGGGTTTGGTCAATCTGTTTTTCCTCTCATGCCATTACCACTTTCGTCAACATGACCTCTGATTCCATTTGAGTCAAATACTACTAGACTCTGGAGTCGTGTCGCCGATATGTTCAAAAGAAGTTCCTTCTGCGTCTGATTCATCGATTGATTCTCTGATCACTTTCATTATTATCTTATTGCCTTTATCTCGTGTCAATGATGTGGGATGCATTATGGCCCTCCTTCAATGGATCGCTTCCTGTCGACTTCAACTCATTATCCGGGAAGTTGATCTAGAGATCCCTTTTTCAATACCTTAGAGCCTGCATGTCGTAATAGCAGGTTTTTTGCATCTAACGATAGGCTTACATAATTTTCCTTTAATCAGATGATTACACAGGTGTTCGACATCAACTCCTTATTCAAATCTCATGGATTGTACTACTAGTACATTGAGGGACATTTTCATTATTGGTGGTTTCTCTCGCGCGTTTTAACAGTTTACATCATTGACTGGTAATCAAGCGATTTTCTTGCATGTTCGACATCAAATCATTTATTCACATGCCTAAATTTGTACTTGATATGGTTGTGACGAAGTGCAAGACCCTGGGTTTTGTCTAATAAAGCCTAGGCTGCGAGGCGATATATATTATTCATGATTGTATACATGACTCTTTCATTTGGATGGTTGCGACCATACCTTGAGTCTATATTTGTGATCCTCTTTATTTGGATGGCTGCGACCATACCTCATATCCTATTTCATAATCCCTTTTATGGATGGCTACGTCCATACATCATGTCATGTGATTATCTCAGAGATTCTAGTTATGTATATATGTGCTTGTTTGCGCAGGTTTTCTGACGATGACGTCTTTTTCCTAGCATGTACTCGTAAAGAATTTCACCCCTCACTCTCGTTTGGCCTTCATGCTTTAGGGGGGCATCTGTTACACAATAATTTGTCACTATCCCTATACTCCCCGTTCCTGATCCTCGAGACCCCTAATAGTGACTCCTATGTCTATTTTCCAACATGAAAATGTGCCATTATATCCCTTACATCATAATGAGTAAACTCTCTGTTGACCATTCCTGAAGAAGCTCCTTAAAACATGGTTAGAGCGGCGCACCCTCTGCATTTCTTGCTCGCGCTGATGGCTCTTTTTTTGGTCTGGGGCAGTGCCGATCGGCGCTAGAATGTGAATCATACCCACATCGATCCTCTTCTAGAAATTTTTTTAAAAATGGAACTGAAGCTTCGAGATCTATAAGCTTCATGGCGGAGAGTTGGTTGTTTGTTCCTAAGGATAGAGTCGAGCTTCTCCCTTTGGGCTTCTTGTTCCTACAAAATTGGAACCACCCAAAGGGATAACCCATTTCGTCACCTTAAGTGGATCCATGTTCCCTGTTCCCTTGCTATAAAATGGACATCCTCCTATAGCTCTACTAGTTAGGACATAGATAGAAGAACATCAGAGAGATGTTTGTTGCGATTAGTATCGAGCGAGAGTTGAGACCTTTTTCCCTTCGTATCAAGTTGAAACGAGCGCTTTGGAGAAAACTAGAGTAATCTCCCCAAAAGGTAACTAGGGTAGCACTCGAAGTCCACCGCAATTATCTTAGAGTTTTGCATGAAACTCTTGAAACTCACTTGAGGTTATTCTCAATGTTAAGTAGAAATGATACGAATAGGATCCCTCCCCAATGAGTTCAATTCTCTATTTATAATTCTTCTTTAAACCTCCTCCTAGTTTCTGGATTCTCCTTTTTCCCAATTATTTTATTTTTGGGGTCCATTTTCCACTAGGGGACTTTTGCCACTATTTTAAATAAACTAGTAATTTGTCTCTTTTTTCAATAAAATATCAATTTGTCGTCATTCTCCAATAAAACAATAATTTCCATTTTTTTCGCCATTCTCCATTAAAATAATATTTTTCCTTCCTTCTCTAATTAAATATTATTTTTCCACCATCCCATTAAAATAACAGTTTCTCCCTTCTCTCACAAAAATAATATTTTCCCTTTTTTAATATTATCCATAAAATTGCAAAACTCGTAAGTGATTTTTTTGCATGCCAAAAAATAGGGGACATTACAAAATCATTGGTAAAGAATGAAAAATTTTGACTGAAATGGAAGGAAACGATAGATAAATCTCAGAAACCTAGTGATTTGGCACAAAGAATCATCACAATCGAACCATGATGATCAACCACCTAATTAGAAGTAGCACTGATTGGATCTTCACTAGTTATTTTCATGGGTTTTCCTATTCCTTCTTCATGTATCTTTTTTGAATTCCAAGGATCTCAAAGTCTTTTTGAATGTTAGTTTCTGCCACCGAATTTGGATCATATTCATTCTCACAAGTATTACTTGGAAAGATAGCTCTTCAGACTGAGTCAATAGAGAGTCGTTGAATTCACATATCATTTATAGCATTGTACAAGGGCAAAAATCAATTATTTTGTTCTTTAAAGCTCCATATGAAATGATGTTGTTGGGAGTAGAACTTGCAAATACATTATAATTTATTAAAATCGAAATACTATAGAAAAGTGAAAAATCTCAAGTATTAAAAATTGACCATGCTTTGGAGGTAAGTTGCTTTAGAGGGTGTATTCAATTTTTTTGTCGTTGGAAACTTGACGTTGAACCATCAAATAACTTGAGTAGATTGGTTTCTACCTATTCCCTTTGTTGAAATATGTATTCATAATTCTATATTATATATTTTATGGGTCTCCAGGAGATTAATATTTTTTGCAGTGGAGAAATTTGGCTCAAACCCCATTCCTCATGTTTTGAATGTTTTCTAGAAGAAAATATTGTTCACCATTTCCTATTCACCGTAGGATCTATACAATTTCTCTTAACTTGTAGCAGAAGGAGATATCTGAGCTCTTCCACAAGCTCCTCATGAAAATTATCCCTACAAAATAATGACAGCTAGTCGTGATAGTAGACTAATATTCATTAATGCTACCTTGCAAAGTTTGTCAATAAAAGGAATTGGAGTAGTGCACATTTAGGTTGATTGAGATGATTTTTTTTTTTGAATGATACCATGTATGTTAGAGTGAACGATGTACAAAAAATTGTGTTCATTTCCAATTTGAAGTTTGGCATATATGGATTTTCTTAAACCAGTGAATGGTGGCCACATAGATTGAGAAACCCACTTCATAGTGCAGGTAGAGGAGGTCACCAGAAAGGTACGCTTGCTACCTAGCTCTAATGATTGAGATAGTAGAGACTAAGCCATCCTATTTCGAGAAGGAAATAGAGAAACATGTATGGGTTGATGCAATGGTGAAGGAATGTGATTCCATTGTAAAAAAAATGTTTGGGAAGTGATCCCAAGACTAATAGATAAATCAGTTGTGTGTTCAATATGTCTCTTCAAGGTAAATAATGTGGAAGATGGAAGCATAACGCCAAATTTGTGGCAATGGATTATCTCAAGTTGAGGGAATTGACTATGAAGAAACTAGTTCTCCCATATTCAAATCAATAATGCCTTTTTTGGTGGCCTGTCAATGCCACCTCCTCCTACCAACTCCTGCTAGAGTAGGAAACTCACCCTATGACCCCACACATAGTCAATATGCCAAGACAATTCAAAAAATCTACCTGCTCCCCTGTCAAATCATCCTATCACTAGCATTGTCTGGGGTTCTAATGGAGATCTGAAAATGTGTGTGTGCCCAAACATCAGATCCATCACACAACTACTACCATCACCCATTTTATCTATGATGTGATGGGAAATTCCACCTAGATCCAAACAACAGTCTGGCCTTTGAGCCCCTCTAGTAATCCATGGCCTTTGCTGAAATGTGGCCATGGATGTACCTGACCGCCTAGCCTGCTCTATCGGGTACCAACTTAGTACCTCTCTCCATCTAACTCCAAAGGAGAAATTGAATGTACAATCTCATGTGGACGAAACAACCCTCTAGGCTAATGCATTGTCATATTCATCTCATGTTGCTTAGTCCTACTAACTTGGCCATCCCCTTTGGTATGTCTAGACAACTTAGCCTATATTAATCCAATGCGTAGGGGTGTGTTAATAACGTTGTAGGTCCTATTAGCGTGCCTTTAAAGAAAAATATTTTGAAATCCAAGCATGTGCTCTCTATGTTTCCTCTCATCAATGGCCAACCCAAAGGATGGTTTCACATCCTCCTCCATCAGGGGCTCAACATGAGCCTCCAACTTCTCCTCCATAGATAACCCAACATGAAAGATATGCTCACCAGTCAATTGTAGGTAGTTGTCATCCTGGATGCCTCATTAATGGATCCCTCAACAATGGATGTCCCCTCATCACTTATGGACACCCTTGTGCCTCCTGAGACCTCATCAATGGGTGTATGCTCAATTGTCTCCAGCAATGTGTTAACTGGGGCTACCAAAGGAAACTCCAACAAGGGTGACTCATGTGTCACACTAGGTGTATCCACATGCTCCTCCCGCGTGACATTAGCCACCTGCTCAACTGGATGGAATGTATCTATATAAACTCCCTCCTCAATGGGTATGTCTTCCCTTATCTCGTCACTTTATTCACCTTTAATGATTGTTTTTGTAGTATTGATACTATAATTTTGTTCAATAATCATGCTCCTCTCATTTTCTTCATATGTCGGTCTGCAACTTCTCTTTTTTCTTGTTTCCCTTTTTGATGCAAACTCTTTGAGCCACTCTAGTAGTATCTTGAGGTTCCTAGTATAAATTTTAAATTTCTCAAGGAATCTCTCTTGCTGAGATATTTTTGGTCTAAGTTAAATCTAAAGAATAATATTGGACTAGTGTTTCAACCTTTGGAATTTTAACCCAATAATAAAACCTTGGACATTACCATTATTTAGACCCACACCTTGCCAAAAGCATCACTTTGATACTACTATAATGTCCCTACCCGTAATATATTAAGAATAACCACGAAAATTTCTGAGTTTATAAGGTGTTACTCATTATGGGGTTTTGACAAATAGTTTATTCACAAAATGTTGTAGGTGGCTTCTCTATATTGGTCCTCAAATAAACTTGCACAATAAATAAGGCACACCATAATGGAGTATCCAAATACCTTTGACTGATTTATCTTATACCTAGAATATATACAAAATGTTGGCACAATGCTTACATAACAATAAACATCCAAAAACAACCCCTTCATTGACTAGAAATCAACATACACAGAGAATTACAAGGATGGAATAACCTGGAACTTATTTAAGCATTAAAGCTTCAACATATTAGTCATATTTATGAGTAAACTCTAGCAGTAAAAACCTAGAATTTCAGACCCCTAAATTGTTGTAGCAATGATCTACAACTTAGTACATACCCAGGGATATTCCAACAACACTTTCAAGGCACAAGAGTAGAGATATACACCCTTGGAAGGCACAAAAATCAGCCAAATATCTTTCACAAAATACACAAACAATAAGGAAGGTGTAATATGTTCCCCTTGGTAGTGACTAGACATAGCAACAATGATGTATCTTCAGCACATTATAAATGGCCACAAACTCATCCCACAATGAATAAAAACTCAACCTCTAACATTGACTTAACCAAAAACCACAAAGATGACTTGAACCTCCTTAAATGTAAACTAAACTCAGCCTAAGGCAAAGGTCTTGGATCTGGAACTAACATATGTTTATTTTTCTTCAATTTTGGTCACAGGAACTCAATTAGAAATTTGAAAATAATTCTTCCCTCTCTTCGTGACATAAAACCTTCTAAAATTTGTACCATGGATATGGTCTAAACTGCTCCCATAAATCACTCAACCTCTATAAATTAATGATGATATCATATGAAATTCAGGTTCCCTAATGTAATGAATAACCCCTCTATGATAACAGAAATTGGCTTCTTCCTAATGCACAATAAATTTGACCTATTTCTCGGCAAAAGCTGTCAATTTGATCTCTGCAAATGACAAGTCTTTGGTAATGTATATTATGAGTGTGATAATCTAGTTTTCCCTTGGAGACTTGAAGCAATAGCTTAGCCTTCCTTGATATTAAACTCAGCTCTCCTAGTTGTTCATAAACACTGCTTAAAGACAATCCTGAATGATGCAATATGACCCTCTTCAAGCTTCTAATTTGGTTTGGTATACTCATAAATCTTTGTAATCCTACAATAAACACAAATGAGAGACCAGAAGTAATCTCCCCAAAAGGTAACTAGGGTGGCACTCAAAGTCCACCGAAATTAGCTCAAAGTTTCGCTTGAAACTCACTTGAGTTTATTCTCAATGTTAAGTAGAAATTGTAGGAATATGATCCCTTTCAAATGAGTTCAATCCACTATTTATAATTCTTCTTTGAGTCTCCTCCTAGCTTATGGATTCTCCTTTTTCCAAATTATTTTATTTGTTTGGCCCATTTTCAACTAGGAGAATTTTGCCGCTATTTTGAGTAAAATAGTAATTTGCCTCCTTTTTCAGTAAAATATTAATTTGTTGTCATTCTCCCATAAAATAATAAATTCCTTTTTTTCCATCATTATCCATTAAAATAATATTTTTCCTTCCTTCTCCAATTAAATATGATTTTTTTGCCATCCCATTAAAATAACAATTTCTCCCTTCTCTCACAAAATTAAATTTTCCCCTTTTTAATATTATCCAAAAAATTGCAAAAATCCTAAGTGATTTTTTTGCATGCCAAAAAACGGGAGACATTACAAAATCATTGGTAAAGGCTGACCAATTTTGACTGAACTGGAAGGAAACGATAAATAAATCTCAGAAACCTAGTGATTTGGCTTGAAGAATCATCACAATCGAACCATGATGATCACCCAACTAATTAGAAGTAGCACTGCTTGGATCTTCAGTAGTTATTTTCACAGGTTTTCCTATTCCTTCTTCACGTATCTTTTTTGAATGCCAAGGATCTCAAACTCTTTTTGAATGTCAGTTTCTGCCGCCAAATTTTGATCGTATTCATTCTCACAAGTATTACTTGGAAAGATAGCTCTTCAGATTGAGTCACTAGAGGGTTGTTGAATTCGCATAACATTTATAACATTTTACCAGGCCGAAAAACAATTATTTTGTTCTTTAAAGCTCCACATGAAAGGATGGTGTTGGGAGCAGAACTTGTAAAGACATTATAATTTATTAAAATCGAAAGACTATAGAAAAGTGAAAAATCTGAAATATAAAAAATTGACCATGCTTTGGAGATAAGTTGCTTTAGAGGGCATATTATATTCTTTTGTCGTTGGAAACTTGACATTGAACCATCGAATAAATTGAGTAGATTGGTTTCTAAATATTCCCTCAGTTGAAAGATGTATTCATATTTCTATGTTCGATATTTTATGGGTCTCCAGTAGATTAATATTTGTTGCAGTGGAGAAATTTGGCTCCAACCCCATTCCTCATGTTTTGAATGTCTTCTAAAAGCAAATATTGAGCACCATTTCCTATTCGTCGTAGAAATATATATAAGTTCTCTTAGCTCTTCCGCAAGCACCTCGTGAAAATTCTCCCTGCGAAACACTGACGGCTAGTCGTGATAGCAGACTAGTATTGATTCATGCTACCTTGCAAAGTCCGTCAATAAAGGCATTAGAGTAGTGCACATTTAGGCTGATTGAGCAGATTTTTATTTTTTATTTTTGAATGATCCCATGTATGGTAGAGTGAAAAATGTACAAAAAATTGTGTCCACTTCCAATCTGAAGTTTGGCCACTATGGATTTGTTGAAACGAGTCACTACAAGGAAAAGACCCTCTAGCGGAGGCTATAAAGGAGGTTTTTAGTGTTATAAAATTGGCCAAAATTGTCAAAAAAACATTTGCTACAACATATGTTTTTTTATAACATAGGTTTTGGTAGAGCTTCTAATGGAACTTCAACACAACTAAAACAAACTGAGCAGCCAGAGGTTTTTACGAATGTTTTTCTCATCGATGCACGTATCATGTGTGAATGCACTGGTGTTTTTTACCATGTATGCACTGGCACTGTAAACACACTAAGGACCGGGATGGAAAAAAAATTTCGAACACCACAGGGTGTTTAGAAACATCCCTATGTGTGTCACCCACAAAGACGCACCGGGTCGATGGAAGGTGCATGCATCGACGCTGTTAAGGTGTAAAAACGCACTGAGCCATTTAGGTGTTAAAACGCACCGGGCCGTTAAGTTATAAAAATGCATCGACGTGTTAAAGACAAACCGTATCGGTGCATGCAACGCCTATCCGACCGTCTGGGTGGTAGTTGTCGATAAAGCGCACCGAGCGCTATAATTGGTATTGGTATTTGTGCGATGCCCATAGGTCATAGATATGCACCGTTGTGCAGTAACTAACACACACCAGTGTTGATTTTCTATTTTTTAGAAACATCGACCTGTGACAGTGCAATTATTGTGACTTTTTAAAATTCATTGTTCATCAAAAGTCGACAAATATCTTATAACAGTATTCATATCAATTAAATTTTTATTAGTGCATTTGAATGTGATGTTTGAATTAATTTGTTATATCATATCATCATATTTCACATCTCTTCATTATAATATTTTATCATCAGTATATTTAATTAGTGGTGTAACATTTTACAAAAATAATGGAGAACACAATAGAATAAATTAAAATGTATTTTATTATATAGATATGTATAAGACACCCTTCATCATACAAAATGGGACAGTTATCAGTATCCATTTTTCTTTCAATTAAGACACTATGTCCATTACATTAAACAAAATGTCTGATTTCATAGACAACTATTTCAAAAATCACAACGCCTTGCTTTGATATCCAAACATATTGATCATCATTCTTCGCTGGAACTGTTTTCATGGTGTGCCTTTCGCAAAGTGTGTACCGAGCGCAGTGCGGTAGGTTATTATAAACGTGCCACCAATACAATAGAAACATCGCACGCTGCTCTTTGTCAACAAGGAGAACTTGTTCATTATATGTTAACTGGTGCACCAATTAACACAAACATAAATTAATAAAAAGCTATTTTTATCAAACAATTTTTTTTGTCAATACGTGCCTAGTGCGATATACTAGAATAGTGCACTGGTGCGCTATTTTAAACAATGTGAATTGTTACAGGTCAGTTTGGGCATCATCCCCCAATACCTGGTCGAACTCGGCATCATCCCCCAATACTTGGTCGAACTGGACTTCATCCCCCAAGACTAATGAATAGTTTCTATCATCCCCTAATTCAGTTGCTATATGCCCTAATAGAATTCATTCCATTTTTTGCTTCAATTGTGAGATTTACAAGGTTTGAAGTATATATTATATGACCCATTGACTCATCAATGCTCCTCTGCATGGGCCTAACTGCGTTGCAGTGCGCCTACCTCCATACAAGGGTGCACTGTAGTACACTTCCAAACACTTAAGGGTGTGTTGGTCTCCTGGGAGTGAAATCATCATTGTTCTGGGAATCTCCACTTGTCCAATGCCTTCTAGAATAGCTCATAGGTGTCATACTTCGAATACAAGTGTTTATCCATCACCATTGAACTTGGAAACATGTCTCCCTATTATTAGAAAGTTGTTCAATTCCATTTATTGAGAAACTACCTTCAATTTCCCTATAAATTGAGCACTCATCTAAGTGCTAGGGAGGGAGAAATTTGTGTAATGTTATGTTGTTGGATTCTGAATTGATGAGAGTTGGAAGTAATTTTATGCTTCGAAGATGATGCTTGGTGTGATGAGGACGGAATGAAGTTGGAGCAGGTTGACGATGAATCGATCTATTGGTTGTAATATTCTCCTCCTACTTTCTTAATAAAGATGTATGTTCATTTTCTCATATGTATGATTATATCTTGTGAATTTCATTTTCAATTGTGTATGCATTCTTAGATCTAATCAATTCAATTTGGTTAAGATAAGTAGATACTTGTATATTTGTATTTTGTTTGTTGTTCTATGTTTTTATTACAAGTATCAATCTAGCGGCTTTAGTTGGATTGAGAGAGACGACAACAATGAAAGAAAGGAAATGAGAGTGAAAGCATCACAAGTAGGTTTATTTCCTTTCTACATATATATTTGTCTTAGAGAAAAGAATAGTTGTCTTTCTTCTATTGTTCTGAATGAAGGAACACCACACTCAGGGAATCTAGTTTATTCGTAGATTAGAATTACGTATGAAAATTTGGCGACTCCGTTGAGGATAAATCCATCATTCCTGGTGTTTCTGTCTCTATTTACCATCATCAGTAGACTCTACTTTATTTTATCAGTCATTTGAATGAAATTTTTTTCTTAGAAGTGTGTTTAAGCTGCTTGTTTTCAAAACTTAGTTGCACCCAAATCACTGTTGGTCAGGGTATAGTGCACTGCAACACACTGTTTGCCCTTACAGGGTGTGTTGCCCCCTCAACCAACCAAATTCCTTCAAAAATTTTCCTTGCTTTTAGTTTTAGTGAATTGTCTATTGTATTCTCAGATGTCTGATTTCTCTTAGAGACCAGTAAATATTACTTGTTCTTCCTCCTTTAAAAAGTTATTTGTTCAATGTTTCATTAGCTGTTTTCTTTATCATTGGAAAGTTAAATTCAAATTAGTTAATTTTTGCATTAGATCAATTATGTTTTCGAAAAGGAAATTTTTGTTTCATTCCTCATTTCCTACAGGAAAATTGTCATTTTATTCTTCATTTTCCCAAGAGAAATTGTTGTTCCATTCCTCGTTTCTCAAAAGAAAAAAAAAATTGATTGATTTGTGCATTTAGTTTCTTTTACTCAGTCACATTAAGGGAAACTGAAAAGAAAAACATGCATTCACATTAAGATATTGTGTGTGTTACAGAGGAACAAATTAGGGAAATCTACATTTAGTTTGTGCTCTTTGTTGTATGTTCAAAAATTTTATTGCTTTTTTCTCTTAGTAGCTAGGATTTTCATTGAAAAACTAAATTGAAAGGTTTGCTTCTCATTTGGTTTGCATTTTATGAATTTACCATTACATCATGCGTTGAACCTCAAAGATAAACTTTTAAACAAGATCAACATAAAATTTACCTCAATAAACCTAATAAAGCATTGTAACATTAATGATAACACTTATCAAGTTTGGGCTAGAGATGTGTTCTGATGTCATTAAACATAGTAGTTGTTGCTAACTTTTCGGCGATACATTTCGAGTGTGAAATCCCACTCCATGTACGTAAGTATATCAGAGCTTGTCCATGTACCTTCAGGTATATAGGGTGGTGTTCTAGTACGAAAAGTATAAGGGGGTGCTCTAACTATGCGATTTCGCATTAGACAATGCTAACATGAACTTGGGCCTCCATGTACCTTTAGGTATATTTGGGTGGAAAACTTTAGGTTTCTTACCATCCATAGGTAATTGATTGAGTCGCCTTGAATCTTGTGATACATCAAACACAACATTTAGGGAGATTGCCTGCCCGTACTTCTTGGTTCGCCAGAAAGTATTATGTAGTTCAAAATTACTTGGTAAACCTTTTTCCTAGTATACCCTTTTATTTGCTTATTTTTTTTTTGTAATAAAATCAATCATTCATCGTGAAGAAGAACATCACTTTCCCCATCGTTCGCCTAGAATTGCACTTAAACCAACTTTACCACTGGAAGCCATTTCTGGTCGGCGATGACGACATCATTCTACCGAAACCAATACCATCAGTACCTCTAGTGTGTCATGTTCATCACATATACGAGAGTCATATCGAGTCATTTCTACACATCCTGGTTTATCCACTATCGTCGAAAAAGAGTCCTCACAGCTACCTATGGACACTATACATCCAATTAGTGAGACCATACCTCCCGAACCCGACGTTGTTCAACTTGAAGTTGATCCGAATCCTATCATTATTTTACCATAACATCTAGATCTCGAAGTTGAACAACTGAAAGTTGTTCCTGTATCATCCGCTCCTCAGTCGATCGTAGCCATTGAGTCTCCCCTTTCACACAGTGAACCACCTGAAATATATCTCGGGCCTGACGGTGAAATTATTCCACCTGGTTTGATTTCAATTGAGGAAGAACCTCAACAAGAAACACGCCCCTCAACTCCTACTCATTTTGGGTCCAATATTTTTCTTTACGAGTATATTCCTCGGTTGACTTACACTGCTTATTTTAATCATCCTATTTTAATTCGAGTTCCCGTAGATCCTATAGATTATACACTGGGTCGTTTGACCATGGATGAGTCAACATCTTTGACTGTACCATCTGTTACAGTTGCGACAATGTCTAATATTGCTACTCCATCAATTTTTAGCACATCACCCGAGTCACAACTTTATGGTGGTCCTTCCGTCCCACTAGGTTACCAATCATTATCTGGAACCTACTCTGGTGCATCCTAAAATCCATGGACTCCACCCATGTCATATTTTGGTATTTTATCTTGTACATCTCTAATTTTTACTGAACGAATCGATCATTTATATACATCTTTAGTGCAACATCAAGCTGGTCCATCTGGGTGTATTCCATCCAGGTCAATCCTGACTGGACTCCCACCATTTGGAGAATAATATATTCCATCTTACTATACTCCTCATGTTGGGGGGAAACCTATGGTCACCCATTTTGACAGTACTCCATCGTTTTATGGTCACCCAAATGTTGGAATGATTGTTTTTCAGTGGCAGCCTATCCTCCCCATTCAACCACAAATGGTTCTGCATTCATATCAACCGGTTCAACTCGTTGCACCTAGATCTACTCCACATATTACCCCTATTACAGGATCAGTTGGTAGTACCTCAATTGTCTCAAGTGGGTCCTTCAACCCATTACCCTCAATTTTTGGGCCTCCAGACTCCAACTCCTTCGACTGGTTTACAACAATGACCTGTATCCAAAATATTTCATTCACAGGTTGGATTACCCTTTTATGGGATGTCACAGGCTCCTACCAGTCTTACTTATTCACAACCGGTCCAAGCTATTATGTTTTGGGCTATAATCTTGGTGGAAATTCACCTTGGCAGCCACAACCTCAAATGCCACAACAACAATTCCAACAACAAGCAGCTTACCCAGGTCTTGATCAACATATCCCTCAAGCGTATGGTCATCAAAACAACCCCTATCTAGGTTACCAGCAGCAAATGCATTATGTTGGTGCTCAAAGGCCTGTTGCCCAAGAAATTCCATCATATCCTGGCTATGCCCAACCTAACTTAAATTGACAGTTCCCCTTTTGTTGAGGAGGTAAATCCCCTCTGCGGACAGAGGCGATCCCTACTAGCCCAGCAGGGGTCTAGCAACAATCAAAAATGTTACGACGCAAGTTCCTAGTTACGAATGAAAAGACTAAAGATAGAAGCCTACCTGGAATCCAATGCTACGATCTGAAGAAGAAAGCATTACTGTTCCTCAGCCTCGGCAGATCACGATCCTCCACGATCTCCGTGGGTGGACACCTGCACATGCAAGAAACAAACAGATACAAGCATAAAATCCGGCATACGTAACTAAATATCAGTCAGAAAGGATATTACTCATATTAACATAATGGAAAACAGAGTGGAACCATAATTGTAATCATTCATTGAATAACAATCTAAGAAAGATTACAACCAATGTTCTGACGTTGTGGTCTCCTTCGGATGGGTCTCCAGTCGTTCACATCTCGCAAAGCTCGCCCGGGAAAGGGAAAACCTCTCCTGAGTCTCTCGACGATAGTCTCCTTACTTGAGTCGGCCTTAAGGGAAGATAGAGGGCTCTTACAGCACAAAGGCTCTTGGGAATATGAAGATTCAAAGCTTAGGCACTTCAAGACTTTCAGCCCTTTAGCCCCTTCATCAATGGATGAAGGCTATATTTATAGCGGAGAGGAGGAGGTTGGGATCCCTACAATAGTGGAAGGGAGGCCTTATCCTTTGGGAGGTTCCCCATATGGTGGAAAAAAGAGGCCAAAAGAGGAAGGCCGTGGTTATTCAGGCGAAACCACTCCTGATGACTCATCCACGAAGTTGCTGTAATCGAAACTTCGCCTCTTTTTTTAAAAAAATTTCCAAAAGCAGAGTGGCGCGGGTGCTTAACTGGGACAGAGTGCCAATTTGCGTGGGCTCAGTGTTAATTTTCCCCCATTGGCGCGGGTACATAACGGGCTACCAGCGCCAAGGCAAAAACGGGTGTTTTAAGGGGTCTGCTCAGGAAATAATCAACAGAAGGAATGTTGTCCTCATGGAAAGGGATGCAATGATGATGGTTTCAAGACATGAAATTGCTCACAGGTCACATAATGGGTCCTCCATTGTGCGGGACGGGGAATGGTAGGGACGGTGACAAATTACTGTGTAACAGATGCCCCCTAAAGCATGAGGCCTGAGAGAGAGAGAGGGGTGAAATGCTTTACGAGATCATGTTCAACTGAAGCCCTGCCGTTGGAAAACCTGCGTAGAAAAATACAACTGATATCTCAAGTACATGATGTATATGCGGTATGGGCACAGCCATCCGAAACAGAGTATGCTATAATCTGGATCCAGGGTATGGGCGCAGCCATCCAGCTAGGATCAAACAAATAGACTCAGGTATGGTCGCAGCCATCCAATCAGTGAGCCATGTACATAATGATAATAATCCACAATCGCAGCCTGGATTACAACAGACACAATCCAGGGTCTTGCGCTCCATCTCGACCCAAACAAAGTACAAGTTCAAGCATGCGAATATGTGAGCTGAAGTCGAACATGCATGAACATCGTCTGATTACCGGCCAATGATGAAAGTCGTTAACAGACGCGAGAGAAACCACCAATAATGACAATGGTCCTCAAGGTACTACAGGTACAATCTACGGTGTGCGAATAAATGAGCTGACGTCGAACACCCGCAGAATCACTCGATCGGAGGCCAATGATGAGAACCTCACGTCGAATGCGACAAACTTGCCATTGAGGCATGCAGGCTCCAAGGTACCATGAAGGAGTCTCTAGACCAACTTCCCGGATAATGAGCTGAAGTCGACAGGAAGTGATCTTGATCGAAGGTGGGCCATAATGTTTCCCACATCATCGACACGAGACAGAGGAACATGATGTTTTGTTGTGAATCAAGATCGTATGAGAAACAGAGGAAGGTTGATATTTGCAGAGGTCAACTTCTCTTGAACATATAAACGACACGACAGTGGACTTGGCAGTATTTGACATCAACGGATCAGGGGTCATGGTGACGAGGCAATGAGCAGAGGAGAGGTCAAAAGAGATTATCCAAACCCACGGAGGCAAAGTGAAGAAACGAGATGAGATGTCCCCAACCCGACACGAATGCAGACAAGTGCCATGTTCAAGAGCGACATACTGCCGACGACAACAACGATGGTTCCATTTTTCCCCCACCATTTCTGGCGAGTACCCCAATTATTTTTGATAACAAGCTTGAAGGGGATAGCATATGTTTGTAATATAAGTCCGCCCTTCGGGCGAATCCATCCTAGTGCATTTAACGAGTCCTAGGAAGGAGGAACTCGGAGAACGTCATTTCGACTGGATCCGATGTCATCAGGGTTTAACGAGTCTGAAAAAGGAAGAACTCGGCGTCTTTTCATGTTTAGAGAGTTTGAAAAGACATCAG
This sequence comes from Pinus albicaulis, assembly GCA_034641835.2. Lineage (NCBI taxonomy): Eukaryota > Viridiplantae > Streptophyta > Pinopsida > Pinales > Pinaceae > Pinus > Pinus albicaulis. The sequence goes on from CM076575.1 coordinate 1,483,262,347, forward strand.
AAAAGAAAACTCCACAGGTCCCTTTTCATAAATAGTTCCCCAGATCCGAAAAGGTAGAAAACAATACCCGGGAAAACCTCCTAGTCGCGATAGGCTAGGGTATTCCTTTTTCGTAATCAATCCATCCCAGCCCGAAAAAGGGTTAAACTTATACTGGGTGAATGTCGATTCGTGTCCATTTTAACGAGATCGAAATGACAAGGGCCTCGGCAATCTTTTCATGTTTAGAGAGTCAGAAAAGAGCTGAAAGATGACTCCGAAGTGACTTTTTCGTGTATTTACCGAGTCCGAAAAAGTATAAAATACAACTCGTTTCCATCGTTAAAGTCGCAAAAACCTGCTGCTGCACATACCAAGCAAGCGTAAAACCCATTTTCGACATAACATATTCAAATATTTGATAAAAATAACTTTTAAAACTCATTTAACGTCGAAAAAGCTATAAATATGTCAAAATGGTAAAAATAAAATTACATTTACTATTTACCTTGGTAAAAAGCAACAGTGGTCCATTTGGAGCAGAAACTTCTGACGGTGATTGCGACAAATCCAGTTGACCATTCAGCTTCTCGTCTGCTACAGGTAAGAGGCGCTCCCTTGCTCTTCATTTTCATCCATTTTTTAATAGTTTTACCCTGTAAATCAGTTCTCTAGGGCCACTTTTGAAAATTTAGGGCCGCGCTCATTGGCGCGGGTATCGGGCACGGACCCGCGCCAATGGACTCTTTTATACAAAGGGCTCGCGCCACGTGGCGCGACTGTTCACAAAACAGCCACGCCAGCGGCCGAACCTAAAAATCCGCCTAAAAAATCGACATTTAGACCAAATTGCATGGAATTTGAGGCTCATCAGAGATCTAACTAAGGGTTCATGACCATATGAATGCAGGTAATCAAGAAAAATGGCGATTGAATGGAAAGAACGAGAGCATGGAGAAGAGGATGAACAAGCCATCCAAAGTCAAGCTTGCATGAATGCCCTTAGAAACTGTGGGCTGAAAAATTTCTTCCTCACACCCTGTCTACGAGCTCAGCCCGAGCTCCTCCAGTATTTAATCAGTATCTGGGATGAACATGAACAGGTGTTCAGGTTATGAGACCAAGTATTAGAGCTGGAGGTTTCTAATGTTTATTTTATCACTGGATTGTCCTGCAGAGGCCCGATCCCTGTCTTGACTGGAAGCAGACCATCTGGGGAGAATATGGAAGAAGTGATGGCACGAGTGTGCCGAGGAGCACAAATGGGATCAGGAAGCAAGAAGGTGGATATCCACACTATCCCTGATCTGGCATTGAGAGTGGTCCTACATACCATCACGCGGGCTGCAGGGTCGCAGGCACCGAACGAGGCCACAAAGGCCCAACTCCTGTTGGCCTCAGAATGCATGAGTCCCCTACTGTTCGACTGGGCAACAGCAGTAACAATCAATATGAAAAGGCAGCTCACGAAATGCAAACAGGGTAAACTGAAACAGTTCGGTTATGGTTCCATCTTGGTATCATTCATTCTGGAACGCTTACCAATCTTCCAGGGCCAAGGGGCCGCAGTGGCAGATCCGATACCACGAGAGCCAAGAATGGCTCGCTGGGCAGCATTGATGCCCAGATCTGGAGGTGGCCAACAGATGTCCTGGAGGCCGGAGTTATTTAGGTGGTTACGACGCCAGCTGATTGTCGTGGAAGACTGGCCCTATGCAGGAACTGACTTTACCGGGGACCCAGATCTCCTGCTACCAGAAGGAGATGACTGGGACGAGGAGTTGGGTAAGACCTCATATTTTGATTTTATGTTTTATGTTTTTTTTGTTAATACACATTCGTCCTAACATGATCATCTATGCATGCAGATGTGGGACCTGAGAGACCAGCTGGGATGTCTCCAATCTCCCGGAGGACACAACTCGCCCTTGAGATTCAGGGAGAGGGCACCGGAGGAGAGGAGCTGATCCAGAACCTCGAGGGGATTGCCCACGGGATCCCAGACTATGCCCGGCTGGCAGACGTACCGATGGCATACCAGCGCCACACGGTGGGAGTTCCGAGTCGGATCCACCGAATCCTGAGGCGCTTAGTGCGTGCAGTCACGTGCTATCATGAGCACCATGCGGATTAGTCCTTAGGATTTATACCACACCTATTTTTTGAGAGACATAGCGTCTCCGGATGTACTAAGACGATTATGTATATTTTTTGAGTTTCGTGATGCACACTGTGTAGACATTTCGACACACATATATATATATATACATACGACTATTTTGGATGGATCTTTTACATGTGATGATGTTTTCTATATGTCATGCAAATGTCTAATACAAATGTAATCTAATGTATCAGTTACATAACAAACGACCCAATGCGAAATGTATTCACACAATGTATCTAAACACACATTTCATTGTTACGCAAGCTTAAAAGCACACATGAACACACACATATGCAAACTATGCTTGGAATGAGGAAGACGGGCATGCCCCCCAGCATGGTGACTCAATTCGAGGTGCATGCCCCCCAAGCTTCAGTCCATTGAAAATGGAGTGAAGGTTCAAAACAAAAAGTCGAATTGAACATGCTTGTGTTTCATTATTTTAACGAGGTTGACACACTTAAAAGAACTATCCTCAAGCAACTTGTTTCATGTTTTTAGGAGCTCGACACAAGTGAAGGAACTATGCTCCGAGATCCTGGTTTCATTTTTTAAAGAGCTTGACCCAGGGAGGAAACCGTGCTCTAACCGACTTACATCAAAAAAGAACAAGAAGGCGGTGCTTCCAAGAGTTCCACTCATGATGGAAGGGAAACATCCTGGAAGTCAGGACCCAATGCCCCCAGCACATTATGCACAACGGCATCATCACTGAGCACAGGCATGGGGTAGGTAGCCACATAGTTGACCTGTGGTGGAGCAGATACAACGGGTGGATAGAAACCAAGAGGGGGTGATGGTGGGCCAGATGCCACATTAGGACCAAAGAATGAAAGCTGATCAATGGTCACAATCCATCCTTCGTGCGGAAAACAGGCCACACGAAAAAGGGAGGAGACGAGCGCGCCCATGGCATAGGTGTAATCGCGCCCCAGGAGAAGATTGAAATCCAAGGGGCCTGGAACAACCATCACGTCCATATGGACGGTTTTACCTCCCAAAGTAATCGGTAACCTTGTAAGGATCCCCAACGGTTGACTCGTCCTTCTGTTAAAAGTCAACAGATTCTGCGTAACAGGCGCAAGCGGCGACGAACCGAAAGCTTGCCAGGTAGTTGAGGATAAAATACTAACAGACGCGCCTTCATCTATAATGGTGCTGGGTACAACCAGACCAAGAGCCTGCACTGTGATCTCGAAAGGCACATAAGACGGAAGGTGAAATCCTGCAAATCGGTTCCAATCAAAGGAAGCGACCAAACTACTCGGAGGGGCTACCATCGAAATGCGAAGGTCTTCCCCTGATGTTACGGAAGAAGGAGCATCCTCCATAACCTTCATCTCGAAGGCGGGAGGGATATCCTCCGGAGCCTCCATCATGGGAGGCGGAGGAGCAGCTTCTTAAAGCACAGGGACAGGAGAATCTTTCTCCAAGTCTGAAGAACCTGAAGAAATCAGAAGGACATGGGGGGGGTGAGATCCTCTCTCGACAGAAAAGAGTTGGTGCACTGCAGACGGGGCCAGTTCAACCGATCCTACGACCAATGGTTGGTCAGGGACGGATTCGTGAATTTGAATTTCTGGGGGAGTGGGATCGACCAAGGATGACTCTTGACCAATCATAGGATCAGCTGGCGGAGGACTCAAAGAAAGCCGATTATAACCAGGTGGAAGGCGTGGTGTAGAACCAGTTGGGTTGTCCAAAACTCACTTGGCTTCATCCATATAAGGACAAAGGTGAATGGCATGGTGCCCTTCACACAACTTACAGGGATTGGTGATCTTACCCTGCTTCTTAGAGGCCTTATCAGTACCAGTCGAAGATGTGTCCCCAACATTGCTCTCGGAAGTCAAAGGCAATGGTGGACGACCGTTGGACCATACTTCAAGAACCTTGGGAATGCTAGGGCAGTCTCTAAGTAGATGGTCTCCCGTGCACAACCTGCAAGGGAACTTGACTTTCCGAGGAGGGTTGGAAGGAATATCAAAAGGAGGTGTTTCGGAGACAGCAGTTCCACTTTTAGCCGCTCGCTTATCAGACTTCTTCTTCTTTGTCTTCTTCTTCTTCTTCTTAACCACCTGGTTACTCGAATCCAGACTTTCACCAGGCGAAGTAGAGGAGCAAGACGCAGAAACAGGCGAAGAAGGGGAGAGGTCCACCTTGGAATCAACATGATGTTGTTTCGGCGGAGGAACTGATTGAACAGTAGCTGAGACATTCGGGACTACAGAGGTTGAGAATAACCAAACAGGCAACCCGACAGTTAACCCAGGAAGGGACAACGTTGCCATGTAAGGAGAACCAACATTTCCAAAAGGAGGAAAATGACTAGGATTCCCTTCTGAGGGGATTCCTTGGTTGGTAAACTCTGAAAAAGTTGCCATCAAAACTCAAAACCACACACGGGCTGAAAACGAGCTAAGACACACGATCAAACGGTCAACAAGAAAAATCTAAGCGGGTGTGTAATCGTGGGCGATTAATTTTACCACATTGGAAAGTAAGAAACTGTACCGTTTCATGTTTTAAGAGTCGAGAAACGATAAAAAGGTGACTCTATCTCTTTCAGATTTGACACAAGCGTGGAAGGACAAGCGCTTGATGGTCTTTTCAAGTTTAAGGAGTCAGAAAAGACTAAATGACTGCTCAGGAAATACTAGACACAAAGGGTGTACCAAATATCCGTGAACTGCAATATACACCTTGGTTTCAATAACGAAACAGAAATCAACCAAGGACTTTCCGTACGTGCAGGTAGTCTCCCCGAATGCTGTGTTCGGTGTATCACGGGTATAGGGCGGCAGAATCGGCTTCCTGTGGATAAAGGATTGAAAACCTAGAGTGGTCTCCCTTTATATACGCGACGGTACGGGGAGCACAAGTCCGTACTAGCACTGTCTAAAGCCAAAAGGCGAGCGACAGCTGCTAGGTTTAACGACGCTGGAACACGTCTCTAGCCTAGACCTTCTAAATATGTTTCGTTAAGTTCCAATGCTGCCTTAGGTTAATTGAATAAATTTTACAGTTGATCTTCAATTAAGTTTCAATTTTCAGGCCCTATCATATGTAGTGTCTTAAAAGACTCTTAAATGCAAAGCTACATGCCACAGTCCAACATTTCGTTCGATGAAAACTAGTTATAGAAGAGTTGAGAGCTTTTACACAAACGAAATGATCGGAAGACAAACAATGAGATCTCTAATGCAACTAATGAAATTGAAAACTTTTCATTCAAATCACTAATCACTAGCAAAATCGAAAAGATTACAATTGCACTAATTAACCAAAAGCAAAAGAGATTTTTTTTTGTAATTTTCAACGTTTGATAGCTAATATGCACTAAACAAACTGAAAACAAACGGAACAACTTGAGAAACGATATTGAGAGAGAAAAACAAACAAATTTCACTCAACAACACAAGCAATCAGATCCCAAATCGACCAAAGTCTCTCAAAACCAAGAAAAGACTCAAAGGCTCCAATGGACCGTGTGATCTAGGCCCAAAGCAAGACCAAACGAAATTTGAATGAAGGAATGAACAATCACCCAAAAATCGCAACAAAACAATGAACAACTACTAAGAGGATGTGGAGGAGCAATCAGAAAGTCGACCGGACAGACGAAACACCAAAACTCCCAAGGAGGGCTCGATACACTAAGCCACTAGATGCCCTAGGGCTTAAAACGTGAAATCGATAGATAAAAGCAAACAACCAAAGGACAGAGGTGAATTCCCAGTCAAACAGGACTCCAACACACTCAGGTAGTCGGAAAATCAAGAAGAAAAACACTGACCAAATCCAGAGAGCTCAAAACCAAGCAAACTCAAAAACCCTACAGGAGTGGCGCGACTGTAAGGCTGCAACTGGCGCCAGAAAGCAATTGGCGCGGGCTAAACAAAAGCAACATGCGCCAATTGGCGCGACTGTCGGGCTAAAAAGCGCGCCAGTCGAGTTTCTCAGCCAAAATTAAAAAAGAACTACTCCAGAAGCAGATCAATGTAAACTAAGCAAACCAAGAAGCAAAAAACAGCAAAAGAACCCAGCCCAGAAGGCTAACCAAGCAAGGAAAATCATAAAACAATCAAAACGAGACAATCCAAACGAGACAGTGAAAACTAGACGATCCCCAGCGGAGTCGCCAAATTGTTGAGGAGGTAAATCCCCTCTACGGACAGAGGCGATCCCTACTAGCCCAGTAGGGTTCTAGCAACAATAAAAAATGTTACGACGCAAGTTCCTAGTTACGAATGAAAAGACTAAAGATGGGAGCCTACCTGGAATCCAATGCTACGATCCGAAGAAGAGGGCGTTCCCGTTCCTCAGCCTCGGCAGATCACGATCCTCCACGATCTCCGCGGATGGACACCTGCACATGCAAGAAACAAACAGATACAAGCATAAAATCCAGCATACGTAACTAAATATCAGTCAGAAAGGATATTACTCATATTAACATAATCGAAAACATAGTGGAACCATAATCGTAATCATTCATTAAATAACAATCGAAGAAAGATTACAACCAATGTTCTGACGTCGTGTTCTCCTTCGGATGGGTCTCTAGTCGTTCACGTCTCGCAAAGCTCGCCAGGGAAAGGGAAAACCTCTCCAGAGTCTCTCGACAATAGTCTCCTTACTTGAGTCGGCCTTAAGGGAAGAAAGAGGGCTCTTACAGCACAAAGGCTCTTGGGAATTTGGAGATTCAAAGCTTAGGCACTTCAAAACTATCAGCCTTTCAGCCCCTTCATCAATGGATGAAGGCTATATTTATAGAGGAGAGGAGGAGGTTGGGATCCCTACAATAGTGGAAGGGAGGCCTTATCCTTTGGGAGGTTCCCCATATGGTGGAAACAAGAGGCCAAAGGAGGAAGGCCGTGGTTATTCAGGCGAAACCACTCTTGATGACTCATCCACGAAGTTGTTGTAATCGAAACTTCGCCTCTTTTTTTAAAAAACTTTCCAAAAGCAGAGTGGCACGGGTGCTTAACTGGGACAGAGCACCAATTGGCACGGGCTCAGTGTTAATTTTCCCCCATTGGCACAGGTACATAACGGGCTACTAGCGCCAAGGCAAAAACGGGTGTTTTTGGGGGTCTGCTCAGGAAATAATCAACGGAAGGAATGTTGTCCTCATGGAAAGGGATGCAATGATGATGGTTTCAAGACATGACATTGCTCACAGGTCACATAATGGGTCCTCCATTGTGCGGGACGGGGAATGGTAGGGACGGTGACAAATTACTGTGTAACACCTTTGTCGTAACTTTAGAATTACCTAATTTAAACTAGCTTACAAATTATCACATCAGCTATTCTCCTTGGTGGTTGGTGATAGCACATAAATTACCCTCTGACATTCCTAAATTCAATGGAAACCCTGGAGAAGATTTGTCAATGCATGTTATGACTTATCACTTATGGTGCTCATCAAACTCCTTAAATGATGACTCTGTTAGACTATGTATTTTCCAGTGTACGCTTACTGGTCCGACCGTGAAGTGGTACATTGAATTACCGCGAGCTTCATTTGATAATTTCACTGCCTTAGCCACTACCTTTTTAACCCACTTCTAGTTACCCATACGATATGAAACTAGAATATAAATGCTAACTTATTTTAAACATACAACTGCTACTCACATTTCTAATCATATTCATGAATGGCGTAGTCGTCGTAGAATGGTCAAAACATTTGTTCCTAATTAGCTCCTTGCTGAGTGGTTTATTAAGTCCTTGTTGCCTTCTATCACCGAGGATGTAGCTAAAGGTGGTGTCTTCATTGTAGAGCAGGTCATTTCTCATGCCTAATACTTATATTTGATTTATACTCAGTCTGGCATGCTCTATGAGAAAATTCCAAATGCACTGCGATAAAATTTTATTGTTCCTCCTCCATCTGGTAAGGACTCTCATGCCGATGATAGTATGATTGGTTCTAAAAAAACTCACAACTCTATTGCATATGATACTACACCTTCTTCCAAAATTCATGCAGTGTCATCTGACAAATGAAAAAGTGACAAGAAACCCGGAAGCAAGAAAAAGGGGAAAGCAAAGAAAAATAAAAATTCAACCCCGCAGGAATGATCATCTAATCAACAATCTGGAAATAATCATAAATATCAGTACCCTTGCTTGATATGTAATGAGGAGCACTTTTTTCGAGATTTTCCTCACCACGCTGAAGTCTCAAAATTTCTTAAGACCTCGACTACATCTGCTGTGTTGATAGATCCTTTTCTGAATCCAGACACAAACATGGTTGCTACGAATCCTACTTCTAGTTCCCAAGTGCTTATGCCATCTGTCACAAAGCCAAAAACTGATGTTTTGGTGTCTACATGAAATAAAGAACACAGTAGTTAGGACATTGATCAACCTACTACCTCGACCACGAATTTGTCTACTGAATCAATTCCGCTAACTATTATTCCAAAGTTAACAATAAATCCACCGTAGGGAGTCGTCCACAAATCGACATTCAATCCTCGAGCCAGAGTAGCTCAAAATTATAATATAGGTGAAGATTTAGCTCAGTCACCTTCAGCTATGTCGATGCTTGAGGTACTTCAAAATTGTCCGTCCCAGAAACAGGCTTTGTTGTTAGCAATTGGTGGAATCGACCTAACAGATTCCAATCTTGTAGTCTTTAATCATACGGGCTACGTGTCACAATTACCAACTGAATTAGCATTCTCGATCCAAGTAAATTTTCTCAATCACCTCATTCATCACACTATTATTGATGAGGGATAACCTACTTGTATTATGTCTCTAAATTGCTAGAAATCACTTGGCTCACCTTGCTTATCTCAATCGCCTATGATGTGGAAAGGTTTTTGTGGTCATACATATAAGCCTTGAGGTATCATAAATACCGTGCATGTAAAACTGGGGGGAAAAAATGTAACTGTTGAAGTTGAGGTCATTGATGGACCCCTTAACTACAAAATTTTACTTGGAAGGCCATGAGTTTACGCTATGATTGTGATCGTCTCTACTTACTTTAGAATGATCGCCTTCCCTCATAAAGGAATTATCACAATCATTAATCAAATCCCCTTCTTTGCCTCTAGTTCCTAGGCAACTGGAAGCATTTTTTTAGTTCACACACCCTAGCTAGCACTTCAAAACATTGGTTTAGGGTTGTTAAGGGATTCTTCCCTAATGGGCACCTTTGCATTACCGCCACCTGTGACGTCAATGAAAATTGCAAGAATAGAGACCTGTTGCATGATATCTTCCACTTCATCTGACTTAAGGAAGATTACTAATGATTCTCAAGTTGATACATTGGATGAATTTATACCACCAAAGACCAATTGAGCTGGCATAGAAATCAATTTCCTTGGCTTGGGTGGTACATAATGATTCATCGTCACCGATTGTTTGGGTCGGTCATTAATTAGATTTTGGTACTCCATCTGATCCTTTTTCATCCACTTTCTTTACTGATGAAAGCATTGTGGAATCCATGATGCAAAAAGGAGAACCATGGGAAGATCATCATCATCGTTCCCATCTTCAGGATTACAAAGAAGATAATCTTATTGAACTATATCACCCTATGATCTCTACTTTCTTTTCGAATTCTATTCCAATTAATGCCATCGAATCTGAGAAAAACTTATCAAATATTGAAGAAACCATTTCTATTGATATTTCAACCAAACCCGACATTGTATAAAACATTCATGTCAGTGTGTCTTGTTCTCCATCTGAACTTGAAACTTATCGCTCTCTTTTTCGTGAATTTCGAGATATATTTTCTTGGTATTATGTAGAAATTCCAGGCATAGATACTAGTATTGTTGAATACACAATTAAAATGTACCCTGATGTCAGATCGGTACGTCAATGCCTTCATCCTGTTCATCCGAAGAAAGTTGCTGCCAATAAAGTAGAAGTTGAAAAACTTTTGTGTGTTGGTTTCATTTACCCTGTTCCGATTACTGATTAGGTTTCCAACATTGTTCCTGTCATCAAGAAACAAGGTACAATTAGAGTGTGCATTGATTATCAAGATGTCAATCTTTCTTGTCCAAAAGACAACTATCCTACTCCCTTTATGGACCAAGTTATTGATGAATGTGCTGGGTGTGCAATATTTTTGTTCATGGATGGATTCTCCGGTTACAATCAAATAAATATCTGCCCAGAGGAACAACATAAGACACCATTCATCCGTTCCTGGGGCACATTTTCTTATCTGTCCCTGGGGTGAGTTAGTGAGTTTTCAAGGAATTTGTATTAGTCTATCTAGAAACAATATCGTTGAGTATAGCGCGTTGATAGAACTTGTCTCTGATGTCATTTAATTTTTCATTAACTATATAATCATTAGGTTAGATTCACAACTTGTCATACTACAACTGCATCTATACTGTCTGAAATCAACACTTCATTGTATGTTCCTAAGATTTCAACTTTTGGAAAGACATTTTGATTACATTCAATATGAACACATTTCCAAAAAATTGAACACATTAACTGATTCCTTAGAAAAATATGTTTTAAACATATATTTTCAACACATGTAAAGACACATTTTCAATTCACATCACACAATTGAATAAGATTGTGCGTTAACATAGGAAAACACTGAAAAAAATAGATAGATTGTTTAGGTTTTTACAAAATTTGTGACCAAGACACATTGGTCATATGACCTCAAAATGTACGCAAAAAATGTCAAAGTAAACTAGTGATGCTCGTGATAACAAGCAACTTCTCTAGCTATCCTATGCAATAACCGAATCCAGCGGTTAGGAACGCCAATATTATGGCACTGCAGTCTCATAAGTAACTCCTTGATCTAGAAATATGGTATCCCAAGAGTCAATCCCTCTACATGTTGTTGTAGCTCAGCAAGAGTCTTGCTCAAATCTAAATCCCAAAGGACTTCTCTCCCGACAGTCCTCTCTGCTGGCTCATCTTCTCCCTGCTCTGGTTGACCCACTAGTCGAACACGACCCACATCTGTGTACATCAAAACTTTAGTTTAGTCTTGGAAAACATAAAAATAGAAAAAAATGTGGAAACCTCAAAAAATAAAAAATAAACATGGTCAAAACATTTTTACCTATTGCACCCCATTGAGCGCTATATGGTAGAATCAAGTCCGAATCTCCATGGAAATCTATGTCTGCATATGGATACTCATCTATGGCGACCATCTGTCATCTGAACCAGGCAAAGAATGCAGTAGAGAAAATGATGGTCGATTTACCAGCATGTATAGAGATCAATTCAACCCATCTTTGCATTTGAGGATCTCTAGGACCAGATGTGCTCAGTATAACATGTTTTGGCTGCATCAATGGAACTCACTGTAAAATTAAGGAAATTGGGATCGAGCCATAGTTGAAATTATTCTTCTTTCCACCCTTTTCTTTAGCCATTTTTTCTTTCATCTGAAAGAGTGTTGCTTCAGCTCTGTTGAATACTGTTGGTTCTAGGTACTCAAGAGCATACTGCATGTATGATCGATTTGCAACATGTAGTGTAGCGGAACTAGCAATATTTGCAATAGTAAAAAGGATGGTTCTTAAAGGAAAATCATGCACATCATGGATATTTATTTTCCCATTGCCCAGTTCGTGCACCTCCTCCTTCCAGCTGGTGTTACACAGTAATTTGTCACCGTCCTAACCATTCCCCATCCCGCACAATGGAGGACCCATTCCGTGACCTGTGAACATTGTCATGCTTTGAAATCACCATCAATGCATCCCTCTGAATGTGAGCTATATTTTCCCTTGAGACATCTCCTTGCAAAACTTATGAAAAACAGCTCTTTTTTCATTGGCGCGGGTAGACAGTTCAGTGCTCGCGCCAATCAGGGAAATCCTGTAAAGAGGTCGCGCCACTTGGCGCTCTGTCATAGAGCAGCAATCGCGCCACCCATTTTAGGGATTGTTTTTTAAATATGGATGGCGGAAGTTGAGTTCAAACAAACTCACAACCATTGCCTATCTTGAGTTGGGAGGTTTGGCTGCGGGAGTTCTATGGGAGGGAAGTAGTTTTGCCACCTTCTATGGAACCTTCCTTGTTGATAGGGCCAATCCCATAATAATAGGGATCCCAACTCCCTCCTTCCCCATCTATAAAAGCTTGCTCAGATCCATGGCAAGCTAGTCTTGAAGTGCTGAAGCTTTGCATCTCCTATTCCCAAGTGCCTTTGTGCTGTAAAGAATCCCTTCTTTCCCTTAAGGCCCATTCAAGCGAGGAGACCATTGTTACGAGACTCTGGAGAGGTTTTCCCTTTCCTTGGCGAGATTTGCGAGACGTGGACGACCGGAGACCCGTACGAAGGAGGCTGCGACGTCAGAACTTGGTTGTAACTTCTATTCGTTTATTATTTAATAGATGACTATGATTATGGTTCCACTCCGTTTTCCATTATGTTAATGCGAGTAATATCTTTTCTGACCGATGTTTAGTTACGTATGCTGGTTCCTATGCTTGTATCTGTTCGTTTCTTCTATGTGCAGGTGTTCATCCGCGGAGATCGTGGAAGGATTGTGATCTGCCAGGGCGGAAGGACGGGGACATCTCTTCTTTAGATGTAGCGTTGGAATCCAGGTAGGCTTCTATCCCAAGTCTTTCATTCGTAACTAGGAGCTTGCGTCATAGCATTGTTTGTTTGTTGCTAGACCCCTGCTGGGCTAGTAGGGATCGCCTCTGTCCGCAGAGGGGATTTACCTCCTCAACAAATTGGCGACTCCACTGGGGACGTCCGGTTTTCCTTGTCCCGTTTATGATTGGTTCACTTTGATTGTTTCTCCTTGCTTGATGAACCTTCTGGGTTGGATTCTTTCACTATTTTAGCTTCTTGGTTTGCTTAGCTTGTATTGGTCTGCTTTCAGAGTAGCTTGTTTTTTAATTTTTATTGGAGAACTCGACTGGCGCGGGTTTTAACCCGACAGTCGCGCCACTTGGCGCTTGTTGGTTTTGTCTGTCTCGCGCCACTTGGCCTCTGGCGCTAGTTTCAAGGCCACAGTCGCGCCACCCCTGTGACTTTTTTGAGTTTCTTCATTTTTTGGCTTTCTGAGCTTGACCAGTACTTTTCTTCTTGATTTCTCGACTGTTTGAGCCTGTTGGAGTCTTGTTTGACTGGAATTCACCTCTATCCTTGGGTTGTTTGCCTCTATCTACCGATTTCACGTTTTTAGCCCTAGGGCATCTAGTGGCTTAGTGAATCGAGCCTTCCTTGGGAGTTTTGGTGTTCTGATTGTCCTGTCAACTTGTTGATTGATTCTCCACGCTCTCTTAACAATATTTGATTGTTTTGTTGCGTTTTTGAGTGATTGTTCATTCCTTCATTCAGAATTCGTTTGTCTTGCTTTGGACCTAGATCACACGGTCCATCGGAAGTTTTCAAGTCTTTCTTTGCTTTGAGGGACTTTGGGTCGATTTAGAGATTTGGTTGCTTGTTTCGTTGAGTGAATGTTGTTTGCTTCGCTCTCTTAGATATCATTTCTCAAATTGTTCCTTTTGTTTTCAGTGCACATTAGCCATTAAACATTGAAAATAAAAAAAAAATATATAATCTCTTTTGCTTTTGTTAAATTAGTGCAAATTGTGATCTTTTCCATATTGCTAGTAATTAGTGTTTGAATGAAAAGCGTGCAATTGCATTAGTTGCATTAGAGACATTCTTGTTTGTATTCCATTCATTTCGTTTGTATAAAAGCTCTCAACTCTCATTTAATTAGTTTTCATCGAACGAAATGCTGCACTATGGCATATAGCTTGCATTTAGGAGACACTACATACGATAAGGCCTGGAAATTGAAACTTAATTGAAGATCAACTGTAAAATTTATTCAATTAACCTAAGGCAGCATTGGAACTTAACGAAACATATTTAGAAGGTCTAGGCTAGAGACGTGTTCCGGCGTCGTTAAACCTAGCAGCTGTCGTTCGCCTGTTGGCTTTAGACAGCGCTAGTACGGACTTGCGCTCCCGTACCGTCGCGTATATAAAGGGAGACCCCTCTAGGTTTTCAATCCTTTATCCACAGGAAGCCGAGTCTGCCGCCCTATACCCGTGATACACCGAACACAGCATTCGGGGAGACTACCTACACGTACGGAAAGTCCTTGGTCGATTTCTGTTTCATTTTTGAAACCAAGGTGTATATTGCAGTTCACGGATATTTGGTACACCCTTTGTGCCTAGTTTTTCCTGAGCGGTCATTTGGTCTTTTCTGACTCCCTAAACTTGAAAAGACCGTCAAGCGCTTGTCCTTTCACGCTTGTATCAACTCTGAAAGAGATAGAGTCATCTTTGTGTTTCAAAACCTCTTGAAACATGAAGCAGTACGTTTGTTTATTTTTCAATGTGGTAAATCAATCTCCCAGTCCACACATTTTAGATATTGCTTGTATTTGTTTGATGGTGTGTCTTAACTCGTTCAGCCCGTGTGTGTGTGCATCTACACCGCACAGTCTTTTGTCGGTGGCGGAGCCACGGTTTACAGATCTCTTGGTAGTCCTTGCAGACGTGCTTCGGGGGGAGCCAGATTGTACGTTTGAACAGTGGCTGTTGTCCTCCGAGTTCCCTGACGGGGGACCGATCCTCGCCGAGCAACCCTTTGGAGAACCAGTTGAGTTCAACTGGCCCTTTTCGGACCCTGTGTCTGAATTGAGATTAGGAGTTGATTTCCTTTCTCTTACATCGGGTTCACCGTTTATTGCTGCTGTTTTTCCTCCTAGTCCTCGCCGTCTTCTGCGTGATTTAACGGCAGGATCAACCATGAGTGATTCTGGTGAGGAAATTCCCGGGTCTGATGACTATCAGCGCATCCCTCGTAGATTGTTTGAGGGAGACGAGTCTGAGCTGGCTACCACATCGTCAGTTGGTCCTTCTTTGCCACAGGGATACAGATCTCTGGGTCAGATTATCTCAGCTGCTGCCTCTATGGGAATATCATCTCCTGCTTCGAGGCCAGCTGCCACTACACCCGGGGTGTCTCCTTCGACGCCCATCACTTCTGTTCCCGTGCGACCCACTGTTTGTGTGGCTGCCTCTTCTGCTGTTGTCTCAGCATCTGCTA